>JAAWXA010000013.1:6768266-7135016 GCA_038090715.1 Florisuga fusca
CAAACATCTTAAGGTGTTTAACCCCACTGGCATAGATAACTTAGAAAGCAAGAAAGATTTTGGCTCAAAAAAGACTTCATCATGTGTGTTTCAGGAAGACAATGTGCTATTTGAGTGGGTTTTAATGCACTTATTTATTGCCAAGTATGACTGCGTATGTGCATATTTGATAGTTTCCTGATCTGCAAATGGTGACCTAAGGTGCCTTTTAGATAAGATACATCCTCATGGCTCTTGGAGATGGTAAAGAATGGTATATGGATAGGAAGAAACTTGCATTCCAGAATGGGGGTAAACTTGAGCTTTTAGGGGATGTGGAGGATAAGGTGGTATCCTTTGAGGATGGTTTTCTTTTGAGCATTGAGAAGGTATTTGTTACACATAGTGATTGAGACCTATACTGCAGACATGCCCTAGGACAGGGCAGCTCCCCAGGGACTAATTCTTGCAAATGTTTTATCATTAATCAAGAGCATCTTGGCTAGTGTGTCCTTGCTATTCCACTACAAGAACAGATGGCAGAAAAACTGTTTTAAAATTTGGTGTTTATAGCACAGTGACTTTGAAACCCCATCAAAACCAGGTATCTATAGAGAATTTTCTGGGATATATTTTACAAAATGTGTTTTAATATTGAGCATGGCCAGTAAGAATAATTGATTTCTACACCTGCAATGAACTTTACACTGTACATAGACAGAATACTGCTTATTATATTACTATGTTGACACCAAGTGTAGAAGTAGAGCAGGAAGGTACATGCCTAGCACCTATTCTGGGATTTATTCCCTTGTCTTAACATTTTCTCATTTCTAACACAAGATGTTAAAGATATAAAACTGTCACACATATGATTAACAGCAGACTATTTGCCTTCCACAGAGAGATTATCAGAAACGTATATAAAACAAAGAACCATATATCTTAAAACAATGTTGGAAAAATCACCCTCTGGTACTAAACACTTTGAGAGACATTTAGAAGAAAAACCATTAGAACTTTGCTCAGTCATCAAAATTGGATTTTTTTTCTTTTTTATGACAGTGATACCATTGAAGTAATGGCAAAAGGTAGGCATGGTTTCATTACAATGTCCTTGGGAGTAAGAGGTTTCTGGCTTCATGCTGTCTGTCTCTTTAGCTTGTTTGCCTAGTTCTGTTCAACTTTTTAAAGAAAACCCTTTCAATGTTGTTTTCTCTTACTCCATGATTTAAGAAGCAGCCCCTCAAAGTAAGGATGTTTGGAAATACAGGGCCTCAGGATCCATGATTTTAGGAAAACTTACAAGTCAAGGCTGGATGTTCCGATTTACTTAATGAATAATCTGTTTGTCCTAGGGTTTGTCCAGTGCTCCTGTGACTTTTTTTTTCTGATTTAAATAAAAACAAAGCCTTAAATATAAAAATTCTCTGAGAATCAACATACTTTCTTCTGCATGAGGTTTGCAACACTATACGTGCTAATGAAGAAAGGTGTCAGTATTTGACATGACTGAACATTTAGTTATTAATACAAATACTGTATTCCTTTAAGTATAACTAGTCTCTTAATTTATATATTACCTGAGTCATTTAGTTAATTTATTTCTCAGGCTCTCTGATTTTGATTGTAATCTGTAACAAAAAAAGAGAAGCATGATTCACATGTATTGGAGGAGAAAAGAGAAAGGATGCTCCAGGAAGAGTTTGGATCAAATATTTGCATGCCCAGTATTTTGTCTCTGAATCAATGTCCAGTTAATCCAAACATGAGTATAAGGCTGACTTTACATGCAGCCACTGTGTTTCTATTTCTGTCCAGTTAAAAAAGAAATCAGGGAAATGAGGTGTCTGCCTGGACCCACAATGCTGAATAAAAAATTCTCAGGGTTTTGACTCAGATCAATTGCATCTCTTGTGAGACCAATTGCAGTCCCCTTGGAAAATTTCATACTTGTTAATATTGTGATGGTTTTCCTATGATTTTTTAGCTATTACTTCATTCTTTGTTGGAACTCCAGTGTTTCATGCCAAGGGCCAGTAAGGGAAAACTGCCATTTTTTTTCTCAGGTAACTGTTTACAGATGTTCTGAAACATCTATGGAAAGAGAGGCATGACAAGGTGCACATTATTAGTTCTGCTTCTGGCCTCCCTATGTTCAGGTTGCTTCTCCTTCAGCTGCTCAAAAGGCTCATTAAAAGTGCTGTTGTTGGTCATTAGATTTGTAATCTGACATCTGAGATGAATCCTTGGCACATGTGAGTACTTGAAAGCATTTACACATTTCAAGTATGTGTACATTGCTTTTTAAAGTTTCCAATAGCTCTCACTATCAAAATTTCATGACAAAGGAAAATATGAAACCCACCATCCTGGATCAGTCTGGCTTGCTCTTTGTGACAGGTCAAAACCATCAGAGTATTGCAGGTTTTTTTCTTTTTTTTTTTTCATTTTTCTCCCCCATGAAACAACCAACTAGACAAAGCTTCTTTCTCTATGCAAGCTTTTGTTTTATAAATATTTTTGGAGAAAAGTCATGTTTTCCCTCCTATAAGAAGAGTAGTAGCACCAGTTTCTGCTCACAAAAATCAAATAAACAGAGGATTACTTGTTTCTGAAGAGATTTTGCTGCCCTTCCAGCTGTTTCAAAATTAGCAACCTCTTTCCTGCTCACATTCCAGATCTCTGTGCAGCACTTGTCCTGGAGATGACACTTCCCAGCCTGTAACAGTGCTTCAGCTAAAGTGTCCTACAGGTTCCAACATCTGGGCTTGTTGTCTAACCCAGAGGGAATGGTTTCCATAACCCTTCAAACAGAAGCTGCTACAGAGAAAAATCAGCTATCTCCAAGTAACTATTTCCTTTCTCCTCTCTGGTTTGGTACTGGTTTCCTGTGACAAGATTGGGCATCTTAAAGCATGGCATATTGGTTGTTTTTTTTTTTTTGCATTGCTGGGCATAGTGTTTGTTGAGGTATCCTGCAGTGTCAGCTGTGGCATTTCAAACATCATCTCAATTTAACCATCATGTGTTTTGGGACAGGCAGGAGCTCATGGAGTCCCCAGCAGCCCCTCCTGCTGGTTCCTGCCACCCTGCCCCATTGTCTTTCCCTGGGGTGGGCTGGGTGGACCTGGCCACTGTCCCCTCTGCTGCAGAACACTCTCAGGCCTTAAAAGTGAGTACCTCCAGGAGTTACACTTACTCTTAGTGGTGTATGACCTGCCATTATTTTGTGTGGAGCAATTATAGCCATAATTTTAGTGAAAACCTCATAAGCATCAATTTCAGTCACGTGGAGGCGTAAGTGGATGCCATTTCTGTTGTACAAACAAGTTCTGTTGGCTCTGTTGTGTGTTTGAGAATAGACAGGGGGGATCCTGAAAACATTCAGCATTCACAGTTTGCTGTCCCTGTTTTAAATCCTTGGTGTCAGTGTCAGCATTGTTCAGTGGCCTCGTTGTGCAGCAGCAGAGCAATGCCAGGCCTGAACAATTCCTGTTTATCAAAGTGCCACACTAGCATGATAAGAAAAACATTGCTCCCACACCATGCTTTGTGTTTTGTTTGAAAAGCTAGTTAGATGGACCATTTCCAGAGTCTTTGCTCTTCAAACAAGTGTATCTTGGGAAAGCTCTTTCAAGTTGTGAAGCTGATATAAATTTGATGCTGTACATAGGAATTAGAGAAGAGATAACAAAGGGCGGGAAGATGGTCTCTCAGGATTCCAGCTTGGTGTCTTGCAGGCATCAAAGAGTCAAGGACTGGCCAAAGATGTGATGAATTTGTATGCCAGTGCTCCAAGCTTCAAAACCATTTGGTATCCAATGATCTTAAGCAGTGAAGAATGGAGTACTTGCAGACCTATAGCACCCCATTCCACCTGATTTCTGCTTTGGGAGCCTAAAGTTATACCTAGAAGTTTACTACAAAATTTCACCTGAATTTTTTCCACTGTTTCACCGAGCATCTTACAGCTAGAGCTCATCATTAGGAAACTTTTTTGGTTCTAATGCACCAGTGGTAAAGGATGGATGTGTATTTTGGGGGACATACTGAGGTTAAATAGTCCCCAAGAAAAGAAGCTCCAGCATACAAAGCTAACTGAACACTGATGTTTCCTTGAACTTAATTTCTCCAACATTCATGTTTGTCTCACAGCTCTCAGGGGTTTAATAGCATCAGGAAAAAAAAGAAAATAGTCTATAAAATCAAAAGGCCTGTCCAAGTGGAGAACAGAGAAGGTTCCAGACTCCTTAGAGCTCATTATGAACTTTTATACATTTGGCATTACTTGAAAGTAATTTAAATACTATGGTGAGTGATGGTAACATAAAACTCCATGTAACAGGTAAATAACTTAGATATTTCCAACTCCAGATAAATTTGGATGAAATGTTTCGTTTCAGCTCTCAGTTTCTTTTAAAGAAAGGGAAAGAAAAGACAATACAAATTTTAAAATCCAGTATTTCTCAGGAAAACATATTAAATAATTTGGTTATATAACTTCTAGTATAGAAGTTATAGACTTTAAGCTGTAGACTATAGACTAACTTCTAGTCAGAAATTTGAATTTATTTTGCACTGAAATCTTCCTTGGTACTCAAATGGTGCATTTTTTTAAGATAGATTGTCAAAATCACTGCTCGCAGTGAAAGCAAAATAAAACTCTCCCTGCAAGGCTGAGAGCTGTAGGGGTTAACCCTGTAGATGATAATGAGACTGAGCAGGCAGCCTGTCNTTCTGTTATCAGTGAAATATCACTCTTCACCTCTCTTGGAAATTCTCCTTTTCTAAGAAAAAGCCATTATTATTTTTAGCCATTATTGTTTTAGCACCATTTCTCTACTAATGAAATATTATCCATGTTCCTCTTCTCTGTATGGAAATGTCATTTATTGTTGATGCATGTTTCCTGCTGTGTAAGTGTAAATTCCTGTTTGGGGCCAGGCAGTTCAAGGGGCATGTGCTGAGCCTTAATCATCTCCAGATTTTCATTCTGCTGTAGTATGTGAATGTGAGCTGTTTCAGCATTATCTAAGATAACTACATAGGAGGGTTACATTTGATGTTTCAGCTAATTTCAGATGTCTCTGATAAAAGGAATTTATCCGACTTATTCAACCAATCACACGTTCTGCATTTGGTTTTCCCGGTGATTAATTTAAAAAAGAAAACAATCCAAATCAAAAAACCAAACTGACTTCCTTTAGTGCTGGGCATAAAAACCCTGAATCAGTTATTCACGCTGTTTAAAAAGTGCTATTCAATTAGAGCCTTCACCATACTGCCAGAACTGATGGTGACAGCTTTGCCCTGGTATCACAAAATGTATGTTACTAAGTAATAGGCCATAAGAACAATTGCTATTCATCTTGAAAAAAGATTATACACCAGGGAAGTGTTTTATACTGTGTACTGCAGGAACTCCACTTATTTATTGTAGACATTATACCACAGAAGAACATGAAATAATATAAAAGGAATACCTGTTTGAATATTTAGGATTACTTTGGAGGAACAAGCAAGACAATAACATTCATTCATTTCAAATAGGTATAAGCAGATTTTTATCCAAGTCAAGAAAAGAAATTTAATCAGTAGAAATTCAAAATGATCCGATCACTATTCCCCACTTGTTTATTCGAATTTAATCCATATTCAGTTTTCCAGCAATACAAAGACTGTGGTAAAAGTGTAGAATTGATATAGTACCAACTCTGCCCTGACAAGTATTCTGTGATCATTAATTGCATGCCTTTGAAGCAAGTTCCAGCCTGATAGGCACATTTGAAGAGTCAAATGCATACCTACAGGAGGTAATTTTTATCCTTTTATTTGCTTGCAAAAATGCCAGAACTGGCTCCAAGAAAAACAATGAGTGTGAACAGGAAAAGGAAGCAGTAAAGTTCTGTAGCTATAGAAACTTTGCTCTTTTCTCATAGCTCCGTTATNTCTAAAAGAAGTGAGGATTGTTAAGATTAATAGAGATGCTTTGTAAATTTGGTCACATTCAGGGACTTTGCTGAATTTAAGGCAGCTAAAAATCTTTGGCATAATTTCCAGAGCTCTTTATATATCTCTGTTATCAGTGAAATATCACTCTTCACCTCTCTTGGAAATTCTCCTTTTCTAAGAAAAAGCCATTATTATTTTTAGCCATTATTGTTTTAGCACCATTTCTCTACTAATGAAATATTATCCATGTTCCTCTTCTCTGTATGGAAATGTCATTTATTGTTGATGCATGTTTCCTGCTGTGTAAGTGTAAATTCCTGTTTGGGGCCAGGCAGTTCAAGGGGCATGTGCTGAGCCTTAATCATCTCCAGATTTTCATTCTGCTGTAGTATGTGAATGTTAGCTGTTTCAGCATTATCTAAGATAACTACATAGGAGGGTTACATTTGATGTTTCAGCTAATTTCAGATGTCTCTGATAAAAGGAATTTATCCAACTTATTCAACCAATCACACGTTCTGCATTTGGTTTTCCCGGTGATTAATTTAAAAAAGAAAACAATCCAAATCAAAAAACCAAACTGACTTCCTTTAGTGCTGGGCATAAAAACCCTGAATCAGTTATTCCATGTGGACTCCTGTTGTATCTCCTAACGCTGTTTAAAAAGTGCTATTCAATTAGAGCCTTCACCATACTGCCAGAACTGATGGTGACAGCTTGGCCCTGGTATCACAAAATGTGTGTTACTAAGTAATAGGCTATAAGAACAATTGCTATTCATCTTGCAAAAAGATTATGCACCAGGGAAGTGTTTTATACTGTGTACTGGAGGAACTCCACTTATTTATTGTAGATATTATACCACAGAAGAACATGAAATAATATAAAAGGAATACCTGTTTGAATATTTAGGATTACTTTGGAGGAACAAGCAAGACAATAACATTCATTCATTTCAAACAGGTATAAGCAGATTTTTATCCAAGTCAAGAAAAGAAATTTAATCAGTAGAAATTCAAAATGATCCGATCACTAGTCCATTAGCTATATGATTAAGAAGAAAAATTCTGATTGCAAAATATATTTTCTATGGGACTTTTCCCCACATGTTTGTTCAAATTTAATCTGTATTCAGTTTTCCAACAATACAAAGACTGTGGTAAAAGTGTAGAATTGATATAGTACCAACTCTGCCCTGACAAGTATTCTGTGATCATTAATTGCATGCCTTTGAAGCAAGTTCCAGCCTGATAGGCACATTTGAAGAGTCAAATGCATACCTACAGGAGGTAATTTTTATCCTTTTATTTGCTTGCAAAAATGCCAGAACTGGCTCCAAGAAAAACAATGAGTGTGAACAGGAAAAGGAAGCAGTAAAGTTCTGTAGCTATAGAAACTTTGCTCTTTTCTCATAGCTCCGTTATTGTAAATATTGTGTGAGGGTTTTTTTTCTGAAATAAGAGAAATAAGAGAAATTCTCCTCTGAGTACAAGAATATATCCCTGCATTGCCACTCACTTGTGAAGTAAGTTTCTAGTTACAGAAATTATAAACATTAAATGAGTTTTGGTTTAATCAGAAAGCTTGAATTTACTGTAAGTAACTATATTGTTTCGTGCCACCTAAACAGAGAAGTTTTTTATATGATATACTAAGAATTAGATTGCTTCATTGCAGGCACCAGTAAGTCCAGAATGTAAAATCTTGAATCAGTTTACAAGCCCTTTATAAAATCATGCTCACGTTCAAGACTCAAATATCAGTGACATTTATATTCCTGCCTGGGACATCTTTTCAGAACAACATATTCAGTTACTATGAAAGAACCCCTTTTAGTATCCATTGGAACCAAAGATAACACCATTACTATTTGTTTTGAATCAGTACATCTATACACCACTGTAGTAAGTTTGGGAAGAACAAGTTACCTTTTTACAGTACCTGCTGTTTGCATACCTAGTCACTTTTCCTTAAGAAATTGGCAGTAGTATGACATTTTGTCACTTGTGCATGAGATGAAAAATGTGATAGAAACATTAATAACATTTTTTTCCTGAAAAGGAGAAAAAAACACACCCCACCAGCACCTAATATAATAAAGTAGCTCTATTCTCAATATGTACAAACTGGTATCATACTATATCATTCTGTCTCCTAGATTAACCTGTTGCTTAAGATGTTTCCCAGAAAGTAACATCATTGTCTTTACTTTTTCTTTTAGTTTTTAATCCAGAAGTCTGTCCATCCTTCTCTTTTCTTGATTTCTCTCTGCCCTTTACTCAGATGCTGGGTGCTATGAGAGCATTCATTAACTCTTGCCCACAGGATTTTAATGTTGCTGCTTGTCTTAGGAGTTTTGAGAGCAGTGTTGTTAGATTGTTATCAGAACAGCCTCATTTTTTATGACATTTCCCAGAAGGATGTGCATGACAGTGAAGGTTTGTCTGTGAAATAAAGTCCATGAAAACCCATGGGACAGTGACCCTACTCTTCCAGTGGGGAACCATGCTATTAAGTGAGAGTAATAGCTTGTGTCACTCTATTGGCAGTGCTGCCATCATTCTGCGTATTGGAAAAATGTGAAAACTGCTTTTTAGAGTGTAAAGCAAAGGGGCATGTAATTCCAGGCTTGAAAGGGTAGTAGTTTCCTTAGAATTTCAGGAGACAGTTGCTGCGTTTTCCTTCCCCGCAGTAACTCTACGTGATGCGCCTGCCTCTTCCCGCCATTTCTAGGGACTGGAAGACCTGTGACAGGAAGGGAACTGCTGGCATGGTGGTAATTGCTACTAATGGGTAACAAATGAAGAAAATTAGTGTCCCCAGTTTTTATTCATTCTTCTTAGAGAATCACAGAATCATTTGGGTTGGAAAGGACCTCTGAGATCACCAAGTCCAACCCTTGACCCACTCCCCTCATGGTTCCCAGCCCATGGCACTGAGTGCCACATTCAGTCTCTTCTTTAAAACCTCCAGGGACGAAGAATCCCCACCCTCCTTGGGCAGCCCATTCCTTTAATTTTAAAGCACATTCCCTCTTCTGCTGCAAAAATTGTACAGTTTGCAAAGATAGGAGACAAAATAACATTTTACTCTCCTCTGCCTCTCAGGGCAGGAATGAGCTGGGAGACGAGGCCCACCCCGGAGCAGGCCGTGCCCTCGCCCGCAGTCCCACAGCTTCCGCGTGCAATGGGCAGAACCAGGGCTCTACAATGAGGAGACAAGATGGCCCCCGGCCCCGTGAGGGGGTTGCCCACCAATTGTCATGCCGGGGGCTCCAAGCTGGCAGACAAAAGGATGAGGTTTGGTGAGGGTGGGCACCCTTATGGCCTGGTGGTGCCTATTTGAGCGCCATTGGTAAGTGGGGAGGAGAAGAAGTCTCCTTATGGTAGAGAGGGCAGAAAAGCCAAATGGTGTAGAAGGCCTTTTAGCTTATGGACTCCTTGAAGTCCCCCCCTAGCTTGCAGTTCTGGGGCTCATCATCCCTGTGCTGCTATTTAAGCTGCCACGCAGACATTTGTCAGCCCTGAAAAGAGTCCTGTTAATTTGTGACACTAACATTTATCAAACAGCTCGACAACGTGACCTAATCAAACTTTCAGGCCAGCATGAAAAAGCCAGGCTGAAATTTAATTATTCTAAACGTTGCAGACGGTGTGAGTGTTCTTCCTGAAAGAATGGAAGTTATTTTTCTTGGGGAAATGAAAAGACAGCGAACTCCTTCAGACCTCAGCAGCAATGGATTGTAATGATGAACATGGTGTTCAGTGATGAACACTTCGTCCTATCTGCTGCCTGAACAAAGAAGTACCTATAAATCTTAACGAAATCCAAAAGGAGAGAAATGCAAGGAATGTATAAAGGGTCCAAAAGAGAGACATTACTATCTCTTTCAGTAATAATGTGTAAGTATGTTATTTGTCTTTACTATACATCTTTGAATACTTTATCAATGTACACATTTTGCTGGAAAAGGTTTTTTTTGCACTTTTCATTTCTGGTTAACTTGCAGACTTCTCAGAAAATTCTGTGTTTACTGAACAAATTTTTAATATGACACACGTTATTTTGAGTAAACTTCTGAAGCCTTGGAACCCAGAAATTCCCATGGTGAAGCTGGTAAGCAAGGCAAACTAGGAGCTTTTTGGGAAGCGAGAGAAAAGTGAAGCAATTGCTATGGAGCAGCAGCAGTAATTGTGCAACATAGGAAAGGATGTGTAGAAATGACAGAAGAGTCAAAGGCAACTTACATAAAATTTGGAACAAATCTATTGTATGCAGTATATGACTGGTTTGAACAGAGTTAACAAACATCTTAAGGTGTTTAACCCCACTGGCATAGATAACTTAGAAAGCAAGAAAGATTTTGGCTCAAAAAAGACTTCATCATGTGTGTTTCAGGAAGACAATGTGCTATTTGAGTGGGTTTTAATGCACTTATTTATTGCCAAGTATGACTGCGTATGTGCATATTTGATAGTTTCCTGATCTGCAAATGGTGACCTAAGGTGCCTTTTAGATAAGATACATCCTCATGGCTCTTGGAGATGGTAAAGAATGGTATATGGATAGGAAGAAACTTGCATTCCAGAATGGGGGTAAACTTGAGCTTTTAGGGGATGTGGAGGATAAGGTGGTATCCTTTGAGGATGGTTTTCTTTTGAGCATTGAGAAGGTATTTTTTACACATAGTGATTGAGACCTATACTGCAGACATGCCCTAGGACAGGGCAGCTCCCTAGGGACTAATTCTTGCAAATGTTTTATCATTAATCAAGAGAATCTTGGCTAGTGTGTCCTTGCTATTCCACTACAAGAACAGATGGCAGAAAAACTGTTTTAAAATTTGGTGTTTATAGCACAGTGACTTTGAAACCCCATCAAAACCAGGTATCTATAGAGAATTTTCTGGGATATATTTTACAAAATGTGTTTTAATATTGAGCATGGCCAGTAAGAATAATTGATTTCTACACCTGCAATGAACTTTACACTGTACAAAGACAGAATACTGCTTATTATATTACTATGTTGACACCAAGTGTAGAAGTAGAGCAGGAAGGTACATGCCTAGCACCTATTCTGGGATTTATTCCCTTGTCTTAACATTTTCTCATTTCTAACACAAGATGTTAAAGATATAAAACTGTCACACATATGATTAACAGCAGACTATTTGCCTTCCACAGAGAGATTATCAGAAACGTATATAAAACAAAGAACCATATATCTTAAAACAATGTTGGAAAAATCACCCTCTGGTACTAAACACTTTGAGAGACATTTAGAAGAAAAACCATTAGAACTTTGCTCAGTCATCAAAATTGGATTTTTTTTCTTTTTTATGACAGTGATACCATTGAAGTAATGGCAAAAGGTAGGCATGGTTTCATTACAATGTCCTTGGGAGTAAGAGGGTTCTGGCTTCATGCCTGTCTGTCTCTTTAGCTTGTTTGCCTAGTTCTGTTCAACTTTTTAAAGAAAACCCTTTCAATGTTGTTTTCTCTCACTCCATGGTTTAAGAAGCAGCCCCTCAAAGTAAGGATGTTTGGCAATACAGGGCCTCAGGATCCATGATTTTAGCAAAACTTCCAAGTCAAGGCTGGATGTTCTGATTTACTTAATGAA
Organism: Florisuga fusca; assembly: GCA_038090715.1. Classification (NCBI taxonomy): domain Eukaryota; kingdom Metazoa; phylum Chordata; class Aves; order Apodiformes; family Trochilidae; genus Florisuga; species Florisuga fusca. The sequence goes on from JAAWXA010000013.1 coordinate 6,779,826, forward strand.
TAATCTGTTTGTCCTAGGGTTTGTCCAGTGGTCCTGTGACTTTTTTTTTCTGATTTAAATAAAAACAAAGCCTTAAATATAAAAATTCTCTGGGAATCAACATACTTTCTTCTGCGTGAGGTTTACAACACTATGCGTGCTAATGAAGAAAGGTGTCAGTATTTGACATGACTGAACATTTAGTTATTAATACAAATACTGTATTCCTTTAAGTATAACTAGTCTCTTAATTTATATATTACCTGAGTCATGTAGTTAATTTCTTTCTCAGGCTCTCTGATTTTGATTGTAAGCTGTAACAAAAAAAGAGAAGCATGATTCACATGTATTGGAGGAGTAAAGAGAAAGGATGCTCCAGGAAGAGTTTTGATCCAATATTTGCATGCCCAGTATTTTGTCTCTGAATCTATATCCAAACATTAGTATAAGGTTGACTTTACATGCAGCCACTGTGTTTCTATTTCTGCCCAGTTAAAAATCAGGGAAATGAGGTGTCTGCCTGGACCCACAATGCTGAATAAAAAATTCTCAGGGTTTTGACTCAGATCAACTGCATCTCTTGTGAGACCAATTGCAGTCCCCTTGGAAAATTTCATAGTTGTGAGTTAATATTGTGATGGTTTTCCTATGATTTTTTAGCTATTACTGCATTCTTTGTTGGAACTCCAGTGTTTCATGCCAAGGGCCAGTAAGGGAAAACTGCCATCTTTTTACTCAGGTAACTGTTTACAGATGTTCTGAAAAATATACAGAAAGAGAGGCATGACAAGGTGCACATTTTTAGTTCTGCTTCTGGCCTCCCTGTGTTCAGGTTGCTTCTCCTTCAGCTGCTCAAAAGGCTCATTAAAAGTGCTGTTGTTGGTCACTAGATTTGTAATCTGACATCTGAGATGAATCCTTGGCATATGTGGTACTTGAAAACATTTACACATTTCAGGTATGTGTACATTGCTTTTTAGAGTTTCCAATAGCTCTCACTATCAAAATTTCATGACAAAAGAAAATATGAAACCCACCATCCTGGATCAGCCTGGCTTGCTCTTTGTGACAGGTCAAAACCATCAGAGTATTGCAGGTTTTTTTCTTCTTTTTTTTTTTTTTTCATTTTTTTCTGCCATGAAACAACCAACTAGACAAAGCTTCTTTCTCTATGCAAGCTTTTGTTTTATAAATGTTTTTGGAGAAAAGTCATGTTTTCCCTCCTATAAGGAGAGTAGTAGCACCAGTTTCTGGTCACAAAAATCAAATAAACAGAGGATTACTTGTTTCTGAAGAGATTTTGCTGCCCTTCCAGCTGTTTCAAAATTAGCAACCTCTTTCCTGCTCACATTCCAGATCTCTGTGCAGCACTTGTCCTGGAGATGACACTTCCCAGCCTGTAACAGTGCTTCAGCTAAAGTGTCCTACAGGTTCCAACATCTGGGCTTGTTCTCTAACCCAGAGGGAATGGTTTCCATAACCCTTCAAACAGCAGCTGCTACAGAGAAAAATCAGCTATCTCCAAGTAACTATTTCCTTTCTCCTCTCTGGTTTGGTACTGGTTTCCTGTGACAAGATTGGGCATCTTAAAGCATGGCATAGTGTTTGTTGAGGTATCCTGCAGTGTCAGCTGTGGCATTTCAAACATCATCTCAATTTTAGCCATCATGTGTTTTGGGCCAGGCAGGAGCTCATGGAGTCCCCAGCAGCCCCTCCTGCTGGTTCCTGCTACCCTGCCCCATTGTCTTTCCCTGGGGTGGGCTGGATGGACCTGGCCACTGTCCCCTCTGCTGCAGAACACTGTCAGGCCTTAAAAGTGAGTACCTCCTGGAGTTACACTTACTCTTAGTGGTGTATGACCTGCCATTATTTTGTGTGGAGCAATTATAGCCATAATTTTAGTAAAAACCTCATAAGCATCAATTTCAGTCACGTGGAGGCATAAGTGGATGCCATTTCTGTTGTACAAACAAGTTCTGTTGTGTGTTTGAGAATAGACAGGAGGGATCCTGAAAACATTCAGCATTCACAATTTGCTGTCCCCATTTTAAATCCTTGGTGTCAGTGTCAGCATTGTTCAGTGGCCTCGTTGTGCAGCAGCAGAGCAATGCCAGGCCTGAACAATTCCTTTTTATCAAAGTGCCACACTAGCATGATAAGAAAAACATTGCTCCCACACCATGCTTTGTGTTTTGTTTGAAAAGCTAGTTAGATGGACCATTTCCAGAGTCTTTGCTCTTCAAACAAGTGGATCTTGGGAGAGTTCTTTCAAGTTGTGAAGCTGATATAAATTTGATGCTGTACATAGGAATTAGAGAAGAGATAACAAAGGGCAGGAAGATGGTCTCTCAGGATTCCAGCTTGGTGTCTTGGAGGCATCAAAGACTCAAGGTCTGGCCAAAGATGTGATGCATGTGTATGCCAGTGCTCCAAGTTGCAAAACCATTTGGTACCCAATGATCTTAAGCAGTGAAGAATGGAGTACTTGCAGACCTATAGCACCCCTTTCCACCTGATTTCTGCTTTGAGAGCCTAAAGTTATACCTAGAAGTTTACTACAAAATTTCACCTGAATTTTTTCCACTGTTTCACCGAGCATCTTACAGCTGGAGCTCATCATTAGGAAACTTTTTTTTGTTCTAATGTACCAGTGGTAAAAGATGGATGTGTATTTCTGGGGACATACTGAGGTTAAATAGTCCCCAAGAAAAGAAGCTCCAGCATACAAAGCTAACTGGACACTGATGTTTCCTTGAACTTAATTTCTCCAACATTCATGTTAGTCTCACAGCTCTCAGGGGTTTAATAGCATCAGGAAAAAAAAGGAAATAGTCTATAAAATCAAAAGGCCTGTCCAAGTGGAGAACAGAGAAGGTTCCAGACTCCTTAGAGCTCATTATGAACTTTTATACATTTGGCATTACTTGAAAGTAATTTAAATACTATGGTGAGTGATGGTAACATAAAACTCCATGTAACAGGTAAATAACTTAGATATTTCCAACTCCAGATAAATTTGGATGAAATGTTTCGTTTCAGCTCTGAGTTTCTTTTAAAGAAAGGGAAAGAAAAGACAATACAAATTTTAAAATCCAGTGTTTCTCAGGAAAACATATTAAATAATTTGGTTATATAACTTCTAGTATAGAAGTTATAGACTTTAAGCTGTAGACTATAGACTAACTTCTAGTCAGAAATTTGAATTTATTTTGCACTGAAATCTTCCTTGGTATTCAAATGGTGCATTTTTTTAAGATAGATTGTCAAAATCACTGCTCGCAGTGAAAGCAAAATAAAACTCTCCCTGCAAGACTGAGAGCTGTAGGGGTTAACCCTGTAGATGATAATGAGACTGAGCAGGCAGCAGATGCTCACGTGCCTTTACAATCCAAATCTACCAAAAAAATTCCTCTCACAGAAAATCTGAGGAATGTCTGGCACCCTGGAGATAGTGACAGGCTCTATATTAGCCATATGCCACCTGCTAGAGCCATTGTTAAACAAACCACAGGATTTTACAGCACTATCTGAAGCTGCTTACTTGCAGTGACACTTTGTCCCATTCCAAATTTTATCATCTTCCCTTAGAACACCTTTTAAAAACACCAGTTATGTAAAGCTGTAAAAACAATGCACTACAAAATAATAAATTAATTAAAGACTGTCTTATAAGATGCACTATTTTAAATCATTTGTATATAGAAGCATGGTGCTTGCTGTGCTATGTTGTTTTTCCTGGAGAAGCTCCAATACCACACACTTACTGTTTCACACTTATAATCACACCAAGTATGCTAAAGCATGAAAAAAGCACCAGACCCTTGCAAAACTTAAAGAAAAAGACGTTAAAATTGTGAGACAAAAATCTATTCTGTAAAATATGCAAAGCTCTTCATGTACAAAACCTGTAAAAGAAGGATGCCTCACTGTAAAGAGGAACACGTTGATGTATGATGTAATTCTGGCATAAGTTGTTACAGGTGGGAAAAAAAATCTCTGTCCAAAATGTTCAGAAATAACTAATGTGTGTCTTCAGTTATGAGCTTGGAAGCTCACATCTCAGAGACTATTTTAAAAAAATTTGGCCATAAATACTGTTCAACAATAGGTACATTGTCCTGGGCATATATGTAACAGTTTATTTTGAAAATACCACAGGAAAATTAGTAAGTGAAGAAAAGAAATAGCATTCATATTAAGGAGACAAAAAATATCTCTATATTTAAGGCTGTTAATTTCTAGACATAAGCTGAGTTTTTATTGGAGAATTTTAGGGATCTTCAAATATGCACTCTAGTCACCATTCAGGGGAGTGTTTAGAGAGAATCCAAAAATTATATGCAGCATGAAAAAGTGAAGATAGAACTTTACAGGTTACAGTAAAGCAGCTCATGAGACACATGGCTTCAGATGATCCAGCAGTTCAGCTAGGCTCAGAGGTAGAAAAAGTTTGAATCTGAGAACTGAGCAGCAAACACACATTCTAAAAACAGGAGAAAACTTTGTGGGAGTGAGAGACAGTGAAAATTTTGCTTCCAAATGGCCAAAAGTTCCTAATAATGTGTTGGATATTCCTGCCACTAGGAAGCTGAATTTACCCTTATGACTTTGCTCTTTATTATAGTGTCTTGCAATGTTAAGGATTGTGAACCACCAAAAACACCCACAAGCCATGCAGACATAAAAAACATGCTCAACTTAAGTTGAAGCTCAGAATGTCTGATTTAAGTTTGGGAAGGCAGGTTAGGGCTTAATTCTTGGGCAGTTTAGCATTAGTGAAGAATTTATAAGGTCTTTTGAAGGACTAAATTACATATAGTGGTTTATTTTCAACATAAGGGTTCAGCCAATCAGTCAATTTAGTTACTGTAACTACAAGAACAAAAAATATTTTGAAATGAAACTACTGTAATTCTTTCCTCAAAGAAGTGTAGCTTCAGGTGTAGCTCTTCATAGATACAGACACTTCATTTCTCATCATTTCCCTTACTTAATTTGCTATATTAGTCTCCCTTTCTATAGCTGAGATGCTGAATTTTGTTGCAACATTTTGGAGAATTTTTTATCCTGGAGTAACTCGTTCAGATTCAGGCTCAGGTTCATTTAAGTAGGAAAAGCTTGAGGATTACATATTTTAGAGTTGTAGCTCCAGCACAAAACCCAACCTGTTTGCTTTATAGATATGTTCCAGCTGCAGGGATTTTTTAAGTGGTAAGAAGAGAGAAAAATGGAATGAATGAAAAATTTGGGACAAAAAGTATTTATTCATTTCTGGATTCATTCTCATTATAAATACTCTGTCAACTTACTATACAAACAATCTAAGAAGCTCCAGACTTTGTGAGAGGGTTTTTTGTTTTTTTTTACGTTTTATATAAATAAGAATGGTTCCAATTCTTCTGTTAGGGAAGTTTATATTGAAAAACACAGTAGAAAAATCATTATTCTCAGCACTGACTCTCTTTCTGAAACATTTATTCATGACTATTACCAACTTCCTCTCCAGTTGCACAGTTCAGCAAAATGATAACTAAAAAGAGGGACTGGCTTACTGTAAACATACCATAGAGGATATATCTGGGAAGCACAATGTTGTCAGAAACATTGGTGGATATTTTTTGAACATATTCAGGCCAGCAATTAGAAGATAGTAAAATGATATTCCTAACTATCAATACAGTCAGGTACAATGCAGTCTTTCAGTAGAGTAAAGGGAAAAAACCTCCACTCCAGTTTTAAGACAGAGTTGATGTGTTTTTGAGAAGGTTTAGGGGAAAAAAACCTCCACTCCAGTTTTAAGACAAAGTTGCTGTGTTTTTGAGAAGGTTTACATGGTGCATTACCTGAGATAATAAGGTGCTGTTCATTAAGAGACAAAAAGCTCTTGCTAATCATGTATTTCTAACTACACTTGTATTTCTTTGTACTCATTCTCTGATTATGCTAAACAGCAACTACAAATAATGCATTTTGTCATTTGAACACTCAGGTAGCTGCTCCTTTAGAAGCTTATCATCTCACTTCAGAACAAGCAAAGTGGTACCCAGAGCACAGAACTGCAAATCCTGGGTCTGCATTATTTAGAAAGCAGTGAGTGCTTCTGTCATAAAAAAACCCTTGACAAACCCTTTTTTGAAGGTTTCCTCTGCTGCAAGACAGCCAGATAGCTGCTGACACCAGCTTTCTAGTTTTACTCCAATGGAGATGTTCCACTCTGCAAGCATCATTATTATTTCCATCCTATCTCTTCACCTTATGCCCACTGTGCCAAATGACTGATCCAGGAAAACTGAATTGTGTGACCAGGAAAAATTTTCACTTGTTACTTTCACATCTGGTTATCTACTCTAATACCTGCACAAAAGAATCTAGAGTTAAGATTGCAACTTACCATCAGGATTCAACACTGATCTGAGTTAGTATTTTATTCTGCATTCTTATTCCCCTATGCAGAAAACTATTTCTGACCTCATTTCAGAAAGCTGAGATTCAGTCCTTATCTTGATGACTGCAAGAAGCCATTCCAGTTCCTCCATGGGGAAGAGAAATCCTGGGTTAGCAAGGTAGCTTCAGAAATTTTCCTCCTCTTTTCCTCATATTCCTTCTCATTCACGAGATCCTCCCTCCCTGTTTTTCCAATGTGTCTCCAGTTTCCCACCTGTGTATCCAGAGCCTTTGTTCAGGTAAGCAGAAGCAGTTCTTCCTTTCTAGTGGTCCACATGGGACTAAATGAGAAAAATGAAATGAGGTGGGAAAAAGAGCACAAGAAATCATTTTTCTTCTCAAAATGTTTCTTATATGTGGTCTTTTAAACAGAAGTGCCAAACATTCTTTTAAATTAGATTTTATAACATTGAGACACTAGATGTTCATTTACCCCTGATGAATCTTTACCTTCTGGAGTGTGTGAACTGTAAAAAATACTAAATACTGAATGTTATATTTCCTTATTTTAAAAATTTTCATCTAATAAGTAAAAGTGTAGAAGATGATAACTAAAATGTCTTAACATTGAGTATGGTTTCAGTACTTTCTCCTTCATTTGTGTCATTTTCTCTAAATATGCTTTCATTCTGAGTTATTCACTCCCACAGAAGGTGACAATGCTATCAGTAATTTTTTTATCTTTTAGTTGAACTCATGACAATATAAACTCCTTAAACCAACTGTGTCTTTCTTTACTTTTTCTTCCATTTACAATTACAAAAGGAAAGTGGTGGATTTTTTTTTTTTTTTCAAAGACATTGTGATATTGTGAAGGGACATTTATCAAGCTTTAAGAAAAGCTCTGAGTGATAGAATAGAATTATATTGAAATATCTTTTCAGATGGCTACTAATTCCCTTTTTTATTTTCTTGACCTTTGCAAAGTTTAACTGAGAAAGCTGAACTGATAATACTACCTCAGACTGTTAGGCACAACTGGTAGGTGCAGCCCTCACTTTTCATGTCAGTTTTTCTTGTTTGCATTTTGGATTTCAGGATCAGGAACTGGAAAGTGTCAGAAAAAAAATAATATTCACAGCACAGTTGTGATTTGTGTGTCAGCATTTTAACGAGGGGACTCTGCGATCATACAGGGCTGTCTATATTTCTGCCTTGTAAATGGACTTTGGCTCAACTCAATAAAAAGCATTTTTATATATTTTATTTCTTTTGAAGTAAGAAGACTTATTCATTAGAATGATTTTAAGTCCTAGTCCATAGAACTGCCTGTAGCAGCTTAGAAATTTAAGGTTCAGTCTAACGATTCAATGTATTTGTTGTGGCTGTCTTAACACATCCCATGAGTGACAGATATTTCACCCAAGTTCTCAGTTTTTTCTGCTTGTTGGCAGAGTGTCTGCACAGGAACTGGGAAAGCAGTGAGACAGAGACTTGCTACTAGGTTCCATAGTACATTGTGCAGCAAATAAATTGTCAAATGTCTACTCTACAGAAACCTGTGGACTGTCACCTAAAAAGACATGAAGTCTGTCTGTGTCTGAACACGAGCAGGGGAGACTCATGACAGTACTGAAATAAGGATTAGGTGTTCCAACACACCTAAGATGATGCTGTAAAATTGTATAGATAGTTCTAATTTTATATTAAAGGAGGAACACATCTGTCCAAAAATCTAAAATTAAAAAAATCTTTTTTTTTCCTCATAATTGTAATCCTAGTTAGCTGAGTTGATTTAGCAAATTCATAAAGGCATCTTCATTTTTTTTGCTAATTGAAAATCTCCTTTTGTTGGAATCTTGATTTGCACCATAGGTTATAGGTATGAAGGTCTGACATTCTGGAGTTAGAATGGTGAGTCTGAGTTTTGTATCTGAATTACAAGTGGCCATTCCAGCATCCTCAGCCAGTGCACAGATAGACACAGTGTATGATCTACAGAACAGAACTGTTTTCTTTCACTGCAGATCTAGGACTCTACAAAATTTTCTGTAAAAGCATGTTGAAAAGTGGTGGATACCTGCTTTGAGTGATAATGAATTCTTACTGATCCCAAAATACTATTTGGAGTAAAAAGAACTAAAGAGTAATGTTTTTAGTGTTAAAGAAGCCCCAGAGTCTTAGTTTGCATATTGCACTGATTAATCCTTGCAACATTGTTCCAAGTCTTTCAGAAAAACCAGGAGTTGATGGAAAGACTTTTTCTGTAACCATCGTGCTCTCGTGATCGTAATTTTAAATTTAATATTGCTGCATTTTAAACTTATTTATGCTGATTATTTTAAGTATAAATTATAATTTTATTTCACAGTAACATTAGCCCAGAAAGAGCTACTATAGTGATAAGAAGAAAATAGGAAAAAATGTATCACTATTTGCATATTGTACATAGTTAAGAAATAAAGAGTTTGGAGGAAGCACAAGGAAAGCTTAAGGAAACATGGCTTTCTACAATTAAAAAGAAATACTTGTGTTTCAAATTTTACTATAAGAATCACTGAAAACATGCAAATAGTACTAGAAATATTATCTAAAAAATTGCTATTCACCTGTAGGCAGAGTTACACCTAGACATAGAGGTTTGGGGTTTGAGGTTTAAAGATAACACAGAGTTGGAGTTTCTTCTTAGTGCATTAGTGCAGAGGCATAAAAAAAGTTACAAAAATTATGACCCCACATAGCTGATGGCAACAGCTCATTTTTCCTGGGTCCTACCATCATTACAGCACTGTTAAGATAATAAATTAATGGTCTTTGGCTTCAGAAGTACAGTCCCAGGAGTCAACCTGGGGCAGAACATTGACACTAAGGTCCTTGTGGTTAATCCTAAGTACAAGAGAACTAAAATTTCTTACGTCAGAAGGTATACTCTGGTTCCTCTTACTGTGAAGGTCCACCTACAAAACATATTTCCAGTAAAAGCTTATTTTTCAAGAAAATGAGAGTTCTGGCCTTTGTGTATCCTTCTGAAACCATTCTTTCAAACATACTTTCTGCAAACAAATGTAAATTGTTTAGGTATTGCAAGGTTTAATATGCCTTTCCTCCCTTGGTGCTTCCCAGAGAACTGTAGTTGGGCATAAAGAGACAAACAGTTTTGGTTTGGTGTTTGGGTTCTGTTGGGTTTTTTTGGGTTTTTTTTTTGAGACATGAGACATATTCCTGTCTCATGTTCACTTTATACATGAGCCCTTTGGATTAAATGGCTATTTGTTCCTTGTTCTGGCTGATGTGGTTCTGCATAGAATATGGAAGAGGCAAAGAGGGATCAGGTGACTGAGCAGAGCTATAAATATACAAATATATACTACAAATGTATATTGAAATTGTAGTGCAATTACAAGGAAATACGACAATAGAGGTCTTGCCATGGAATTATCTTCCATTGAGACTCACAAGCATAAGAAGTACCATATATAATTTTTCTGGACTTCTACTGTGCTGCTGGAATCAATAGGTACAAGTTTTGGTTGTTTTGGGTGGGCTTTTTTTCTTTGTAGCAGTGTGAGGAAAAGAAATAGAAAACATAGAAACGCAGAAGAAAAATGTGTGTTTTCTAGTTTTCTTTTTTTGTTGTTTGAAATTAGGTTGTGTGGGTTGTTTGTTTTTTGTTGGGTTTTTTTTTTGTTTTTCTGCTCTTGAAAACATACTTGGCATTACAGAATTAAGAATGTGGAAAGCAGAAAAGGGCAGAAGGAAAGAGATGAGATGTAGTCGGCTTTTGCTAAATTTAAGGTTTCAGCCCAAAGAAAAATCCTGTTGGCAGGTTAGTTGGAGAAATGTGTACTTCAGTACTAAATGTAATGTGTTTATCTGTCCATTAATTTTTTTCTTCTTTTGTGAAAGCTTGTGTCTGAGGCTCAGCTCCTTTTTCTCTGATCTCTAATAGAACTGTCAACACTAACCAAGTTTCCGAAACGCACGTGAAAATACCCTTGTGCTCAACTCCATCCCTATTTCTTTTCAGTACTTTCAGGTTGTCTTTCTCCTCAGTTACAAGTGCTGTCTTCATGGGGGTTTTTCTCAATCTAAGCTGTGTGTACCAAAGTGTAAGGTAGCAAAGAGCATCATCATTCATTCAGGCTTGTCCACCCAGCTGTGAGAGGCCATCTGCATAAGCTATGGAGCTTAACTCTCAGTCAGCCAATGTCACGCCCTCCAGCTCATCTCTCCTTATGTCCAGTTTCAGAGCATGATGGAAAGTGACACTGATGCTGTGTCCCTTTGTGTTCCACAAAAAACTGACTTGAACCAGCTGCTTGATTTTTTTTTTTTTTTTCCCAGCAATGTTGTGGTGTGGAAAGATTCTTCTTCTGTAATGCTGACAATTGGAAATGGGGGAAATTGTCGACCTCCCACCCCGGACCAGAAGATGCATTAAGTATTTTCCCCTATTCTATTCAGGTTCTCAGCCTGCTCCATTACCAAACACCTAAGCCACTTAATACCATAATACCTTCAAATAGAGTCTTTCTTTGGGGTTGTCTGCTAATGCTTATGTAGTGACAGAGGTTCTTGCACTCCATGGAGAATAAGTGTGACATAGATGGGGGGAGAGGAGGGCAAAGGTAGCAGACACCATGAAAAGTAGCAAATGGAAACTTGACATTTCTTGGTTATATGTTATATGACAGTGAGTTTATTCTTCAGCTGCAAAAGAGAATTCTTCCAAGCACAGCAGTGTGAATCTTTCAAATGCAGAATTGTTTTATGGAACGAAGATGGGAAGCAGTGTAGTAGCAGCTTCTTTAGCTAAGGGCTACTAAGTACAACTGCAATACATGTTGTGTCTATATTTGGAATTAAAAAGAACACAAAGATCCTTTTTTTCTGACAAGGGTTTTGTTAAAACCCTGTTCTTGTTATTAAGCACATTATTATGTAATTAAAACTAAATAAGTCTGGGGAAAGTAATAATATGACAAAAAATGACCCTTGATTAAATTTCTTTTTTTGCTTGAATGTTGGTTTTTTTTTTCAAAAGAGAGATTCAGTCTGAGCAATAACTTTGTAGGATAAGGGTGTTTTCATTATCTTCTTACTTTTTTAATTTTGTATACTCAGTGGTACCACATGGACATAGTAATTTGAAAAATGTTTGAATTATTAAAGAAACCATTTGCCCAAAGCTTGTCTGCCTTCATACAACCACTGTCTGTCGTCATACAATATTCAAGGAATAGATTATAGCAATTGGTCTTTGGCTTGCTCACATTGCCTCCCTTGATAGTTGTATTAGCTTTTAAAAAATAGCAAATGTTAAGACCTTCATCTTACACTTTTTACTGTCTTTAAGGGCACCCTGTCTCAGGATCTATGGCAGTTAAATGGGCTGTAGGTGCAGTGGGTGATGTTGGCACAGTCTGTGATTGCTGATAGTGCTCCCTGCCACTACACTGAGTCCCTAAAAGATCTTTTCAGAAGGTTTACCTGATGGTTGAGAATCTGATGGCTCACTCAGAAGGGCTCACTTGCCTCCTCAAAACATTGGTAATGATTGCTTTGTGAGCCAATATTTCCACTGGTCATTTATTGAAAGCAATTCTAGCAGTTTAAGTAACTTTTGCATTATTGTAATACAAAGAAAATAAATAAATACCATTTTAGAATCTTTAAATCAATCTTGTAAGAAAAGATTGAATGGTCTTTCCTCCATCTCCCAAATATTGTGAACATCCTCTGATCAGAGGGGGGGAAAAAAAAGACCTTAAAAAGATAAACTTTATGATAAACTGATAAACTTTATGAGCTGGTAAATGAAAAAACAAGTTATTTGCTAATACCTTGGTATATTTTTGAAGTAATGCTTTATTTGTTCTTGTTTTGGATTTGTTTGTGGTTTTTACTAGGAAAAAAATGATATGCAAGTAAGCCTTTCTGCACATGTAGGAATATATTATGAAGTATGAAGCTTTAAGAAATCATTCTACACCTGAAACATTCACCATCTTTGAGCTTTCATGGAGTAGTCCACAATTATAAGGAGCACCCCTTCAGAGACATTTCAGAGACCTCTTCTAAAGGTATATCAGGCCTGTCAGGCTTGTACCTCCAAAAACCACACAGCACTTTGGAAAGCAATGCTTCCCTCAGTTGTTTCTTGGGAAATTTATGCAAGGTCAAATGTGCATTCACAATCATGCTTATCAGTATTAGGTAGGTTTTCTTTTTGTTTGTTTTCCAAAGAGTTATTCCTCTACATCTTTTTTAGTTGTTTTGGTTTGGTTTTTTTTTTTTCATAGTTTTTCTTGTTACTTATCTTGAAAACAACGAGAAACATGGATATATTTCTTGTGAAGTGAAACAAAAAATTGCAATGTAAATTAGTTCAGGTATTAAACTGTGAATGTAATCCTTTTTGGAGAGTGATTATAATTCTGACTGTAAACTTTTCACAAAATGAGATGAATATGTAATGATGATTTTCTTCCAACAGAGCTTTATCAGTTTTCTCACCAAAGAGAAAATTTATTATACCCTAGATATAGAACAATAACTGTTACAATTTAGAAGTGTTGTGCTGCAATGTTGTTCTGTTACAGAATAATGGAGCTTTCTTGTAGAAATCTCCTGTGTCAGATAACTATCCATGGCTGCAGTAGATTGCTCACCCAACTTTGAATTTTAATTCTTTATACAGAAGGTGTGTGAAACTCAGACTCACCTGTGGTGTTTGCTATTCCATACTTTCAGTATCATTACAGAATAACAAAACCCTAGTTTTCTCCTAGTTATGATTAGTATCTGACAATCAAGTCTATATACAGTTTTGTAACATTTTGTGGCAGGATACTCTTATGTCAATGAGGCTATGATAAGAACATAAGTTATTAGAAAAAGTATTATTGTTCTTCAAACAAAGTCACTTCTGGAGCCTCTACAGCAATTTAAGTTTTCTCTTATTTGCCAAGGGAAATTTAATTAAAAGTTGATAGAAATATAATGTTCCAGTATCAGACTAACCTAAAGTGTTGTATTGAAAGTTAGTAATACTTTGAGCACCACCTATTCAAGTTAAAACTTGGATCTGGTTAGTGACCAGTGATATTAGCTTGTTGTATTGCCTTCACAGGTTACCAGTTGTATAAAAGACATCTTGAACTGATCAATGAGTTTATCATAGTGAAAAATTACCTGAGGTTCTTGAGAGGTGTGATAACTGAAAGTAATGAGGAATAATACAAGTAAATAAGCTTTTCCTTTTCCCATATTGGCCTCAGTCTCAGAGGAGATCTGTGGGTAAAATTTATCACCAAGGCAGATTGCAGTTCTGAGAAAAGTGAGGTGTTTTTTTCTGTTATAATGAAAGTTGTGTGAAGGAAAGTTCACAATGGGGAGTGTGTATATTGCTAACATTCTCCTGTCTGGCAAGTATTAAAACACTCCTGACCAGCAACAGTGGAAATTAATCATTTAGTGTTTGATATTTTTCTGACAAGAGCTTGCAACCTCTTCACTTCCTTCAAGATGAACAAATGAGACTCAAATATCCAGCACTACAGATGTTACTATAGGATCTCTCTTTTTATAGTAATAACTGTTATTTCTTCCAATATCTTAAAACGTGTATATGAAAAATGTAGTCAAGTTTGCAGTGGAGAGAAGCAAGTACCTCTTAGAGGAAGTGAAGGGCTTATCAGGTCAACATGAATGATCCTAGGCTACATAAGACTGCTTCACAATCCAGTGACAACTTCTACTTCACTAGAAAACTACAGAACGAATATTGGTTCCAACAACCCTTCCAAATCCCTTCATTTTTACAGAGGGATTAAGCAAACAAAAGAAAAAAAACCCAGCCTAGGTCTCATGATAGATTTTAGGAAGGAAATGGCAATATGGCAACATTTTGACATCATTCTGCATCTTCAGTTGGTTTTTAGAAGACTTAGATACACTTAGAGCACACAGAGAAGAACTGAAAGAGCAAGCTTTCAGACAAGGTTGGAAGGTAAAGTTTTCTCACCTTGGATACACCCAAGCAGTGTAGCAGGCTGCCCAGAGAGGTTGGGCAGTCTCTGCCCTTTGGGGTTTTTAAGGTAAAGCCCTGGGCAGCCTGGTCTGGCCTCAAAGGTGACACTGCTCTGAGCAGGAGGTTGGAGCAGACACCACTTGAGGCCCTTTCCATTTTAATTTATCCTGTAATGGCTACATCTTTAAAGCAGAGCACTTTCAAAAAGGTAGACTTGATGAAACACAGAGACAGTATTATAAATGCTCTTGGACATGTTTGTAGTTCACGTGTCAAAGCACATGAAGGACAAGAGTCTCTTCTTACAGATGTCTTCTGACATCTGTGTCTTCTTCTGAGGGTTGTCAGGCATTGGAATGGCCCAAACCAGGTATTGGAATTCCCTGGAGGTATTTAAAAGGCATTTGGACCTGGTCCTTAAGAACATGGCTTAGTAGTTAGATTATGGTGTTGGTCAAAGGGTGGACTGGATGAGCTTGGAATTCTCTTCCAACCTGAAACATTCTGTGAAGACACACAATACATTGCTGGCAATTTAGACACAGTGACTAATAATTTAGTTTCTTGGAATATGCTGTTGTCTTAAAACATAGAAGAGCACAACACATCCATTTCATACCACTGGGACTGGAATGCTACAAAAGAGTAGTTGTCACCTGGTTGTGGTGAAGCTCTCTTTTATAGACTACCCTGATAATTCACAAATGCCAGCTAACTAGACGTTTTACTAATTAGAATACCTCTGATTTTCCAAAGACAAAAAAAATAATGAAATAAACAATGTCTGGGTGGGTCTGATTTTCTAGAAAGCTGATGCAGCCAACTGGGACTTCAGTGGATCTGTTAATCAAGGAGGAAAATTTCATCTTCCAGAATGGAGGGATTTTGGCTGAGACAATCCCAGTTGGAGTAATTTTTGACTTTGTAACGTTGCTGTAATGATAAATGGGTGATGTGGGAAATGAACTGTAAATTAATGTAGTTCAGATTGTGCTGGAATCACCATGTAGCAACAGCATGGCTGGTGTCACATCATCCAGAGCTACCTCAGGACTGGAGTAAGGGAGGGTGGTAAATATCTCATACCAGTTTGCTCCAGTTTTGTGCCTTTTCATTATACCCAGGATCCTTACAGAGGCTTTATCCTTCCTTATTATTCTATATGCAAGCACAGGTCAAGCTATAATTTATATATAATATAATCTATCCTTCTGTGAGTGGAATGCTCTTCAAAAAACAAAAGATTGTAAGTCATGCATGTTTTGAGTTGTTACAGAATGTAAATATTTACAAACTGGAATACAAACTCAATTTATTTTTCCTTTCTGGTTCCGACCAGTGTTTAACTCAACAGTTAAATTTTATTTAGAGCAAAGCTTTGCTGGCTTCTTATGTTATCTTCTGTCTTTCCTTTCCTGTTCTGTAGTAGTTAGATGAAAGCAAAATAATGCTGTAAGGCAAAAAACATGAAAACATTTCTCAGTGTTTCATATGGGCATTGTGGGTCCTCAATTGATGGCATTTGGAACAGTTCTGAATGTGGTATTTTATCTGAAGATGTAGCCAAGGCTTTTGTATCTTCTTCCCTATCACTTGATAACCAAATGGTAAAGGTTTATACACCAGCTTGGTACACAAGTAAAGCAACATTTCAAACCTCCATATCCAACATGACACTTTTCTATATTAGCTTTTCCTTACTTCTGCTATAATTGTAGAGTTAAATAAGGTGAGGTAGGATGTCATTTTGTTTAAAAACTTTTAAACACAATTAGTACTTAACACCAGTTTTATGTCTTGCTTAAAAAAACAGAACGTGTGACAGCTTTATAAACTTACTGCTCACTGTAAAAACTACAAAAGAAGCACCAGATATATCTTACTCTATGCTTAAAGCATGCACTTTAGTACTTCAGAGTAAAGGTGAGTAGACTGTATCATGAGGAATAGGCCATGAATTTTTAGAAATCTTCTTTATTATGAAAAGTGGAGAGTGCTGCAGCATTTCAGAATAAAGCTCAACTACTGCAGGGCTGAGAAAGTTGCTGGCTTCAAAACAGGGACTTGGGATTCTGAACAAGAGCTGTTGGCTCCCTCCAATGGTGGGAGGGTACTATAGCCGGGGAGTATCTTTTCTAGAGAAAAACCTGTTGGAGGTGGAAAGAGCTGTCCTCAAGCACCAGCTTTATAATTCTGGGAAATGTTTAATCGGCTTTCTGATTATGTACTACTTTAAGAAGTGTCTTTTGGGATTCATCATTTGAACATTAAGAAAAAAAAAAAAGAAAAAAAGAAAAAACCAAAACCATGAACAGGGGATCCTATTTAATTTAAATCTGTTTGGATGTGAGGAAAAATACATCAATGCTTTTTTTTTTTTCTACAGATGAAATGTGTCTTGCCATTCAGCATCAGAGGTTAAGAATTCAGAGAATATTTTAGATGAATTTTGATACTGTGTCTGTTCTGTGGTAGATCAGGACAACAAAGATGGATTTTTAATGCCTTTTGGTTTATCACTTAAAAAAGGAGAGTTACTTGCTACCTCTATGAGAGAATTTGGAAAGGAACTTATTAGATAATTTTATTAAATTCTAAGCATGGTGTAAAAACAAACTCAGTGTTCTTTTACACTGTTGAGATAAATCTTGCAATGTCATTCACACTACACAAGGGAGAGGATTTTATTTTATAATCTCTGCTGGCCATAGGAGACGGTGCTTTGCAGCACTGAATGGAACTGCTGCTACTAAGAAAGGGAAAATGAGAAAAACATCACTAAGTAAATCAGAAAAATGAAGTCATTTTAGGTACAGGATAATTTCTCAGCCTTCAGGAGAGTCTTTCACTACTTGCAATGCATAATCTCCTTCAAAACTAAACATAGTCTAAGTCACTTGAACTCCTGAATAGTATTTTGACACAAGTTCATGGTGAGTAGCTGAAAATGTCCATTTCTTTCTTTATGTCTGTGGAACAAATGGTTACTGAATTGAGAGGCTACTGATTCCTAGTTATTAATATTTATAAACAGTCATCTAATCAACTTCTTAACCCAAAGGCCCCATTACTACCACTTGGATTTTTCCATGCATATTGCATTTTTTGTCTCTTTTTCTTTTAAAGTTGCCCTATTACCCACCAAAGCATGGCAGCTATGGTCAGCTCATCCTAATGAATAGGCTGACTAAAGAGATCCTTGGCCCTTGTTCCACACCCATTTCTCTGCAATTGACATTCATCTTCTGACTAGTGTGTTGAATTAGTTGTTTTGTTTTTTTTTTCTTCTGTTGCACAAGTATATTAATGAATCTACTTTGTACAAATTCTTGCATCTGCTCTTCGTATCTCCAGCTTTTCAGTTCAGGTTATACCAGAAGAACTTTTAACTCTTGCTTCCTGGCTACATTTTCTCTAAATCCTTTAGTGGGTTCAGCTTTTACCTGCTAACCTTTGATGGTTGGGTCTTCTTTGTCTTGTATACTGGGAAAAGAATAAAAAATATTTTACTTTCTCTATTTTACTTTACAAATCCACTTCCATTACTGATGCTTTTTTGACTTTTTCCTTTCTGTAACTGGTATTGAGTGTTTACTGAGAAGGGGTATGTGTGGTGTTTTCATGGGTATGGTTAAGGGCATGAAAATAGTTGACTATTCAGTATAATTTACAAAGCAATTTACAAAAAAAAAACCAGGCAGACAGACTTCGTTCACAAATCACCAATGAAAACTGCACAGTTTTGTGATAATTGAAGCATTCCTACAATAGGAAGTAGAGGAACTATTTCTACTGCTTAAGTTTCCAAATGCCTCTACTGTTAATCATTCTACAGCCATACAGACAATCCCTGCATGAAGAAACTACAGCCTAATGTTCCACCATTCAAGAGATGGGCAGTATCTCTTCAAATTGTCAGTTTTCCTGATCTCTTCAAGCAATTCTAGGCATTGTTGATTAAATACTCAAGCTCTTCCTGGTGTTCTTCATGACAGCATTATCCCATATGCCAGGTGGTGTATAGTAAGCATATCTCTTTTAAGCAAAGCAAAAAAAAGTGATGGATGATGTCTTCATGCTTAGTGAATCACAAGGCCTTTCTGAAATAGTTGGTACAAAATTTCTGGGTTCTGCATGGGCACTGGTCCGCTATTTTTACAGTAGTTACCTGGGTTTTTCTGTTCTACCAGTGCTCCCAGATTCACTACTGCCTCCTAGTATGCCTTTGAATCTCCTTCTTCATTGATGCCTTCTGTTTTTAGGGATTTCCTGAAAGTAATCCAAAGGGTTGCTTTCTTTTCTGTCTCAAACTGTAAGTCAAGAATACACAGTTACTATTTTTTCATGATTTAAAAATTATTTATCCCACCCAATTTCCTCTCCACCAACCTCTGCTCAGAGGGTCATTACAAGGACCAATCTCTTGGCCTTGGAAACCTTTTGAACAAGGATTGGTGGCAGAGTTGCATATGCTCTGAGTGCCTCTTACAAGGACAACAAGTGGTTACACATAACTAAAAGCTATGAACTCTTGTTGTACAGTGCAACACTTCTTTGGTTCTTCTGATGCTCAGTTTCCTGAGGGAATTCCATTTTCTCCCTGTAGCTCAGGAAGGAGTAGGACTAGGGCCCAAGCAGCAATATAGAATTGACAAGACTACTAATGCTCTAACATAAATATATTATTTATAAGTATTTTTTTAAAATCTTTTAAGATTGATTAAGCTGAAATATTAGAGTGAGGGCACCTAATTTTTCCCTATATTCATAATGGTTATTGTAGACTGCATGACAGAGAACAAACCAAAATTAGACCTCCTACCCTTATCTTTGCAGAAGCTGTTTCTGAAACAAGGATGGCTTCATTATTCTTTGCTGTCCTTTGAATTTGGCTGTCTTAGCAACTCCCTGCTCAGGCAAGTTACTTGTGTGGCTAGTGTGAAGTGGTTACTGAAGGCCTGAAAAAATGCCTGGTGCCAAAAGACCTTTCCCATGCAGTTCTTTACCTTCAAACTCCCAACTCCTGCAGTGATGGCTCCGAACTAAAATTAGATGAGCAGAGACCTCTAGAGACTGGAAAGCTGAACTACACCTAATGCCATGCCGGTCTGGTTCAGTGGTGTGTACTCATGAAATCACTACACCAAAAAAAAAAATAAAAAAAAAAAATCACTAAATTATGAAATCACTAAAGCAAATTATAAAGAGAATGGGGTAACATTCAGACTCTTTTCATCTGTCTGGTAGAAGTGATGTTCTTGAAAATGATACCAGTTTGCTTATTTTCTTCAAAGGTAGTCATAAAGGTAAAATAATTTCATTTTTATGATTTTAAAAAAAACCACCACGGAGCCCTAAACGCTTTAGATGCTTTCCTCAAGTAAAAATATAGTGTTAAAGAACAGAATCTTCAAAGGTGGGACTTCAATTACTGTGCTTCAAGCTCCTGGCATTTGAAATTCCTTTGTGAAACTATTGATATACATAAAATTGCTTGGTTTTCCTTTGCTTGAAGCCTGTGTAGATGCTGCCTGCATCTCTGAACATTACCTGATAGATGCCACGAGGTTCTGGTTGAGTTCAGAGCTAATTACAACTCTTTCAGAGACCTTTGCTGCATTGTCATTAGCTATGCTTATAATTCAGACCAAGGTGCTACCTCATTTATTTTCCCAGTGAGCAGCTCTTGATACGTTTGACCATGGGAAAACGTGCTCACCTTGAAGTACACTGAAGCTTGAAACTAAAACTACAGCTTGACCTCTCTCTTGCTGCCTCTGTATTTTGAAGTGCAGTTTCTCCAAATCCTCAGCTACGTTGCTGGATAGAAGTCATCCCTTCCCTGGGTCCTTTTTAATGGCTGTTTTAGCACAGGGAACTTGACTTAGAAACAGAAACAACTTCGAATGGGCAGTAATCTGCTGTCTGTAGTAGTCTTTCAGCAAATTGTGACACTGTTTTTTCTTAGGCTTTGTAACTGCAACCCTAATACCAAGTACTGGGGGTTCCCAGGCTCTGGTTCTGTAGAGGCAGGACTAGGGCAAAATTATTCATGGTTTTGCTTGCTGTTGAAAGACCATCATACAGATCCAAACCCAGATGCTAATTATTCTTACAGATAGCATTGCTGCCTTCAATTTCTCAGCCAGATGGAGGTAGGAATCTGTGTCTGGCTTGTCAGGTCTAAAATACTAGATAAGCTTAAGCTTTGCTAATGTGACTTCATGGATCTATCCCTCTCTTCAGCAACTTTGATTACTCACAAGGAAAACTGGTGGCTGCATCACAGCAAACAAAGATAACTGCTGACAATGTGAAAGCAGACAAAGTAGCCTAAGCCAGCTCTGGAAATTAATTTTGGTTTGGGATCTGCAATGTTTTCCATATCACAGCTACTTTTTTTTGCCATTTTCTCCATATTCATTAAAGCTGTCATGTGCATGTCTAATGTCTGTAATGTTTGTGATGGCATTAGACATACAATGACACTTTCCAAGTTTATTCCTTGAAACTCTTTGTCCTTCAGGCTATAGCATGGGTTTTCTAGCCAAGGATTCTATGTTCTCTTAAGAATTCAATATCCATGTCTAATGATTGTTCAAGAGGGCTTGGAAAATTGAAGGTCTTGTTCTTAAAACCGTGTAACAAAAGCAGAATTTCACTTTTTGACACTTAACTCTCTGTGAATTAGACTTTCTCTTTATGTCTAGAAGAATAGAAGAAATAAGACTCAGGCATGTTCTGTCCTCATGTTCCCCTGTGAACAGGATTTCTAAAACTTTTCTCAAAAGAAACCTACCTACAAAATGGACAATAAAATACAATGCATGGTAGGGAAACTAAACTGCTGATGTGTATCTAAAGTAGTTCATTAGAGTTCAGTGGACCTTTTTTTACCAGAAGACTGAAGATTTGCTGAGGGCAGGCTAGGAGATAACTCTGGGGATGCAGTCTGCCTTGAGATGTGTGTGCAGAGAGACTGCAAAGGCAGAAGTAATTTTCATAGGCTTTCAAAATGCATTTCAAGAAATGGTGTGTGTACTAGCATCCAGGCTTAGGGTCATTTCTCTGGGAACACCCATTTCTTGCCAGCAGTCTTTGTGGTAAGGACAGCAGCACTGTCCTTCAGAAGAGAAATCATTGCATTTGATGTATGCTGGTAGAGCTTAATTGAAAGGTGCATTGACTTTTAGCTTTGCTTTGAGCCTCCAGATAGAGATTCTGAAAACTTTGCTCATTATTTTACACAGTGTCATCTAAGTACTGATCTGGTGGTTGTTGTGTCACTTCCTCTCAGTTCTTGTGTTCATCTGTGGTTTCTTCTATAATGAACTTTAAGTGGATGCACTGGGGCTGAAGCAATGTTTGGCTTTTTTTAAAGTCTTAACTGCATTACCCCATATCTTACATTTTCCATAATGTTAACAAAAGATGGAGTTGTGGGAATAAGAGGAATTGATTTCTATCCTCTCTCCTTCCCCTAAGGAAGGAAGGTCACAATGGCCATCCCCTAAAAGAAGAAATAAGTACTTGCAGTGCCAAACTCTAGAGAAAGCTCATCAGGTTTGTTTTGGATAAACTTGCAAGACAAGTGTGTAAGGGTTGATGGAAATACATCCCATTTCTGTTAGCAGGGCTGCTTGGGAAGTGATCCTTGTTGCTTACAGTATTGCAAAGTGAATGCACAACCCAGTCTTCAGGAAATTTAGAGCAAGTATTTGCAAAGATGGGAACGGGAACCACTGCAGTGGATTTGCCCCAGTGAAATGTTTTTTACTTCTTGGTCTGTAATTGCTGGGGGTAGCTTCTCAAATGTTCAGCCTGCCAGAGATGCTTTCTTCTGGGCAAACCTTTTATGTATTTCTCTTTGACATAAAAGTTCAGTGATCCTCCAAAGGTTATTGGGAATTATTTTGTTCCAAAAGAAAATTACAAAATACAGAAATCCGTTACTCTATTGGCAATTAGATTCGATGTCATTTGAAAAACAAACAAGCAAACAAATCATAGAAATTAAATGTATTTGTGTGCCCTAGAGTTGCCCATGTCTTGTTGCATAGCTGTGGACTTAGACTGTGTTTTACAAGTCCATAACTCATGACAAAAACCAGCTGATTGTCCTGTATGACTGGGGAAAGGCAGATGCTGCTAAAGCTGTGCATTTCCATGCATGGTTCTTTGGTGTTCTGCAGTATTAAACCAGAAATTTTTAATGGTCACAAGGGAGAAATTAGTCAAAGTGGAGAAAACACTGAGTGGCAAATAAATGGGAAGGATGTAAGGAACTGGATGAATCGGAGGTGGCAACTGGGTATGTTCAATGGGGAGAGTATCAGGCTGCAGGAATGTTACTGGAATAAATTTTAAGTCCTTTAATTAGCTGTCTTGGCACACAAAAAGAAGGATGGTGGAAATGAAATTTACTAATGACACAAAGCTGGAAGGCCTTGCCTTGACAGAGGAAAATTAAGATGTCAAATAAAAAAACCTGGAGGAACTGAGTAAGAAAAGTGGGATGGTGTTAAACACTGTAAATAGAGATTTCATTTGTATTACAGACAAGTATCAATGCCACGAGATTGAGCAGCTTGATTTGATTGCAATAGATAACATGCAGTAAGTCTAAAAATTCAAACTTATGGCATAGGGTGGATGTCTGACATTCATTCTGTTCCCAGGGACCCACTTCCTTGTAATTCCTTCAAAATGCTTTTCTACACCCCCTAGGAAAGGGTTTCCCAAGGGTGAAGAGCCAGGTGTCTGCTGGGTGGCTGGGAAAAGATTTGAAGCTTTTAAAGACAAATGGTGGTGGATAAAATACGGAATTCTTTCTGCCTACCCAAACCAAACCAGTCTCTGTGTTACTCTGTGTCAGCACGTCCCCTCACTCCTCACTTTTTCAAAACCAGAGAATTTGTTCTTTCCATTTCTTTGTAAAGATGACCAGACCTGAGGATTACAGCCAGATCTGGAGGAACATCCTCAGTGCACATTTCCACAGCCCAGATGACTTCTGGCAGAACCAGTGGAGGTTAATTAACTGAACTGGAGGCTAATTAATTGAACTGGAGAAAACACTGATAAGGATGTCAATTACAAGATGGTGAGGGAGAGGATGAATATTTCTTTAAAAAGTCTTCACAAAAAGGCTTCAAAGTTAAATTGGAAACCCCAAGTTATTTTTTTATTTCACTCTAGAAACAATCTTTCATCAAAATTAAGGGTACAGCAAAACATTTTTTTTAATTTTATGGATTGGTTATGTATTTTACCTTAAAAAGCTTTGATTCTCTTTTAGGATTATACATAAAATGAAGTGTTTGCCTGTAGAAAACACTATAAGAGAGCAGAATCAAAGATCACAAAACATGGAAGTTGAGCATTTGAGAAATTATATAGAAAACATGTAGAAATAAAATAAAAAATACCTCTGAAAAAGAAGTTCATTTAATTTTTTGCTAGAAATTTCCTTCTCCCCTTCTCCATTTTACAAGCATTCCAAACAATAACTTTCAATAAGTGAAAAGTGTTGTAATGTGATTTCACTTCACTACATCATACATTTACTTGGGATATGAAGAAGAGTGGGATACTACTGATGGCTTAACATCAGAAATATCCCTGAAGTGCTCTGTTTCATGTTGTGAGTGAAACCAGCATGATAAATATTTATTCAGAGGGGTTGATGAGGATTTTTAAAGGAGAGAGGCATCCATAGCACTGTAAATATGTTGACTAGTGCTATGAAGTGTAATTATCCTGTTAACTAAAAGGAATGCAGGACGTGCAGTAAGGAGACAGATGCCAGCAGTATAGGAATCATGAGCCTCAAAAATAACCATGTCTTTATCTAGTGCAAAACATTTTAGCTCCATTCTTCAGAATCTGTTATTAAAAGGGTTCTATCAATGCCAAAATACTATCTTCAGTTGCTTTTGTTTCCCACTTATGAATTAATATATTTCAGGGGAATTATTTCCTTCTTAATGAGTCAATTGTAATCAATACTTGCAATGAATTATAGCTCTGCTCTTCAACATTGCTCCACAGGGAGAGCAACAAGACACACAACAGTCTATTGAGCACCAAAATTGTTTGCAATAGATTACTGAGCACTGTGAACTTTTTCCTGTGGGCTTAAGGTCAACCAGTTAAACACATAAGCTTCACTCTGACTAAGGATTAGAAAGTGAATTTTAGACAGCCACTTATTGCACAAACCCAGTATTTTAAGTGACACAATGGCAGTTATTTAGAGGTGAGTGAATTAAGTGCAAACTTGTAATCCCTTTAGCTAGCAAGTGTCGGGTGCTTCTGTGTATTTGCAGGACTTCAGCAGAAAAAAAAAAAATATCCTACACCAACAATTAAAATCAGAACACTGAGATAACTCAGTGTAAACTTTAATACTCTTAGCTCATGTTTTCAATTCCTACACCACTGTGGAATGATAGAAGGGCTTGGGTTGTCAGGGAGCTTAAAGATCATCTGACTCCAACCCCTCTGCCATGGGCAGGGACACTTCCATCCCAACCTGGCCTTGAACACATCCTGGGAGGGAGCACCCACAGCTTCTCTGGGCAGCCTGTTCCAGTAACTCACCATCCTCACAGTAAAGAATTTATTAATAATATCCAATTTAAATCTACCCTCTTCCAGTTTGCAACTATTCCCTTTCATCCTGTTACTGCATGCCCTTGCAAAACGTCCCTCTCCAGCTTCCCTGCAAAGCAGTGTATTGCCTCTTGTTTATTTACCTGTTTTGCCAGAGCTCTGTTGGAATAGAAATAATGAGACCTTTTCTTTGCCTGCTGATGAGAATTATCTTTTGATACAAACTCAATTGCTTTCAACACCCTTATCAACAATTACCTCTGCATAAGGGCATCTTTCCATCATGGCCTTTCCTTATTTGTCAGTGTAATTAGACTCTTCAGAGGACTTCTAACAGATGAAAGAATGACATTGACATAATTATCAGTCTGTCTCTTTTTAAGGAGATGCCTACCCAGCCAAGTAAATTCAGGATACCATGCCTATTAGCTGTTGCACATGGAAGCACTAAGATTTCAGGTTTATTTTAGCAAATTGATACAGAAATAATTGGTATTAGATCTCATGATTAAGCTTTGCTAAGACTGTATCTATCAAGTGGAAAATGTAAGCTAGTTACTTGCTGATTATTTCCAAAATAGCCAGATGTTTGACTCCAGAAAACATTGAGTGTTTGAAAAGTAGGATATCCAAATATTTTCCTGGATAAAAACCTACAGTGAGCTAGCAAAACAAGCTCAAAATTTAAAGAAGTGGGTTTTTTTAGGGAGAAGCATACAGGATGAAAAAACATGAGGGCAGAGAACAGAATGAACAGTGAATGCTGATGCTTTGGTTTCTCCAAAGCAAGTAGAAGCATCCAGTTGTTTGATGCCCAAGCCCGGAGAGCTCAGGGGGGAAGGGGAATGTCAGTGAATCCAGCAGCTGGTGGAAGGCTCAGATTGGTACTTCTCTTTTGCAAAATTATGAATTTAGAGGCTTTCAGTGGCTTGTATGGGATTTCTACCAAGCATTCTGGTTTTCTTTGTCCCTGGTTTCATTGGAAAGAATTGTTCAGGTTGATTTTCCTCTCCAAGACAGGACTGTAAGAAGATCCTCAAATTTAATACTGTTTCACCCTGTAAAATGCAAACAATGCTCCTATTTTGAAAAAAAAAAAAAAAGTAGGAGTACAATTGACCTTTTAGAGAATGCCAAACATACTTAATCTCCAAATGATTTTTCTCTTCTTTACTTAATATCTAGTACTCTCATCTCCCTGTTGTCCCATGAGGGTACAACTCTCTTCCAGTTGGTTTCTAAAGCTCAAAGCACCTCAGCTGCCCATGCTGTCAGTATCCACGGACTTACTGTGTTTCTCTGGGGACCTTCACCTACCATGTGGCTCTGTTTCGTTTTTCTACCTTGAGAACAGACATAAACGTAAGCAAACACACAAACACAATCACAGTGAAGTGTATATTACTCATTTAGTGGTGATAAGCTTTCATTAGAAGCATTTTTTTCTTTCTTGGTCTTTTAATTATTAATGAGACCACTTACTGAAATAACTTGTAAAATTATCGAATATTGATTTGTTTCCCTAGTCTGAAATGCATGAACCTGAACTCTGGTGCTTTGTGACTTGGTATTTAGTAATATCCCCAGTTTTTTTCGTAGCCAACATTAATACCAAAATCATCCATGACACCATATTTTTTCATAAGATCATAAGTACTCTTGTAGTACATCAGTGTCCTGAGAGGTTATATAGGAGACCTCCACCAGGAGATGTACCTGTGTCTCTAATCATACTCTGTATGAGCCACACTGAATATGATTACTTGGCATACATACCTCTGGCACCTAAAGGTTTTGCTTAATATGCAGGTAAATGGGATAGGCAGAAGGTTCAAGTAGACATCAGCCTGCTTCTGTTGTTCCCCAATATATTCTTCAGCTCATTCATGTGTTATCTCCTGCTGTCCCTACCTATTAGAGGGGGAAATGGAGCACAGCAGGAACTCAGAAACCCTGTATTTTGACAGGCAGGGTTTCCTTTTTGTTTGGGAGGTTAGGAGTAAAGGGAGAATTGCACTGCTTCATGATTCGGATGACAATGATAGATGGTTCCTGCTGAAAAGTGAACTATTTATTTGATAATAATGTGCCATCTAATAATAACCCAGCAGGGAAGTGAACTAAGCAGCATATTCATCAGAAAAGGGGATTCCCAACCAAGTGATTATCTGCTTTCCAAGTTTTATATTGAAAGCAGACTGCTGTGAATCACTGCAGTAGCAATCATTACTTGCAGGCTATCTAGACAGCAATCCCCATGCACTGTGAATATTTATTGTCATAACAAGAACCAGAGTCATCTGATAATCTCACTTCTAGTACAAGATCTCCAGCATGAAACAGCAACCTGTGGAATCATTATCTTTTCTCTCCCTTGCTGGGTTTTTCTTGTTGTTGAGGTTCGGGGGGTTTTGGTTTTAATTCAGGAAACTGATCTGAATTATTCAAAGGCAGCAATGAAATCTATTTCACGTGGCTTAGCCAAGTCCCATTTGATCATGTTCTCTCCCATTTGTGTTCTTTATAAGTAGAACTCATGCCATGCAGCTAAATATTAACCCTGTGACAGACAATACATCTTTGTGAAGTATTACATGCAGCTGGGAAAGCAAAAATTCTTATTTAACTGAAAAATAATTTCTGGATTTTAAGGTGACAACAGACAAGAAATTAAAAGTGTGATTGTGTTACAGAACTTGATGAAATTGCTGTGAAATTGTATCAGGCAAAATCAGTCTTCCCCATAAACTGTAAGGTACAGCCCAGGTTCTGCCAAGGTCAGCACCTAGGGGTGATATTTACACAGATCTCTCTCCAGGCACCACTGCTGATGAAATCTGTAGAAATTCAAGAATTTACAACTACAGAAAATAAAATTAAATAACAAAATATAAAACAAACAGCTTTAAAAACACTGACATTCAAAACTAGAAAAAAATGCAGATGTGAAGAATAATTTGGGTATAGGTAGGGTCACAAACACTCAGCTTTGGTGTTTTATAGCTGACTCACAGGGGTGTGCACGGGCTGTCTAGAACACACAAGAAATGGTAATGAAGCAGGGAATGAAAATCTTTATAGCAACCAAAATGAACAAGTATTTTCTCTGTACCTGATCATGATACATGAAGTGAGGTGGTTAGAAGTTAGTCTCATGTGGACAGCCACACAATGGCTTAAACTGGACTCTACACCAGCTTGCTGTTAGTCACTGAATCAATTTACTAATATTTTGGCTATTTTTCCTCCCAAACAAGAGGGTTGAGTTGTTTCAAGGAGATTGCATATGATCAATGAATTACTTCAAAAACACACCTATTTTTTTTTAAAGAGGTACAAACTATTGAAGTGGAAATAAAACTCTTTCCACGCAGCATTAGATTAGTGTTAAGAAATGAAGTTTTATTTGAAGTGGAGATTATTTTCTTCTGAATTTCAAAATGTATTTTCTATTTGCCATAATACTTATCTTTCAGTGCAGTAGGACAGGCAGGGAAGATGGTATTGGTTTATTTTTTTATAATAAAGTAGCTTGTCTCTGTCAGGAGCAGCAATGCTGTGGTACAGAATGGTGGATTTGTCAGTGCTTACGTGAGGCTTGGATTTAACCAAGTTGTACCTTCAATTAACTTAAACTTGTCACTCAAAAGTTTAAAACTGATTGATTAAGTGAATAAATAATCTATGTTGTTTTCATTAGCATCACATTTCCCTTGCATACTAAATTGGAAAAGATAAACTCAGGAGCACTCTAACGAATTGCTGGGAATATGGGGTAGTTATCTAATGGTACCTTTCTTCTGGAATGTAATTTATCTTCTTCAGTTCAATTGACTTGTTCAGTCAAATATCATGCTGCCAAGCACAGCTTTTGAATAAGATATTTTAATGGTTTGCTAAACTATGAACTCATCTAATGAGACTTCAAAGCAAAGCATCGTGTATGTGTGTGGTAGCAGGAGCTGTTCCAAACAGAAACTGTTAGACAGGAGTAAAAGAGACTGTTCTGTTTTGAAGTTTTCTTGTTATTCAAGAATGTATATCCTCAGCCTTTGAAAAGAACACAAAAAAAGTAAGGCTGCAAATAAAGTTAATTCTGTATTATCAAGAAAGTCTGAGACCTTCTTTTGGCCCTCAAATATTTTTCAAAAATTTTTTTTTTTTTTTTTTTTTTTTTTTTTTTTATTCATAACTGTGGAAGTCTAATGAAGACTTTTAGCTGAAATTAACAATTACTTTGATGAAGGACTATCTTTTCATATTAAAAGCAATTAACAAGGAAACCTTTATGTTAATGAGAGAGAATTCTTGTTATCCAAAGAGAGAAACTACTTCCAAATGAAAAGCTGAAAGTATTATTTAGACTATCCAGTATTCGTTGGGTTTTGTTTTGATTAGCTCAAAGAACTTAAGTTCCTGAGAGCTTTTCAATAATTCATCTTCACAGTAGTGACAAAATACTTAAGTCTCAAGATGATAGACTTCATATTTTCTTTTTAAAATACCAGATACTTCACTTGACTTTCCTGGAATAGATATGACCAGACAAGAAGTTGACTGAGCAATTAAGTTTTTAGACAATGTGTTTTGCTCTGTGTCTCATGGTTGGGTTCCCTTGTATATCTGGTAAGAGACAAGCTTTGTTCAGTGATGTATTTCTAATCTCTTTCTTCTATGTGTAGTTTTAATAACATACCTGACCTCACACTGCAGGCACACAGGAAAATGTCTGGGTAACAGGCTGCAAATATTCCTTGGTGGAAGTACTAATCTGTTTCCATCTCTCAAATTAATAGGAAATAATCTGACAGATTGAAATTATATTTGGCACAGATGAAACGTTTGTGTGAACCTTATTTCCTTAAGAAACTAGATGAAAAATCTCAATACTAATGTGCTGGCTTTTATAGGGATGAAATAAAAATTATTTAATGAAGTAATACTATCATCTATGAGGCAGATCTACCTCACTATCAGGACTTGGTTTCTTCACATCTTTCTAGAGAGAGGCCCCCCACAATTAAAAGATTCTCCTGTGTTTTACACTTGGATCTCAACCTTCTGTATCACAGTTCTCTTGAGAGCAGCGGACACAAAATACTACCAATAACATTTTTATGTATCAATAAAATCATCTCAAATGTAGGATAATCCCATGGTCTCTTGCTGTCATATTTAATTTTATACTTGGATCTATAGTGCTCAGATTCTCTAGTGATCTGCATGGATGCATTTTTATCTACATATGAAGAAAAGAATTAATCCTGGAGATCAAGACAAAGAAGAGCTCTACAAGATCTAAATTGTGATAACATATAACTTGCTACATTTTCATTTGGAGAGCCTGGCCTTTTCCACTGCATATCCAACAACAAAATTCAGACAAGATAAGAAAAGGTCTTTGATTAAAAGATGTTGAGTTTTTTCTGTTCCCTTGAGCTTCCTCGTAAGACAAGGAAACATTATAATGACAATCACCATTGAACTGCCATGATCTTTAATGCAACATACCTAAAGGCAATGGGACTGAATTTTCAGTCTGAGATCTATACAAATCCTATAAATAACTGTTGAAATAAATACACATTTATCATTACTAATAGCCACTTTTTTTCCCTAAGTGAGGGTGGGTGCCATGGTTGATTCTGATCTCAGCTTTCACTGAAATCAGCTGTGCTGAGCTGGGTTTACAATTCAAATGTGTAACAGACAAAACTTCATAAAAAATAAACCTCCTTTTTAAACCAGTGTTAAACCTGTAATTGACTCTGTATGATAAATTAAGCTGCTAAAACCAGCAAAGTTGGTCTTGCAGCAAAGTTGCAATAATAAAACAGGATTTTCTTTACTGTTCTCATACTGATTAAAATGTCAGTTGTACATCCTCACCTATGAAACGCAGGGAAAGGTAATGACACAATTTGGTGGAAGTCAAAGCAAGTAGAAATAGTGATGCAAAAATAGCTGCAATTCTCATTTTATCCTTTTTTGCCTAATAGTCAGTGCTAAGTGTCAGAAAAGGTGTATCTCTAGCAGCCAGCAGTATTCCTGCTCTGTTCCTGATATCCTGCTACAATTCCTTTTTAGTTAATTATAAAATTAGTAATTGTTTTGAGTGAGTTATTGAAAAGTTTAAAGGTAATCAGCAGAACCAGGTTAGAAAAGCTAGCTGGACAACTGCATATTTCCACTAATACCTGAGCAACAGACTTTGACTATTAAATACAACATAAATACTCAGCCCTATTGCAGTTAATGGAATTTTTGACATTAATCCCTTTGTGCTCCAGGGACTCCAAGCACAAATCCTATTATAGTTGTATCTGCAAAGTTATTTCATAGATTTCTTGATGTAAAGTTTACTGTTGCACAAGCCAATGACATTGTGATAGCTGACCTGAATTTATTCTCCAAAGTTCTCTTCTCCTTTGAAGTCTGTTAATGATTTATTTTCTGTCACTCCTGACTCTACTGTAATGTGCTATAATGCATGGCTAATGTTTCAGATGTATTACATCACTCTTTGCAAGACTTAAACATTATGTTGGCATCAAATATTGTCTGGCACAATCCATTTAGCTACTGTATTCCAGTCCCTAAGCTTTTGATGAATCTGGAATCATGACTTAAATATTTACCATTTTCTGTTGAAGTGTATTACAAGAAAGAGATTATGCATGCAGAAAGTGTCTAGGGAGTTTGAAGATAACAAATGATACATCAAGCCCAGCCTAATGTGGTTTTACTGGAGTAGAAACAGTGGTAATAAATCACCTGCCACTGTTGATAATAAAACACTGCATTGGCCTCCATCAGCCACAAGAGAAAGGTTAAATGTTATTTCTCACAATAAACATGTGGTCTTCATTCCTGACACCTTTGATACTAAATTCTGTCATTATGTTCTCTAGATTCTATGATCTTTATTAAAAAAATATTTGGTTAAGAACAAAATTGGATGCTTGCTAACTTCCAATATGCCTGAAAAACCTTCATCCATTTTATGGTTACTGTACCATATAAATTACCTTCCATTTTGGGATGAATACAGCCTCCTCTGCAAAAGTCAGGAGGTAAAGCTTGGTATCCACCATGACCAGCTTTGCTTGACTTCTGGTGATCAGTTTCATAGCCACTGGAGTTTTTCTGAGTAGTTTAGTGCTTGAGGCAGTTAAAGTTGTCCTTAACCTTTATGATATTGTTTATTTATTTATTTTCTTGTTTATTTGTGAGATGACTTTTTAGATGATGCTCTGCACTGCTGCAGGGGAGAGACAGAGGGAGGTGGTGTGGGGTTCTTTCTGGTCTCAACAGGAACACTCCCAAGGAGAAAAAAAAAACAAAGACACCCACAAGCTTAAGGTGCTTGACCTGATAAGGCAGAGTAAGAGAAGGAATAGATCCAGTGAGTAAATCTTAAGTTCTTTCAGATGCTGGGCACCATAGTATGCTGTGCAGACAAGAACAGACCCAAACTCTTCATAGCTGACATTATTTACATCCTGAAAAAAATAAAAAAGAGAAAACATACCTTAGGTTTTGGTTTAGTTTCAGAATATTGGTCAGTCTTTTTTCACTTCCTGACATTATTTATTAATGGAGTGTAGCAGCAACTACTGCCTGGTGGATTAAATACTTTAGTCTTAATTTAATTAAATTAAATACATTTAGTCTTCAGCTCCAAACTTTTGATATTCTGTCACACCAATAAAGATGTTTTTATATTTGTCACAGAAACGAGTTTCTACAATTTTCTCCAAGTCACAGTTCTGTGCACTTCTGCACTAAACTTTTCACTAAAGACTTTCATCCCTTAAAACACTACTTGACCTCTTTTGCTCTAAAAATTATGGCCCAGATATATTTTGGATCAATAATTTATCTGTTGAGATGTTCAGCTTATTTTCAGTCAATTGACAAATTAGAAAAATAGATGTAGTTTACGTAATAGAAAATTCACTGCTAGTTGCAGAGAATATCAAGGACCCTGTGTGATAAAACTATACCTGGTTTTTTTTTAAATCTCTGAAACAAGAAAAATTGGAGACTTGCCACTGGCATATAGAGCTGTATGAGCTGCAGCTGCTTCCAACTGAGATATGAGGGGCCAGAATCTGTGTTGGAATAAGTTGGCATGATTTAATTAAATACAGGTGGAGTTTTGCCCACTTCTATCAGCAGCAAATCTGAGGGCATATCCATATGGCTCCTGTATTTATAATGGAGAGTCTCCAAAACCAGTGGAACAGAAAGGGCAAGGGTTAATTGGAGCACAGAAGTTTTATTTCACCAATCCGAATAAAGGGGACCTTCTTCCACAAATATGCATGAAAAATATTCATGCAACTTTAGCAAATATTCTCCAAGTTACTTGTTATTAATTCTCTTTGTATTTTGGGTGGGAAGACCTTTGCCTCTTAGCTCACTGAAATGCCAATGAGTGAAATGTGTATAAACTCTAATGGAAAACTGTCTATAATTCACAATTAGCTTATAATGGATTTTATTTGCTCTATATCTTGAAAACATGGCCTTTTTTTTTTTTTTCTTCCAGCCAACATGACTTTATTCAAAACCTTTTCCTTTATACTTTCTCTCAAAAGTTTGTAAGTTCTTTTCCCATTAAATACAATTTCAAATGCTTTAAAAATAATATACAAGGACGTGGTCACCACTCTGTAGATTGTAAAACAATGTACAGCTGCATAGCCTTATCCAAGTCCATATGCAATTCCTTTCTCCTTCCTACCCCCTCCCATTACACCCTTTGCTTGTAACTTTGTCAGAGATGATATTCAAAGACAGACTTTGCTCACCATCAAGTTGCAGTGCATACCTTCCAATGTTTCTGCCTACCAGAGTAAATAAAAATGAACTAATTTCTTCTATAAGGATCTTGAATAAATCAGAGACTATAGGCAGTGGTGACTATCAATTATCCATATTTCATTTAATTTCTAAGATGATACTCTTAATTGTATTATGCTCCCTAAATATGATGGTCTCAGCCGAGTTTGTCATTCTTTGCTGTGTCAAATTAGCAATCTGGGGCCTTGCTTATGCACCCCTTAATCTTAAAGGATTACTGGATGCTCACTTGAAACAGCTGCAGTTCTGTTCCTAAAGGGTTGGCATCCAGGTTGCAAGAACCAGCATTAGGGTTGGCACAAGTTGACAGTTGTTTTCTGAAGAAAAAGGACACTGACAAAGTGTGTGGACACTGAACTATCTTTTTCCCCTCGAGTTTTCCTGACAGGTAAGGTTGAGACTTGGAGAAGCATTAGGCTAGAGGATACATTTCCTATGTGTGAAAAGGCTCCTGTGTGTCAATCCCATTCTTCTCACAGATATTATAGTATTTTTGAGACTTTTTGGTTTTCTTTTGTTTCTAGTAATGGACAAAAATTTAGGTTAAAATGTGTGAGCAATTATTTGTAGATTCTGTGAATTCCCTTTTGAGTAAAAAAACCCATGTGCTATCCAAATGCTGTACCTCAGGAGATTAATTTTATTTTATTCTTCTCCGTCATGATTCCATTACTATCTTATGATATTGAATTTTTACTCCGTTCTATATTGAATAATAATAATAGGGTTTAAACTATATAATCATAGGTTTGTTTTTTTTTCCAGCCTGAATAATTTTTATTAAATCTTTTTTAGTCTCTGTTTCTCCCCACAAATCAATGCCCTTTCTCACTGATGGTAAGTATGAGGCTTCAGTTCAAACTTGGTCCATATTAAAGAATCACAGAATGCTTTAGGTTGGGACAGACCTCCAAACTCATGTCGAACCTTTGACAAGCCCCATAAGCTAACTACTAAACCACATCCTTAAGGACCAGGTGCAAACACCTTTTAAATACCTCCAGGGATGGGGACTCCACCACTGCCTGGGCAGACCACCCCAATATTGGACATATTTTCTCATACTTTTTCATAAGACACACTGAAGGGAATGGTAACAGTTTATAAGTTTTTGTGATGATTCCTTGAGCTCACTGGGGCTTTGTGGGAGAAGTTCATGTGAATACAGTTCCTTCTTGTAACAATGAATTGGGCTTTGTTTTTTACTCCAGTTGATATGGCTGATGGGACTTGTGTTATTGAGAAATAACAAGTTTCCTCTGGGGAAAAAAAAAACCCAAAACAGCATTTTCAACAAATCAGGAGACAAGGGCAATAGAAAGAGGCATAAAAGGATAAAGACTTCTTGGTAAAGCCCTCTGTCAGACATCTTGTTGCAGAGACAGAAACTGTGGAAGTTGTTCAAGGACTTTCATAGGTGCTCTCAGCTTGAGACTCAAATCTTGTAAAGAGTCAGAAAATGTTGCCAGGGCAGAGAAAATGCTGTGCTCCCTGCTTGTTTGGAAGTATCTGGTCTTTGGTGATTTTTAAATTATTTGATTTACCAGTTTCCATACTTCGAGATGGTGGAAGAGAGTTTCAAATCTTTCTTCTGTTTTATTAGAAGAGAAAACAGAACCAAGATTTTTAACCTTCCATAATACTGTTTTATTTATTTGGGTATACAGAGTGTTAGTGGGGTTTTTTTTCTGTCTCTCCTGCAGAAACTGTTTTATGTAAATTAATAATCATTGAGGCGGAGAAAATTACTTTGTAGTCATTTTTTAGGGCACCTTTGTGAGAGGTGAAGCCATGGTCTTTTTTTTTTTATATTACTTAGTAATAAAACACTTGATGCAATACAGAGCTCATGCAAAATAGTCCATTAGCATTCAGCTGTTAAGTGGCAGACCACAATTTCTGTGGTGAAGCAAGTAAGCAAACAAACATGAACTCAGGTTCTTTTTACTTTTTAACTTGTGGAAGTTAACTGTCCTGTCCTCTTCTCGGGGAGCGTGCTATTTCACATTTTTCTCTGCTGCTGTTTTGCAATTAAACCAAGTGTTGAATTCCCATTCCTTTTAGGTGAGAGATTCTGAAAGATGCTACTTCCATATTAGATGGAAATTTTAGACTTTTTTTAGTCAAAGACCAAAAAGAGGAAAATCAGGGTGTTAGGTAATTTATTGCTGCCCCCAGAAGGAAGAACCATTCATCTCACCAACTGCAGAGAGTATTTTTGATTAAGGAGATGAAGGAGGTTGTATGGAAGCCAGCAGCACTGCAGCCCAGAGGTCAGCTGCTGTTTCAGCTGTAGGTACAAAGCTCTCTAACACCTTGACATGAAGGAACAGAGTTTGTAAGGATCAGAATTTGATACCTGTACTTGAGTAGTTAATGCACTGATATTTTGGGAAATAGATGGCAGGACTGTTCTATATGATTCTAAGTCTAAAGAAGTGAAGGCAAAAGATCAAGCAAATGAGAATGAGTGTGCTTTCAAATCTTACAGAACATGGCTGGAAACAGTACAATCCAGAAAACAATTGGTGTTTTCCAGTGGCATTCAAATATCTTACATAATGTGCAATTGAAATAAGTAAAAACTTTTGGCTTGGCATTTTTTTTGTTTTTCCTTATTTGAGTATTGTAATGCTTCCTATTTTAGAAAGGCCTTAAAAAGAAAAAAAAAATGTTTGGGGTTTTTATAAAGCAGAATTCAAGGTAGTTCATCTGAAACAAAAAGTAACTTTTTGTTTGTTTCAGGAAAAAGCTCTGCTCACTGATAAAAATCATCCTAGAACTAAACTTTTTTAAGGTATCAATTTTTTCAAGATGTAATTTTGAGCAGAAAAAACCCCTCATCATACATGTGCAGCTTTTTTTTAACGCTACTTCAACCTAATTACACATTTATATGCTTTCTTCCAACACCTGCAACACCTGATCCTGTTCTAGAATTAAGCAGAGCACTACTAGATATGCAGAATTGGAGTCAGTAAAATCTGCTTGAACACCTGAATCATCTGAGAAATTAGTTTTAGCTCAGCTGCATCTGGTTCTTCATCAGGCTGATGGGGTGTCAGGGCAGAGCAGGATCAGGTGTGCTCCAGGTGGGGGATGGAGCCAGGAGCCAGGACACAGCTCCTGGGATCTGAGCTCAGGGTGCTCCTGGCAAGAGTATTTGCCATCAGGGTAGGGCTGCATTATTTTTTCAATAAGGTTTATTCTGTCTATCTGGGAAATGTATTTCTAGTTTTCTTACTTCTGGCTGTAGATTCTTCCCTGGCTTATTTTATTTTATTGAGAAAAGGTCATAGAACATGGAAAAAATTAGTATCTAGAAGAATATATTACAGTGTAGAGCCTAAGTTGGGAAGTATCCCTAAAGCCAATCTGCTAATTGTCCCCTCCTCTCAGTGTCCCTAGCACAGGTGGTTGAGTTGGGCCAGCTGAACTGGGTAATGAGATAATCAGGCAGCCAATTTAAACAGACCCTTAAAAGCTTCTGTAGGAGCTGTGTTAGTCAGAGAGAAGGTTTTTGTGTTTGACTCTTCAGCAGCCTGTTACCAGCAAAGAAAGTTCTAAAAGGTGGGTCTCTGGGGATAAAGCTTTACTAGGGATAAAATTTATGAGAACCTGAATTTTGAAAAATAAATAGTAAAAAACCTAAAATCTGGTGTGTTGGTAAAGCACAGAAAAAATTGAGGTGAAGCTAGAGAAGGTAATCTATGGCATTTTGTTTTGTGTTTGGTTTTGTTGCTTTAATTTACTTTTCAGTTTCTATGCTGATGTGTTTGTATCTCTATATCTGTGTCTCTTTTTCTTGGAGATTTTGTGTGAAGAAGAATGTGAGTGCATTTTTTTCTCTGCTCAAAGGAGTCTTGTGAGGTGTCCATATTTGAAATGTCGTAAGGATGAGGTATAACATATTGGTGTTACAGCAATAAGCATGGCACATAAGTATTTTAAGGCTTTGAATCAGTTTTGTTATGTAGATAAATGATTCTAATAACACGGTGCTCTACAAGAAGAATGGGTTCTTCTATGGGCCTTTCAGAGGGGGTTTTTTATTATTTACTTCAGGCCTTTTTTGGCCTTGGAAGATGAAGCTTTAGCCAAGGTAGAGATTTACAGAAGATACAGAGAAAAGCAGAGTAGAGGACTTTCTAGAAAGCTGCTTTTCTTTAGCCAAGGAGCTGACAAAAGTCCCTCAGAATTCTTCAATCACTGAGGATGAACGATGTATTCCAGTAACTGAATTTTGCATCCTCAAAAATCCAAGGGCTTGGGGTCAAAATGGCCAGAATTTAAAATCTGTTTGAATATTCAAAATGTTTCTTTAGCAAGGTTTTGACAACACAGAAGTGTTTCTGAGATAGTAACAATGCTGCTTTGTAGTATAGTGCAGAAACAAAGTGCACTGAACAGTACAAACTCAACAAAATTTCCCTTTACTCCTTCACTGAAAATAGTTGGAACACTACGGGGTTTGTAACCTGAGTTTTTATTTTATTTTGATTTTTTAGTTGTCTGTTGTTCTGCCTAATTTGAAGATTTGTAGCTGATGCACTGTGTTGAGGATCACTGAAGGAGACAGCCTAATTGACTGACTTTCTTGAGAGAGGGTTTTTCTTCCACGAGGAATTAAATTTGCCTTAGCTGAATTGGGTAGCTTTTGATGTGTCTTTATGATGTTCATATAGAGACGTAACAGTGTAATTTTCTTTAATCCCACATAAAATATGAAATTTATGCACATCTTTCATCTTTATAGTGCACTGGATTTATGATGAAAATTGGCCTGAATTCGAATAGCATTCTTGTTGCAGCTCTACCTGGATCCAAGGTAAATCTTTTTCTCTTGTAATTCAGTATGGCATCACTGAGTGATTTTGTCTAATTAACTGCAAACCTTTCTTTTCATACAAATGACAATTGTGAAAGAATTAATTGAAGCAGAGAAGCGTTGAGAAAGGAAAAAAACATTTATGAATGACAACTGCAAAAGTTATAAGCTCAGGTGCTTAGTTTATTGTAATAACTATAGCACAGAAATATATTTTCTGTGCTGGAAAACTGTCTATAGAGAGATATTCTAAATTGTATCTGATAAGATAATATGTTTAGAAACAAACTGGTGAATTAATATTGACTTTGAAGCTCTCTTCTCCTTCCTTAAGATGTACAGGCTTACTAATTTTTAGTATTCAACTGAAGGTTAACATCTATGGCATTATTTACAGCTAGAGGGATGTCAGTATTCCCAGAAGTCTTCAGAAAGTGCTCTCTGCACTGTGTTGATGTCACTTACAACGCATTTAAAAGAAATACCATGTTTCCAGTCTCCTCAGGAGACACTCTTATCTTTTCTCCTCTCCCTTATTAGGACTGTTTCATGGTAGTTTGAGTGAATCAGACATTACTTAAACAGTGACTTTCACATTTATTTTGATTTAAAAAAAAACAGAGATCATGGTTTACTTTAATACTTTGTTTACCACTGGTTTTCACTGCGTTTGATGGTCATATATGAGGAGCAGCATATACAGGTGCTATAGAAACCAGCATTCACTCTGATATGTCAAGATTAACCCAACATCTGGATTTGCCAGTGGTTTTGCATTTTATATAGGGAAGCAGTCATCATATCATTACACTACAACGAAAGAACAGAATAAAATTAAAAAAAATCATTAGATAGAAGCAGTGAAGAGTTGTTGCTGAACTTGCATTACTTGATATTTCTTGGTATGGCATTTAGTGCAGTTGTGAATGTGTTCCTTGCTGGCTGAATCCCTGCAGATAACACCTTAGCAATGTGTGCTGCTTCAGGGACCCACAGGTGGACCATCTTCTGTCTTCCTTTCTTCAAAAACACTGTGGGGGGATCTACTGGTCCTTGGTGAGCTGGGTGGAGAGCAGGCTTTGGGTATTTTGCATATGTAGGAGAGGTGTGCTATCTAACCCCTGAAACTACTTGGTTATGGCAGAGTTACCCCTGTGACTAACCAACTACCACCCTGACTGCTGGATTTCTACAATGCACAGCTAAAGGCAAGGCTGATGTCATTTACAGAGGAAATGGAAATTTCAGCTCATCCCTTTGGAAAAGTCTCTGTGTGGATTATTTTTGCTGAGTTTTTAATTTGTCTGTGACTGGTGTAAATGGTACTCAGAGATGCAGCTAGGTGCTCAGGCATCTGCTTAAAAGAATTTCTTTTCATACTTTATGTGATGTTAGTAAACCCCAAATTTTGAATACTATTGTCCTTTGAGTAGTTTCATAAAGTATTTGCTGGACTAAGATCAGGTTAAATCACAACTGCTTTGGCATACTTGCCTAATTTATTTTAGATCTGGCAACATAGGTGCTGTGTGCAGGTGGTAACAAGTATTTGAGCAGTAGTTTCAATGATGTATGTTACTTTTTACTCAAAAGGAGAACTGTGATATGGTTCCATTAAATTAGAATTATATTTGCTGTCCAGCTTCATGGTATTCAAGCTTGAAGCAAAGTAGCATAAAACTTCATACTAATACATTGATTTTGAGGTTTCTGTGTATTTATTTCTTTTCTGTAGTTTGCATAAATATGGTTAGATAGTGATGTGGTTAGGATGTGACCTACTTACAGGAGTATTCAAAAAATTTGGCACAGTACAAAAGAGTACTCAGTTGCTCTCAGTATGTCCAATATAGCTTTAAATCAGAAGACTGACACTAGGCTGAATTGTTCACAGCCTCCTCTGCTGACTAAGTAAAAATAAAGGTCTTTCTTTTCTATAGGAGTGTAATGTGTATTTCATACATGGGGAAGGGCTGAAAACCTTACTTTATATATGTTTCTTTATGGAATATGCTGGCAATAAAAAAAAAAATCAATTCTTATCAAAATGAAGAGCATTCTGGTAGCTGCCTTCTGATACATAACTGTATCAGTATCCCATTTAAAACTGGGCATAATGGAAATAAAACCTGGATTTGAAGGTGTGTTAATTTGACCAGTGCTATAAAGCAGAGTCCCTCTCTTGTCTCACTGTATAAGGTAAAAAGTTCAGGAAATTTTCATAGTTTTGGTAATTTTAAGCAAAGGAAAAGTTTATTCCATCTAGTAATGTGTAATGTTCTCTGCAGCATTATCAGACATCTACTGAAGTCATCATAGAGGGATGTGATTTAGCTGACTGTTAAATGCAGGGGCCTCTGAAATTAGACACTAAATCAATGACTTTCACTCAAATGATCGACTTTGTTGTAAAACTAGTAGTAGGTTTTCAGAATGATGGATGCTTTAGAGGCTCAGGGTTCTGGGTGGAAATTCTGTCATGATATGAAGTTTCATCTATTGTGAGTTTGTTTTTTTTTTTTTATTACAAAGTTTTCCCATTTCTTCATTCTTTCTGTGTAACATGAAACAAAAATCATGTTGCAGTTGTGTTACATGGAGTAAAAAAAATCAAGTGGCTTGATTTCAATGTGCCTGAAAGGCCTAAAGGTTTAGTACAAAAGTGTATAAAAGTGACTAAGCTAGCAGTTTGAAAACTAGGGATGTACTAGTGATTTGTCTATGTTTGTCCCTCTAAGAGTGCAGATCTTTATCACAGTTTCCTCTATTTAAAAAAAAAATTAAAAGTTGGGGAGGAGGTTATAGCAGGGTGGAGGAGGAAGAAAAGAACTGTCAGATTGTGACAGTGTGAGTTTAGGATAGTCAAACTTAATGGTTTCTTTGAATTCAGCTGTTTTCAAATTCTTTAAAACAGACCCTAGCTTTCTCTAAAGCAATTTTTTATATCTAAAAACATACTTACAAATCATTTGTCAAGGTCCTCCAGGCTTTGAGAATTTTAAGCTTCTCAGCCAGGAAATATTTTAATATATAATCTAAATGATATGGTTCCAATAAATGAAAATTACATTTGCTGTCTGACTTCATGGTATTCAAGCTTAAAGATAAGTAACATCATACTAATACATTGATTTTCAGCATTGACAAGCCTGCTTTCACTTTCTTATGCACTCTGTGAAGTGCTGTAGCTTTAACATACTCTGCACCTTGAACTCATTAACTCCTGCATCTAATTAATTGTGTTTATCAGAATGACAGCCCATCTGGTGTCTCTTGACATTGCTAAACACATAGGTAGGGCTGCCTCTTTTTTTAATGTCTTGGTAAATCCTGCAAAATGTGGCAGAAAACATAAATCACAAGATCTTAAATTCAGTGAGTCAGTGACAGCTGTTCTTGCTAAAATCAAGTTCTTGCTGCTCCGTGTGTACAGTCTGACATTAGGCTGAAGGTTCCAAGCCTTTAGGGATGTTGAGGTGTAGGGCTTTAT
Source organism: Florisuga fusca (assembly GCA_038090715.1). Classification (NCBI taxonomy): domain Eukaryota; kingdom Metazoa; phylum Chordata; class Aves; order Apodiformes; family Trochilidae; genus Florisuga; species Florisuga fusca. The sequence goes on from JAAWXA010000013.1 coordinate 6,822,021, forward strand.
GGAACAGGGATAAAAAAGTAAGCATCAGGATGACAATCCAACAAAATCATTAGTGAGAGCCTTTTTCACAGAGGGAAAACAGGTAACACTCACGTGGGATGACACTAAGGAAAATGTCTTGGGGTCAAGTCTGTTTGCCTCAGTTTTCCCTGGTCTGCCCAGTGGTGCAGAGCCTTTTTCCAGAAGAAATGTGTCTGCAGGAATTCTCCTGCTCTGATAGGGGTTTTTGCATTACAAGAAGCAGTAGTAGACCTATTGGAATTTCTTGGTGATGTAACAAACTATCTGTCCTGAGTGAAATAAAAATCCAGCATAAATATTGTCATGTGAGGATAGTTTACTTTCTTGGTTTCAGTGTGTCCAGTAAGTGAATTGCCAGTTTCTGATAGGGGAATTTTGCCCCAAAGTAGATCGAGGGTGCTAGTTCACTGTGTGAGTCCCCAGCTTTAGTCATTTTGACATTTTGAAAAAGGGCACAAACTCTTTCATTTCTAACCAGATTAAATTTATCCTTTGCCTATTTTGTTCTTTAATCTATTTTTTAAAGTAAGACTGCACAAGGGAAATTTTTCAGGACAAGAGACAGTAATGCAAGTCACCTCTAGGCTTTTTCTGTTTGGAATTCTTGTGCCCTGATTTGGTTTGAGAAATATTTTGAAGCTTATAGAACCAATTGCAATATACTACATAGTCTGAATTTCTGATTGCTTTTTAATACCAAAACATCAAAATAAAATGTTGTCATGGAATGATATTGTATTAGAAAACATATTTTTCGTCAGTGGGACTTTAATAGTAGTTGAATCAGATCCATACATGCTTGCAAACGTTCTATCTTCTCTTGAATTCTCTCTGCTCTTTTTTGATTCTTAGTATGTTGGTTTTTTCATAGCCCACAGGTTTGCCTATAAACTAAAGAAGGGAAATGTCTTCTATGAAGCAAAAGGACAGCACTTGTGGCTACAGAGTTGTCTTGGCACATTCCCCACGTGGTTAAAATTGTTCCCAACTTTCTTCCTAGTAACTCACCTCTCTGGCAACCACTGAAATCATCTGATTAGTAGTTGTCCAAATGGAATAATATTTTTGGCAGAGAAAGCTTTTTCTCTATGTGCTGTGTGTATGAATCTGTGTTTTCTTAAGAATGGTTTTGATTAACAAAAGGAGAGAAAATGTGTAAATAAGGGTATGAGTGCAGTCAAAAACATCTCCTCTGGGGACTGATGTCATTACTTCAGAGACAAATTAGAGGAAGGAATAAATATGATACTAGTGTCCTGTCAGTAAGCACAATTTCTCTGTAGGTATTTAGTTATTTTGAGACCCTAAGTCTGCAAAATATTAAAGGATGCAGCATTCTGAGTGGAAATGTACTAATAAAGTCAATAGTACTACCCTAGTGAAATAAATCTGATGTAAGTGGGAGAAAAGGGTTTTAGCAGTGGTGGGAGAAGACAAGTTCAATTACCAGTGGTAAACAAACTAAAAAAAAAAAAAAACCCAAGGACTTTTTTACTTTTGAAGATTCTTGTTAAACTTAAAACTGCAAAATACTACTTCCAGTTAGATAAGTTGATCTGTTCTTTTTGCCACTATTTTTTGGCTAATTTCTTGTGCTTGATGAGGTGAGGAGGTTTAAGAAGCTGGCTTTTGCAATACTAATTACTGCAAATATCTTGTTTAAATTCTGCAGATGTACTGGAAGTATTTTGTAATCTCTGCAGGTTTGAAAGTTGACAGAGGACAATTTCTGCTCATGTTAGATTTATAGCATAGGACTATAGACACCATAATAACATCTGGGGAGGGGGAGAGAAGAAAAACTGTCCCATATTACCAATGTAGACATTTTGTGTTATACATCCTAGTGTTGCACAAGTAATCTGTTTTTGAAGAACAGCAAATTTATTTTGGATTTTACTTTCTGGTGAGAGACTCATAATACAGGCACAGTTACACAGAAACCATTCTTTTTGAACAGTGTGCTGTTATTACTCTGGGCAAGGGGAAGGATGAAATCAAGATGGTTTTGAAACACTCTGATTTTAAGTATCATAATGCTCTATGAAAAATTCCACCAAGATTTTAACTTGGAGGGAAAAAGGAAACAGGTCATAACCTTTGATAGGTGAAGATTAAAGTGACTTAAACTCCTAATTAAGGTTATTTATCTATAAGTAAAATTTGCTGACACAGCTTAGAGAAGCAGATGCTCTGACTTGCAGAGAGTAATTTCTCACACCTCCAGTTATTTCTCAGGTGATGCTTGTGTCCTTAACATCAGGGTTTCTACTTATTTCAAGTAACTGGGTCACATTGCTTAGTGCAACAAAGCAGTCACTCTAAATACTCATTCATATATGACATTCAACAAAAAAAACCAAAAACTAAGCCTTCCAATAAAAGAATCTTCCTAAGTTTCCTAATTTGCTAAAAATTATTCCATGTCAAAATATGAAATTATGGGAGACATTTTAAAAAAAATCATAGAGGTTCAACATTTCTGTAGCCACATTTTTTCATATGCTTGATTCTTAGATATTCAAAAAAACAAAAATGCACAAGCATGCCAGTCAAGAAAACCAACAATGTCTTGCTTCCAAATCATGAGATGTACTCATATCTATTAATATTCTCAATTACTACTGTATTTTTAATCTAATTGTGGTCATCTGTTTTTAACCTAGATATGCTCTTACACAAGAAGACCCTCTCTATTCTTTATAAATGTATTTTTGCTCTGTAGTAATTTTCTTTTTTCTATAGACTACTCTGCCACTTTGCTTCACTTTTTTTTGCTTTTTACAAGCATTGAAGGTGTGCAGATCATACTTTTTGTGGTCTTATAGGGCATAATCTTTATAAGTAAAACTTTTAAACAGTGGAGGTACAACACAGGACTTCATGACTAAACTATATTTGAATCCAGATGTCCAAGTTTTTACTGGGGCCCAAATTCCTCCATTCTATTAACAGGAAAAAAACACCAGAACTCTGCAGGGAATTCTTGATATCCCCTCTCTATTTCAGAGGAATCTTTCCAAAATGCTATTGTTTACTGTTTCCTGTGAGTGCCTTTTTAATGAGCTTTTTCGGAGAGAGAGGACATGTTAAGAACCAACAAAGCAGAAAAAAAAAAAAAAGTGATGGATATTTGTCCACTTAGAAATGCAAGACTGGTATTTGGAAGCTGTCACTGTATCTATTGACTTTTTTGTGTGCTCTTGTTTATTTTGATATACTATTAAGAACTGTATCTGCATGCATAACATGAAGACACACATTGATTGATCTGTCCCATTAGAATGATTTATAATTGTATTAAGAATGGTGTGCTGGAATGTGATTTTATAATGTATGGGGGTTGTAAGCTGTGGTTAAGGCTACTGTAGGAAGTAGGCTGTGAACATTTAACTTTTGATATCAACAGGGGACAAAGGCAAGGAAAATGCCAGCAAAAGCCTTTGCCTCACTGCTACACTCAGTAGCACCTGGAATACACCAAAGTTGATTCTGAAATGTCTATGTCTTGTTTTGGATTTTAAAATGAGGTGGGGTTTGTGGTGTTTAGTTAAAATTGTCACAAGTCTAAAATCTGAAGGTGTTTTTTGCTTTGGGAAAATTCAGAAAACTCTTAATGGCCAAAGCACTGTCAAATCTGTCTGAAACAAATAGGAGATTAGAGAGTGCATTCCAATTCACAACATTTCTTGATTTCCCCCTACCCTGACTTTCTCCCCCAGCTCTCTAATCAGCAATTTTCTTCAGCTGTTTTTGTTATTCTTGATCTTTTATCCTTCTCTAAGGTATTTTGATGAGTAATCAGTCTAAAGTTCAACATTTCTCTCCTATGTCTGATCTATCTATATTGCATGGATTCTGATGTTGGGAACAGCAGCAGAGGAATAGTGCTTTTCCAGACAACTTAAAGATATTCAGTATGTTTGTTTCTTTATCAGCAGAATTTTTTTCAAAGCTTTACTTTTCTTTGGGAATAATACCAAGGAAACAAAAACCACCACCAAGCACCAAATTCTACCAAGCCAGAGGCTCAGAGTAAGTTTCTCTCACCTAGGTAAATGCTGTTACAGAATATATTTGTCAGTCCTCATAAAGAAACACCTATTATTTTGGTCTCTGGTTTTGAGCTGAACATCCATCCTACATCAGGCAAAAGTTGTGTTCCACAAATTTTTATCAGTAGGTCACTTCTGGATTGCTATCTTACTTACCTGCCTAATGCTGTGTGGAGGTAAACACCATGACATTGTTTCAGGGATGTGGTGGTACTTGTGCCTATGGCTTTTTGCTTGGTCCAACAGTCAAAACTGAAAGAAAAAAGTCCTGCAGAAATCAGTAGAGTAGATGTGACTGCTGTAGACTCCCCTGGGGAAGCAGAGGGAGAGAGTTCCCTCAAGATTTCGGAAGAGATTGTAATAATAGACTTTGAGGTTGCTTGCTTTTTTTTAAAAGGGTTTTTGTTTTTGTTTTTAATTAGTTTGCCAGGCTCAGGTAAGTTAGCTTGTTGAGCCATAATGGGTAATGCTTTTATGCCTCAAAAAGAATCTTATGCTATTTACAAGGTGCCCAGGGAATATCTCATGGAGCTACAGACTGGTAAATAGACTATGGATGTTATAACTTGGTCTTTGCTTTCTTGCACTCGGTGTGGTATCAATTAGGAGACAAAACAAGGAATTATTTTCACGAGTTCTCATTATGGTCTTACAAAAGCATGAAAAAAACATTGGTTTCTGCTTCCTGAATGTAAGAATGACTTTTAATATTTTAAATACTGCATTATTCATTAATATTTAGAGTACTTAATCAAAAAAATAACAACTGGAAAACAATTGTGACTAAATAATTTCATATCTTTCAGAGATTTTTTTATCTGCATGTATTTCATTAATTATGTGAAACACAAGCATTTCTCTACATTTTTCATGTCCAGATTAAAAAGCAAGCATCCTCTGCCATGTCCAGTAGTTTCAAACACATTTGGTTTTAATTCTTAATAGCATGTTACTACAAATCTTCTGGAAAATATGCTTTTAACTCTTCTCAACAGCAGCTTCCTCTAGGTGGTCCTTTTAGAAAAAGGAATGACTGGGTAAGGAAGTCCCTGGATGTACTTTAGATTTCATGTGCTAGAAATCTAGGAAAAAATCTGAAACTCTTCCAAAAGGCATCCATGAAAGAAATGTTTATTATTACTTTTTGATTCTGTCTTCACTACTTAAATGTTTCAGTTGTGCACACTTAAGGAGAGCTCCAGATTTTGCTATAAAGCTTTAATCTCTGCTCTCCTCTAAGTACCTTTGGGCCCCAAAGCACAGTCAGTGTTTCTGAGTGAGAACAAACATTTGCAATAGCTATCTACCTGCTAGCTGGGTTTGGCTCCCTTGGTTGGGCTATTATGGGCTATAAGCATAGTCCTTTTCCTTTTACAGCTGTTCTTCATGAGGCTGGTTTTTGGTTGGACATGACACCTGTTAATGCTATGAAAAGCTGATATCTTTGTAGGCATACCCAAACAAGACTAGATGAAACTCCAAAGTACTTGATTTCTATAATATTAAAACTGAAGACTCTTCAGTAAGATATGTACAAAGTTGTACATATCTCAGCTAATTTTTCAATGACTTGTAACCTGTTGTTTTGGACCATTTTCATGAAGATGCTTGTCCAACCAAAATCACTCAGCCAGAAAAAAAAGTGAGCAAACCCAAAGCAATGCAACTTTCAGAGATGGCAGGAGTTAGGTTTTATATTTGGTTGTTGACCTTTGTGGAAATTATGCATGGCCTTTTGAAGGACACTAATCCCAGTAGTTGTCCTCATGCTTACTATCCTTGTCCCTGCTGTTAAGAGGCTGCATCTTCCTTTTCAAAAAAATGAATTAAAAAAGCACATTCTGCTTGCTAACAGAATTTGTGTGGAACTAGAGTTTTCTTCAAGAGTAAGGAAGCAATAAAATCAGTCTTCTCTAGAAAATTGTTACAGAATTATCACACTATTTCTTAATGCTTTGTGGTTGTTGTTGCAAAAATTTTACATTTGTTATGGAGCACTTTCAGCAGAAAGCCCTCTATGTTTAACTCAAATAACAAAAGACTGGTAAAATGAAAAATTAAGAATTTTTTAGGACTTGAATAATGGCTTGAAAGATGTCTCTTTTGTAGTTTTGTGTAAAATAAATACTATTCTTTAGATGATACTTGGTGTTTTCCACTTTGGTCATGAACGTCCTGCAGTTTTTTGTTTGGGTAATCTCTTGTAAGCACCTCTAAATATCTCTGTGAAAACCATCTAGTTGCTTGAAGCTAGCTTATTCCCAGAAAAGCAATTAAGTGTACTGCTCAGCATACTGGTGTGAAGCTGGTGACTCCTTCCCCCTCCTTTTGATGCTCAAGTCTATGAATAATATGTTCCACATCAGCAGGTCCATGAATTCAATGTGCCTTGCTTTGAATTTGCTCTTGGAGAGAATATAAAGTAAGTTTAGCACAGGGGTTGTCATTACCCAATGGAGTCACATCAGGTCATGACACATGATAAAATGTAGACTTCTTTCCAGGGGAGGAATCAAGGAGAAATAAATTTGTGGGCATTTTAAAGCAATGAATAGAGCTCTCCTGCTTATTACTATTTCTAGTCCTTCAAATGAACCGTATTTTCATACAGGAGGTGGGAAAAAGGTCTGTTTCTAAAAGATGGAGAACAAGTATTTTGATCCTACCTGTTTCTTTTGTTCGTATCTATTTCCAATGAACAAACCTAACAGTAAAGAAAGTAATAAATTGTATGTGTCACCTACTGATCCTCTAATTTCATCTCCTGGCGTGACGAATTTACACATCTTTTTGAATTGCTGATAAACTTGGCTTTAGGTCTGAACCAAGGTTTGGTTGGTTGGTTTCTACTTTGCAAACTGTTAGAAAATAAGTTCTGTAAACCAGGCAAAACTGTTGCTAATCCATGCTCATTGTCTGTAAAACACAACAAAGCAAAAACCAAAAAAACCAAACCCCAAACACAACCCTTCATTTGGAAGAGCTGTGTGTCTAGTGGTTGGTTTCTTCCTGATTCTGACTCTGCACAGATTTCTGAAGGATACTCACTTGCTCTATTATCATCCAATCACTGGCCTATGTAAAATATTGCAGTAATTCTTTGTTTAAACCATTGCTTCAGATGAGAAAGTTTTGTGCTTACACATAATATTTTGGCAGATGGAGGTAAACTCTAAGGCTGCCTGGAGTCCTTGGTTTTCTTTTTGCAAGTGGTTTTTCTAAGCAAATGATTTTAGGAAAGCTTAGTTTGTTTTACAGGAAATTCTTAAAAATTAGGAATGTACTAACCAAGACTTGGAAGTTTTCTTGAATTCTTGTCACTGTTAGGCTTTTTTCAATGTGTTGCAGCTTTCAAACTGCATACAAAATATGTAATCGATGAAACAGTTATAAGAAGGATGTTTCATCTTTTTCCTGACTCACCTGGTGTTTAGTAGATCTGAAATGTGCATCTGAACTGTTCCTTAGTTCATGCCTCTGAGATTTCATGTTGGTGGTGTAGGATTGTGACATAGTCATTTTATGTCAAAAGAAAAAAATATTCTCATCCCTTTGCTTCAAAGGTAAATGCAAAACCTGGATATATTCTTTGTGTATCAGATTTGTTTCACTGTGTAAATAGGTAGCACTGGAAGGATGTGTCTGTAAGGCTGAAACTGACTCTCTGCAAGGTTCTGAGCATCTGCATCTGAAGAGCTCATCAACTCTGTTCCAGTTTTAACTGATGCTACTCAGTACAGGCCTTGAATGCAATAATAAACCTGAAGCAAGCTTGTTTTAGGAATATATTTCCATGGTATGAGCTTAAAATTGTACCTTAAAGCAAAGCAAAGGGTACACTTCTCATACTGACAGTTAGAGAGTGCTCGGCTTATGTTACCTCTACTTTGTCAGTGGATGTCACAGGTATTTTTTAAAGTTAGCTGACAGAGTAGCTTGTGTGTTGAGCAGGCAACGAAGTACTTTTTTCTCTTTTAGAAACCTGGAATAGTGCCCAAAACAACTGTGGTTTAGATCACATGTCTAATTTTACAAGGGTTACATATTACTACAGGAATCTTGGCAAATGTTACACAGCCTCTGAGGGTGACCCATGCTTATGTTTTCAAATATTAATGGATGTACCTAGCACTTGCTGAAGCAAGACAGAAATGCTGCTTCTCAAAATCTGATTTGGAGGTGTATGTAGAATTTGCACATTTGAAATAAGCAGCAGAATTTAAAATAACTGCTAATTGCACGTAATTATACCTTAGAATAAGGACTGAAGTATATTTGGAGAAGTGGATTATGTTTGATGTGTAGGAGTATTAAAATTGGGCTTTCTCATAATTCTGAATACATTACAGCAAAGTTCTGCACTGAATGAGTAATAGTATATTTTCTAACATCAACTTTTTGTTCCCTTTTTAACATTACACATTTTAACAGTGTGTATCATTAGGAGGTTGGTTTTGTGTTGAATTTTGGTCCTAGCCCTTGGTCTAAACTCACAGTTTCTTAATGTTTACCCCTTAAATGTTCTGGTTTTCTCCATACTTCTTTTTTGCACTTCTATTTGAAGGAATAATTATGCATATATACTTGTCTAAAATGCTAAATTTTCTTTGTGAAAGATAAGTTTGCTCTTTCATCTGATATCCTGTGTCTAAGTGAGTTTCTTAAAATGGAGTAAGTCAATGACTGAGAGAACCTTGTTCTTTGTTCTCACTATCACAATGAATAATGACCATAAATTTGGGGTTTCCGTGTTACTGGTCTGTTCAGGATATATTTTGTCATTTATTTGCTCTTTGCTCTTTTTCATGCATCTTGGGATCCTTTTTTCTCTGGATGTCATTAAGATCATTGCAATCTGCTATAACATAGTTTTACAGTCTCTTATACAACTAATATGCATATGTATGTGCATATGTGCACACAAGGAATGATAAGCATCCTAACTACTCCCAGCCAATACATTTCTGTAGGTAAATCAAAACTGCACAAGCATGTATACATAACTAGCTGTTCATATATGTAAAAAAAAATGCATGTGACTATGCTAGTGTTTCACTGCAACTGATTACAACCAATTTTGATGTCTAAGGAAAGAAATGAATATATGAGAATCATTATTAGCTTTGATTACAACCTTGCTGCTGCTACTCCAGCTGCTATTTCAGCTCAATGTGAGTGGCTAAGAACATGGGTCACCAGCAAAATCTGTTCAGCTTGTTCATTGTCATTCTGGTGTGCCCTTCTAAAGGCTTATTGCTGCCTGTGCTTGAAGGATTTTTTTAAAAAGCTTATTTTAATTTTGTCTGTTTCTCAGAAATATTTTGTAGTGTTCCTTTTCCTTGCACTTCTTCATGAGACGAGTATAATTTGCTCCTGTCCCCTCTGGATGTAGTCAAAAGGCAAGATTTTCTCATGGTGATTTATGGATGGATTGACAGTTTGAGTACCAGCAGCAGAGCTCTGAGAGCATGACAATGGGCAATTGTATGGGACCTCAATCTATAAGAAGTATCATATGGGGAAGTGGGAAATAATGAAAAAAAACCAGTTTGTGTAGTTGGATTGAATAACACTATTGAAGAAGGAGGAGAAAACCATGAAAGGAAGACATCTCTAGAAAGAGGGGAAAGTAACATAGATCGTAGTCTTGACATTTTTCTTATTTATACTCCTCTCAACAACCTTTATGTATTACACATAAAATGTGCAGTCTGGGTTCCAGGGATGAAGGAGTACTGTATTTCTTTCTCAGAATAACAAACTACTGGCATTGAACACTTTTAACATCTTCAAACTGCCCATCTGTGAATGCATCATCCGTGTGTTAGACTGGTACACCTAGGAATACAGTAGTTCACTCTTGGAATTTAGCCTCATGGGCTCTTGTTTTATAAGAGTGGCATAAAACCCATATTTTTTTACAGTTCTCACTGCTAGATGTGGTGATCTACCATTCCTTATGTCTATTTCAAAACCACTCCTTGAATCCCTGCCTACTCTTTACTATCTGCCTGCTAGGCTTTCAGAACTTGAAAATCTTGAAAGGATGTTATGTATAGTAACAACTATGTAGCTCAAGACCTGTGATTTCTGTGGAGATTCTAGGAATTCTTTTAATTGTTTCAAAACGTTTTTCCCAAAAAATAATGAAGTTTTTTCCCCTTTCTTTGTCTGGTATGTTTCTGCTTCAGAACTGGAGTGGAATCCCCCCCAGAGCAAGTTTCCAAAAGTCTAGACAGCTCTTGCGAAGCCAGTGGTGTTTTGTTTTTTTTTTTTCTAATAAGAGTGTGTTTAAGCATTCAGCTAAAGTAGGTTTGGTTGTCTTTTACCTCATTCCCCACCCTGACCCTCTGACCCTCATCCTCGTAACTTTAAACCTTTTGGAGCCTCAGTGCAATCTAAAAATTTTTTAGGTTTATGGTTTAAGTTCAAGTCGAGAAGTTCCGAGGATTTGATTTTAGAAGCAAGTAAGTAGACAATGTGAGTTCCTGGCTTTATGTTTTAATAGACACAATTAAAAGAACTACTTATCTCTGTTGTAAGAGCTTAAACAAGAAGGGAGAGTAGATTTTCAATGTGAAGTATGCTTCATTTCTAAGTATTTTGCAGTATTTGGGGAGAATTATTTTCAGTGAATAAAAGACATGAGGCATTTCTAATCAAAGGAACCTTTAGTATGGGAAATACATGCATTTGAAGCTGATGTAAATCATATATGACTAAGATATCTAAGATTTTTTTGCTCTTCCCTGAAAAATCTAGGTACATGCGTTGTTTGCCTGGGTTAAAGAATTGGTTTTTTCTCTTTTTTAAAGTTCTTTCAGTGTGGAACTCTATATTGGCTGTTAAAACTTTTAATGAGGAACGAATCTGGGAGATGACTTAGGTGGTGTTGGACTTGTTGGTCTTGAAGGTCCTTTCCAACCTTGATGATTTTATGATTCTCTAAATGGTTCATTTCAACTCAGTCAAGCATTCAAGTTTGTGGTTCAACCTCTTTATTACCCTTTTAGACTTTCTTGATTTCAAATCTTTCTTGATTTGTTGGACTTCTTGATATGGGGGGCTTCACGTATGAACTTGAGATAATACACATGTTTAGACCTTCAAGAAGACCTGAAAACTCTAGTTATTTGCTATTCATCTAATAGTCCTTGTTATTATTTTCCAGCTATAATTTACAACCAGGTAAATGGAAGGAAAGGAGTTTTCTTTCCCTCCCTTTCTTCATTCTTTGAACATTGAAGAGCCATGTTGTGTGGCCACAGTATTTGTCATTGTTTCTTCACATAACTTTCAGTATTGTGCTCAACTATATGAAGCTGAAACCAGCTTAAAAACCACTTTTTTTCCCTTAATATATGTGCTTTCACCACAATACTACTGCTAGAAAAGTCCCTGTATGTTTCCACTAGTACAGAGCCAGTTCTAAGTATATCTGCTTCCTACAAGTATTCTCTGACTGCTGTTTTTTCTTCTTCAACTTAATTGCTTTACCATAAGGCTGAAATTTCAACAGCTTCCCTAGCATTATGAATTCCCAGTTTCCATTAATTTTAAATCCCTTAAGCAGCTTTCAAAATCTTAGCACTGAGGTTTAAGTCACCCCAGGGTGACATTCCAGCTCCGCTGAAGATGATGATACAATCTACATTGGCTTGAGCGCGACGAAGGTGTTTCTCTTACGTGGTGGTGATAAGGCTCTAAACTCCTCATTAAGTTTATTCATTTGACAAAATACTGAAGCATGTTCTCAATACTAAGGGAAAGACTATCTTCCCATTTTAATGAGGTTAATATCATGTGTAAAGGTAGGTATTTTACTACTTCTCCAGAATAGGAGACCGAGATAAAATGTTTTAGTCTCATTATAGTTGGAAAATTACCCTGGATTGTCAAGAGTGCTGAGACTTGGTGAAGCAGAGAGTATTTGGAATTTCGTGTTTTAAATCTAATTTTTTTTTCTCGGAACAAAATGTTTAAAAGGAAATGCCAAATGCTCTCAGAAGCAGGAGTTTGTCTCAAGCTAGGTAGGTAGTGGGTGTGGATAGCATGACTGCTTTCGGAGGAAAAACCCATGAAAATACAAGTGTAATTTAATAGAAAATGCCTTTTCAGTTGGAAATATTTTGGTTTACACAAAGGATTATCTCTTTCGAAACGTTCAGGAAGCATAACAAGTTTTTTTTTTTTTGAGGGGAAGTAAGCTCTACACAAACTCAAATGCCACTTTTTATAAGCACCCCTTGTTCTGACCAGGTACACACGTTTTTTTTAACACACCTTCACTAGACCTAAAAACCACTGAATTTCATCTTGCATATTAATACCAATGGATTTATATGCAACTTATTTATTTATATAAACTCTTAATGGATTTCCCCTCTTGTTAAAGGGCATCTATTTCTTTGGAATGTAAGTATGTAATAATAATGTTCTTTTTTTCCATTAAATGTTTTTTGTTATCACTTATGTAGCTCAAGATTATTGAAAAGCTGTGTAGGTATTATTTGAACATTTCCCTCAACTCTTATGAGCTTTCTGGACCTATTTCTAATATACTGACATTTTTAAGAAATGTTAGTGAAACCAGCTCTCTACCAGTTTGCTTTTCACATTCACATAATAGTGACTGGCAAATTATTTTTTGCTTTAGTGTGGTACCTTTGTTAGGAATTTCAAATATGAATGGATAGAAGTAGTTGTGTTTTGTTCAGAAGTAAACTGTAAAAACATGGTATAAAAAAATATTCAAAAATCCAATTATCTATGTTAAACCCATCTTCAAAACTTTTTTTAGTGAATTACAAGTCTTATTAAAATAAGGAAATACTTCAACCTTTGCCATTTTTGGAATGAATTCAATAAAATCCAGCTTTTTTTTCATGTTTTCATGATTTAGAGCCAAATATCATGTAAGAAAATTCTTGAACAACATTTTTGTAAGCACCTGCTAGGAAATTTTTAGCTCAGATCTTCTAGCTAAAGACATCTCTTTTTTTCATCTTGCAGCTTTAAGGTAGAATTGTTGCTCGAAACATTTTCTGGATAAATGAGAGACTTTAAAACTAGATGAGCAATACTGAAATTGTGGGGAACAATGTTTAAAATAACCAAGTATCAGGGTTTGGGAATCTTCTACCCTCCTGAGATTTTTCCTCCATTCTTTCTGATTTTAGTTTATCTTTGTGAACTATCAGTAAAATATATGGAAATGTCCAGATTTTCCATCATCAAGAAGTAGGAAGGAGGGCTCGAGCCTACATATTTGAGTTTAATGGTGGTCAAATTTCTAACTTTTTTTCTATAACAAAATAGAAATGGGGGGGTTTACGCCTGTGTACTTATATCCAGAATATCAGTACTGCATAAGACCTTGGCTTCAAAGTGTGAATTTCATACAACTCAGAAAATTTTCTAAGAGTGTAGACTTTATCTGGTACCTGCTTGTAAACTAGGATGTTAGATTTTTTTCTTTATTATTATTTTTTTTTTATCTGTATCCCTAATACTGTTCTAGTAACAAAATGGTGCTCTGACACTCAAGGCTTCAATTTATCATGAAAATTTTTCCCCTCCAATGAGGAAAGCAGGGAAGAATAGAAAGAATAAAAGCTTTTCTTAAAAATGATGGCTAATTTTGTATTGAACTGGTTTAGAATTGAATGCAGCCTGAAAACAAAGTTCAGATGCCTCTTTGGAATCTAATGACTGAAAACTCCAGGAGAATATATTCCTTCATGACATTAGCAATGTCATTGTTTTTGTGCCAAATATTGCTTAAATTTCTTAATTGTTTTAATAATTAAAGTTGAAATGCAGTAATTAAAAATAAGTGTGTGTAGTGACTACTAAGTCATTTTTGTATTTTAGGATTCAGCAGAGCATTTCATCTTATTGGATTTCTTGCAAATCTATTATTGCTTTGGAATGCAATGCTGAATCTTTTAACGTGTTCCCTGCTGTGGAATTAAAGTTCAGTCAATACTTTATTTTCTTAGACAGTAGATTCATTATAATACTTTTAAAACATCTTGACTTTCATCATTAGAAAATTACATATGTGCATTTAATTCTTAGTGAAGTTCAACATATGGACCAAATGGAATGTTTGCATGTTTCATGCTGCTTTAATTAAACATGTGAATTCCCTGGTTTCTACATGTTTTGCCCTGAATTTTAAATATTTTGAGATTATGTTGGTGGTGAACTTGAGCACTGCTGCTGAGTGTTCACAAATATAACTATATCACAGAGACTTAAACCAAGGCTCTGATTCCATTGTATAAAAATATCCATCTCAGGCTGCATTTCAGCAATGCTTTTTGATCAAGCAATACTTACCTCTGCCCTTTGTGTGACACACGGTTTTGATTTACTTAAAGTTTTACAAGACAAAACTGTGAAGGCTTAAGAAGGCAGATCTCAGTCTTGGTTGATAGGAGAAAACATACTGGGTACAGCTATCCCATTTCAAGAGCAAAGTGACAAACACGCAGAAATTAGACTAATGGGCTGTTCTTCAGCTTATGGAACAGATCATGAATCCCTGTGGTAGGTTTTTGCTATCTTTTAAGTGTTAAACCCTTTACAGAGAGGAGCTGTGGTCTTGAGATAAATGCACAGCAATTCACATCTCAGGGGTAGCCTTAATGCTAAATGTGACATCTCCTTAAAATGAGCAACACTTGCAGCTATTTGCCTCCTAAGACCTCAAGTTGTCTGGAAAAAAAGACCTTACTATAAAGGTGGAGGGCAGCAAGCAGGCAGTGGGATTGAAGAAGAAAACCAGAACAAATGTCTAGGAGGAAAATTACTAGAAATGCTCAATGTGAAGATGCAGTCCAAAGTTGTTTTTCTTCTTTGCCTTCTATTCCTTTTCTGGAATCTAAAAATACATTTATCTTTTATTGTTGTTATTGTCCCAGCTTATTTGGGAGAAACGTGCTGTTTCTCAATTTTTCATCCAAAAAAAAATAAATTATTGGCCTAAAAAGTACAAAGGTTAAAAACAGACACACACTCCAAAAAAATGCAAAACTTCACCGCTTTGATCTGCAACTCATTCAGAATCTGCGTGCAACCCAAACTTTGTAAAAGAAGAATAGTATTTGCTTGTTGGAACTTCAGATGGGACTCAAATTATGCCACCAATCATGTTTTTTTTAAAGTTCCATTCCTCTATTGATGTGTATGAAGAGCTTGCTCAATGACAAGCCGTGTCCTGAACACAGTGGTTTTGTGGACAATTGCTTCTATCTATGGGGATAATTTTATTTCTTTATTCTTTTTACAAAATAGAGATACATAGTTTAATGTAATCAAAGCTTGCTATCTGATTTGCCATTAGGCTTTTTTCAGTACCTAACTTGGACACGTGTGTTCTGTCTAACGCACACATGGTAGCTTAGAGAACTTTATCTTTTGAGCCTTTCTTTTTATTCTCCACCTGGAAGTTAGAAAAATATTTCTGTTGATGTCCATATTTGCTTTTTTCATGCTAGTTTCTGTTCTGCAGAACAAATACATTGTCAAGGGACAGCAATACTGCAAAGAGGAAAAATCATTGCAGGAACGTGTTGCTTTCATCGCTGCTTCCTTTGATATGAAAATACTTGTACAGGTTCTTTTCCAGTTGCCCACTTTGAGCAGGAAAGGATAGCTGCTTTGGTACCTAACTCCATCCTATCTCTGCACACCACTTAGCAACAGATGTTTTGAAATTCCCCAGTGCTGCATTAGGCTGCTAAATTACGAAATGTCTGCAGCAAGGCAGCGACCTCCTACAGGGAGCCTCTAACGTTGTAGACTCATTGCTACCCAAAATTGTAAGGGTCTAAAAATGGGCCCATGAACACTGGAAAATCATGAAAGGGGGGGTTCTCTCTCAGCACTGACCTGGAGATGCACTTTCCCTGTAACACAGCGTGTGAGTTGAATTGATAACGTGTGGCAAACGAAGAACCACTTTGAGCTCACTGAAATGAGACGGGCGAGCTGCAGTAATTGCTTTAAAAGTCCTATCGGGGAGTGTTTCTCGTACTGAAGGTTTAACGAGGTCTTCTGTTACTTGAAGCACATCCTCTTGCTCTTCCTGGGCAATGCAAATCGGGAGCCAGGGCTGAGCAGAGCAGGGGCTGCTGCAGTTTCTCCAGGAGATGGTAGCATCGCCCTGTGCTTCTCCAGAGCCGCTGAGTCCTCCGGCTCCAGCCACTTGAAACCCAGTCCCTGTGCTGCTTTTTTTCATACTCGAGAGCCATAGTGCTGTAGTATATTTTATAGTTTAATATGCTGAAGATTTTTTGTAAGTTCAGGATTGTTTGGTTTGAGATTTTTTTTAATGCTTTAGAAGTGGATTTTTCCTTCATTTTTTGTTTCTCTGTCGGGCAGTTCTCAGGTATTTTGCTCTAGATTCAGTACTGAAACACTGAATGCAATACACATACAAAATAAATTTAGAAGATGCCAAGCCAGAATTCAACAGTAGTTCTGGAGGACTTTGTTTGGATTTAGGGTCCAAAGAGGTGTTAACTTATTGTGCAAGTGAAGAAGGAAAGGGAATTTCCTGTAGGCACGCGTTGCACACACCCAGGGCAGGGTCCTGCTTTCTGCCTGGGGAACTGTATAAAGCCTTACTAGTATTAAGTTAATGTTAATTCTCCTGAAGACTAGGCCAAGAGTAGCATTCTGCTTGCTTTTATTTAGCATGAGCTTAGAAAGGTGAATTGTGTGGAAATTTATGAACTTTTTCCTCGGAGATAAATAGTTGGAAAATTCATTTTTTTCCTTTCCTGACACTGAGGAGTCTATGCAGTATACTAACACTTGGGTCTCCATAATTTATAGTTCAGCATGTTCTTAAAAGCTTTCTTGAAGCCCAAATTTATAGATATTTCTTGAAAACACAGACTGAAGACTATACATCCAGTTTCAATCTGAACCCCTCCTAGGATTTTAAGCAACAAAGTTATGGCTTTATGAAGCCAATTTTCCATGCTTACACACAAACACTGCTGCTTCTGTAATGTAACGTGGTGGAAGTGCTACTTCTGAAAGCTTTAGCTGCAGTGACTCAAGTCTGATCTAGCTGACTAGTAAAAAATTATTTAAAAATTGCATAATATTGGATTTTGTGAGCTGATTAATGCAAGGCTGATGATGAAGATGAGTCTCTATAAAGAAGAAACTTTCAGAGCCTTCATACCCATTGTTCAGATAATATTCTCAGTACTTGCTCTTTGCTTCTTATCAACTAAATTAACATTGTGGTTGTTTAAAAGTAGGGTTTTTTTAGGAGATTCTAAATAAAATCTGGGAGTAATCTGAAGACAAAAAATAAACTTGCTAAGACCTCAAATGGATGTACATTTTTCCTCTTTGCAGTAAATGTTTAATGCTTGAGGTTGTGCTATGAAGAGACTGAAACTACTGTTCTTTAAACTTTCAATGGAATCTCATAGAAATGGATAGCTGTGAAATGCTTCTCATAAAATTCTCTTGTAAATGCTTTACATTTTTATAAATAAGGTCTCTGAGACCTTTGTTTAAATGGCAACATCTGATACGGAAAATTTTTTAGTCTTATACTTTTTATTTATCTTCAGAAGCCAAGAAAAATACTTTTTTAGACACCTAGAAACCTTGACTCAACCTGATTTTATTTCTTCAACTACTGTGTAAAAGCAAAGATCTTCCATGTTGGGTCTGAAAACTGTGTATCCAGCCTTGTTTGCAGCTTGCAACCCAGACAGTATGAGGAATAACAGGAAAATGTCTCTTCTCAAGTTTTTGGTAGCCTGCTACTTACCCAAAATATCTGAGGTGATAATTTCTTGCTTTGCTAATCACATGAATAGCTCACCACCAGGCTGGGGGATGACATGGAGCAGCTCTGTCCTGCTGACACTTGTGTTCACTCTGTTTACTTTTCTGTTAAATGCCAGATGAATGTCACTGCTGCTCACCAGCAGAATAAGGCAAACCTCTGTCCCCAAGGTGTAGCAGGAAGGGCAGACAGCTCCTTGGCAAGCTGTGAGGCTCTAAAGCACAACATGATTGTCACCTTGTCACTGGGCATGCTGCATGTGCAGCTACAGGATGTGCTGACTTCCCTTACTGCTGGTACACAGCCCTGCAGTTTGGTGAGACTGATCAGAGCTTTTTGCACCCCTGCTTGACAATTTCATTCAGCTAGGACTTCCCTCTACTGTTTTCTCCTTTCCTCTGACCCTCACTCATCAGACTCTTTGAAGGCTTCAAGCTGCCACGTGGGTCTGATTTCTTACATCGGATCAGAGGCTTCAGTGCATGCTAGGGATGGGTGATGCTCTTTCTGTTTTTATTCCAAGCTGAAGTGAATTTACTGCCCTAATTCATTCCAGGCCATCAGTGAGCCAACTTATGTTCAGGTTTTGCCATCTTCTTCCCTCTAAAGTGTTTTTTATCAGTTTCTTCCTCGGGTTGCTTTGGGGACTCCAGTGCTGTTTGAGAAGTGATACCTCCCATGGATTGCTTATGCTGCTTTACATAAAATGAGATGTGCTGGAAAAGTCTTGAGAATTGTGGGTCCAAAAGCAAATTATTTTAAACAGCATGATGTAACACCAGGAGGGAGGGCAAACACCCAGGGCTTGGTCTTGCTCCAGAATTTTAAGTCTTGTGCCAGAGTAGGACAGGATCAGTAGGAGAGGGTGGAACAACTTTCACCCTGTACTGTTGGCTGGAGACAGGAGAAATATTACTGACTTTGAGAAAATGTTCAGTGCTGTGGCCTCAGCTGGCAGGAGTGAATGATCACTGAGACATGGGTTTTTTTGAGGAAGGTGTATGGCTTCCAGTGGATCTGAAGGAGATAAGAAGTGTTGGTTTGGTCTGGAAGCTGAATTTATTTTAAAGGATGGAAATATGTGAGAAACATCTTGTGCTTTTTAGACCTCCTAAGCTCATGCTGCCTAATTTTGCTCAATTTCATTAAAACTTAGTTATATGGTAAAATGTAGCTAATTTATTTAAAAATTAAAACCTGTTTTCTAGTTGATATTACAAACTAGCACTGCAAAGGTCACAAGAAAAGAATGTGAACGTTATCCACTTCTAGTTTAAATAATTTTGTTCTTCTTGCCTGGAATGAAAAAATCTGCTTATCTTTTGGATGCATGAAACAAATTAATATGAAGAGATTGTGAGGTTTTTTCAGTAGATTCAATTGTTAACTGTGGTGCTTTTTTAGAAAAAAAATGTAAGTATGGTTACCAAGTTCTTCCATACAAATTCTTCTTTGTGTAGTATCTGTTGTTTCTGCTGCTGAAGCATCAGGTGTGGACTTAGAGGATAAAATTTTTGTGTCTTTCTGAGATAATAGTTTTATTATGCAATTGTCCTTAAACCAAACAAACATCAAAGTAGTTCTTCTTATTTGCTGTGGGTAGAATTCTATACCCTTTCTACTTTTCAAGGAATCAGAAGGAAAATTCCAGGAAAAAATGTTCTGCTTTTTCTGTAGGGTGACATTGGGGTGGTGGTGTTGGTCTTTCTACTCTGAAGTTCTGATACTCAGGCAATGATTTCAGTTTATCTGTTGTTCCAAAATGTAAATACAAATTGAATTTATGCATCAGTTGCATTGGAAAATACCTTAATTGTTGCTGCAAAAAATAAGTTACTGCAGCTATACTGAAAACAATGACTGGAGGAAAAAATCTTTGGCTTAGTAACTTGGCTTGCTTGTTTGGTAGACTTGATTGTGGTTACTTTCTTCTGGACCTTAGAACTGCAACAGGTGCTTTTTAGCAGTGTTCTAAAGCTTACGGAAATGACTTCTAAGGATTGATCTGTGCATTTGTAATGAGTGATGCCTTGTCTAGTAATCTGAGTGAAACTAAATCTGGTTCTTGCATTTCTGCAGCCTTCAGTGTGCTCTTGGTTTTGGTGTAGTGGCATTGGTGTTGGCCTGTGGGTACTAATTCTTACACTCTTGCAGGTCTGCTTCTCTGTAAACAGTGCTGGTAACTTTGGGAAAAGCAAAAGTGTTCATTTTTACTATTTCTGTTGAAAAGATGAAGGCAAAAAATTTTAGTAAAGTAGTAATGTCAATTCTAATCCACTCAAAAGGTTTATGATCTTCTGAAGTCTTTGACAAAGCCTTTCCATGAAGGCAAGGTAGGAATCAGGCATTTTGAGAGGAACTGATATCAAAGCTAATTTTTAAGTTTGTCTTTACATCCTGAAAGCCTCTAGCTGAATGCTTTTTGTATGTATAGAGATGTTATAATTACGAATACAAAATGAATTATTCAATATAATCCTGGATTTTAGAAACTTGAAATTATTAAAGTAAGAGATTAAGTATTTCAGGTCCCTTAAGTTAGGAGCAGAGTAGATTCTAGGTTATTACACAATGGTCTGGTGACCCACTTCAGGTTGCTGGTTTTTACAATATCATGCGTGATGGAAGGGAGTGAAATAGGAGACCATAAAATCCTCTAATGAAGAAACAAATGTGTGGGCTCTAGAGCAGTAGCTGCCAGGTCCTTCCTGTCAGCAGTGACTGGGTGCTGAGGGATGCCAGGGGTGTGAGCTATGAAAATCAGTCAAACTGAACTTTTAATTTGTATTTCAATCACTGGGGAGCTTGCAGGCAGTCTCACTGAAAATTATCCACCTGCAAATATGTAATATGGTAAAGAATATTGTCCATAGTATGAATTATGGTATCAGAACCAAGAAATTTGCTTAATTACCTGCTAAAACTCCTGTTAGAAATTCCTCGTAACAGGAAGGTAGCAAAGACTTGGAGAGCATGTGAAAGCCCTTTAGTAAAATTTCAAAAATCTTTAAATTTCTTTGCACTCTCTTTGCACTATTCTGTCCCTTTTAATAACTTCCTCTTAATCTTAATTCCTTAATCTTACTTCCTCTTAATCCAAGGGTTGGACTTGATGATCTCTGAGGTCCCTTCCAACCCAGCCGATTTTATGAAGTTACCTCTTCATTTTTCTTCTCTTAACAATAGGTCTTACAGTTGGAACTATTTTAGTCTTTTATATATTTTATCCCCCCCTCAATGTTGTTTAGTGTTCATCTGTTTTTAAAATTGTGTGTTTACATAAGCCTATATGGCCAGCACTGAGCTTTTTATAGAGTATGAGCTTATTTTTCTAGAGAAGTCAGGTAATATTTTAATCTTATTATTGATCTTATCCACTTAAACTTGTTGCTCTGAATGAATGCTCTAATGAAATGCCTCAAAGAAATCTTTTTAGGAGGCTTTGTTTTATGAATCCCTCAATTTTGGGTCTACATTCCATTTAAATAAAATAATGCATCTGTTATCAAGCACCACGTTATTGACTTTTCTGAATCACTGGCGGCTGAAAAACAGATTATTATTTAATGCTGTTGTGAATCCCTTTCATGCTGTGAAATTTGATTTAACCTGAAATCTTATACCGCAGCTCTCTTAACAAATATTATTTCTAGGTACCTTGTGCATTATAATTTTTTTCCTTTCACGCAGAAACCTTTCACTGAATGGATCAAAATGAAGTCATGTCTTATGTATATAATGTTCTATGAACATAATACAACTGTCTCTTAAGTATAAGTGTCTTATGGAATATATGTTTGAGTAAAATTATCATAAAAAGTATGCATGATGAAACCTTACTGGAATACTAGTTACATCAGGGCTTAGTTTTAGTATTCATAGAATGCCACATCCTTTCCTTTGAACAGCTTTATCTTAAGTATTCTGCTGTACACATTACATGGAAATAGAAAAAATGAGCAGGTTTTAACAAAGGGGCTGTTGAAGGTGTTTTCTCTGAAAAATCTTGAATTTATGAGTATTGTTGTATAACCTAGCATCAAAATTGAGTGGAAATTTGTGAAGCAATAGTTTGTTTCACTGTTTGTGGAAATAGGTGCCCATACTAACCAAGGATTCATATTCTGTGAAAAGCTTGAGGTGAGGTGGGGAAAAGAGTTCATCACACTGAGCTCTGTATTAGTCTTTAACTGAAACTTAAAGTGCAAATATGAATTTAATTGTAGTGAATATGTGAATGGCCTAAGAACTAAAAAGGAAGTTTGGCCTTCAGTCTAAAAACATCAGCATGCCAAACTGAGTATTATCTTTTAAGGGTAATTCAAGGTGCTAACTGACCAAAGATTACGTGCATGAGAACAGTAAGCTGCTTTTCTAGGGCCAATTTTTCCTCATCCATTATTATTACTGTGCTCAGCTAATACACAAAGGCTAAAATAGAAAAAAATAAAATATTGAAGAGGTCAAACTTCCAGTTTGATTATAATTAGAATTGGCTTCCTCTTCGTACAAGAATGTATTGTGAAATTGTTTTTGTCTGTAATCACTTAAGAGGGATTTTTTGTTTAAATTATTCCTGCTTATGTTTGCATGCTGTAAACATTCCAATGCAGAACAGCCATTAAAAATAACCATATCCTGCCCTTCTCCACCCTCCCCAAAGGGAACAAACTGTTACACAGCCCAGTTTTCTTTTGTTTTTCATGTCAAAGAGAGCACAATTAATTTGAAGTATTTTAAATGCCTTCCAATCGCCTGGAGACTTGGAAATCAGCACTATGGATGTCAGACAACACGGGATTGGGGTTTCTCCTTCAGCATCCTGCCAGACCTCAGCTTCTTGCTGCTCTGAGAAGTCTTCACAGCTTTCTGTGTTTTCAGTAAACTCAGGAGCAATTTGTTTCCTCATAAATGTGTTTCCTTAAGGTTTGAGAGGCCTTTTGGCAGCAGCAGGGTAAATTTCTCCTTGGTTTAAGAGTGCATTGTGTGAATTTTTTGGTGATTTTGGTGCCGCTTGGTGAGTTTCTTTGATTTTGCTTTTGATTTTACAGACATAATCATATGTGACTGAATCTCTCAGTTTCAATATAGTACTCTACCTATGTTTAACAAAGTAATAACAGTCCTTTCTTTTTTCATTCCACCTTTGCAGATATTAGGAGGATGGGGTTGGGGATAGGAAGGGGGGAGAATCCCTTTAGGCTGCTGAAGTGCCTGTGTGTAAGTTCTAGTGCGTTTGGAAAAGAAATGGATAACCTCCTTCATGACTGTTTTTTGTGGAAGTGTAACAGAGTTCATGAATATTCAACTTGTAGTTTTAATTTAATGTATTTTTAGAGTAATGGTTATCTTAAGTAATGTTTTAGAGTAATGTTTATCTTAATGTTTTAGAGTAATGTTTTCTATAAATAAAAAAGCAAAGTTTTTGTGTGACAGTAATTCTGGAAGTAAGGTGAGAAGCATTTCAAATGAGGGACACTTGAGCTGAAAGTGCAAAATACATATATTTTTGCAGAAAATTTCAATTCAGTTTCACTAATAATGCTAATGTTCTAAAATATACTTAGGAGAAGAAATTAAGTTCTTGAAGTGTTTCTCCTCCTCCTGTTTTTCTTGCCTTATGAACAATGTGTAACTAAAGAACAGTTTTACACTTGATCTGAACTTGTGATCAGTTTGTGCAAATATCTGTGCATCAGCAAAGTAAACTTGACAACTTAATTTTTTTTTAGGGGAATGTTTGCAGGGATAATCCTATTCACAGTGCAGGATGAGGATGGCCTGCCTAGTGGCTTGGGCTACAAAACCATTAACTTTACACTGTGTGCTCTCATCGTGATCTTTTTACCTTGTAAAACAGCTTTTTATTGGCCTTTTATTGGTTAGTGGGTAATTTTATGGTAAATTTTGATAACCCATGAAATTTTCATGCCCATTTTTTCTTAGTTGATAAATCCATCAAAAGCTATGAAATCTTCCCTTCACGTGAATTATCTGATAGAAGACACATGATATTTTATAACTGTAAATTATTTTAATTCAATTATATTTAGTGACAAGAGGTCATCTTAGCATAGAGGCCTAAAGATAGTGTTTCATGCATATCCATCAGTGGAGGCAGACAGAAATAAGGAGAGAGAAGATTTTTCAAGATTTATTTTCTTCATCTTTCTGGTGAGCTACCTATAGGCCAGTACAGCCCTTATACACTTACAAAATTCACAGCTGTAGTTTAGTTTTTGGTTCTGCCTCTGTTTTTCATTATCCTCTCCAGGGGATTCTGGTGGAAATGGAAGTAAGAAGTTGCTTGATTTTTCTATGTTAACCTTAACACAAAGAAATTCAGCCCTATGAGTCTGTATTTTATAGAGGTACAGAAAAAGAACAGCATGACTCTTCCAAGTACATTGAGACTGTATGTTCAAATTGATTTTTTTTGTTTTTTTTTTGTTTTTTTTTAGCATTTGTAGATCTAAATTTAGAAGAGGGAGTAGTAGTAGCTTGTATGCTTTATGTAGTCAAAGACTTAAATATATGGTTTCACATATGCCAACAGTGTAACAGAAGTTTTATAGCACTATGTACCATGTTCACATCTTGCATGCTGTATGGCAGCATTTAATTTTACTTAGAGGTTGTTTTAGTTTCCCAGATTTGGAAATAATAACCATTTTAAAAGTTGACAGACCTTTCAAAGTGCAGTAGTAGATGGGGAATGATGCTCATTAAAGGGTAAATTCTTCTTCACCTGGACTCCAAATGGTGCAGGTGAAGGTGCTGTACCCATCACTGCCTTCAGCCAGAGTGCCCAGTCAGGCTCCATGTGTATATCTCTGCATTCTCTGGCAGTAGAGGGAGGACACTGGCACATCTGAAGTCTTTTGTGTGGCTACTGCTTGTGCCATTCATGTTTTATTCTGTTTATTAACTGCTCTATTTTGTACGGATGCAATCCTTGGATATAGATTTGCCACAATGCCTGTTTATCATAGTGTAGCTGTAAATGATAATATTGTGTTCAACCCCATTTGAGCCTCCCAGTCAATCCGAATTCCATCTAGGTGTTCAGAGGAAAGTGCAAATTAAATCTTCAGTTTCTATCCTGCAGAGATGGTCCAATGTTTGCTCTGAGTCTCACAAGCTCAACAGGAGATTAAAGTCTGAAAAACGTATATATATGTCACTGTGCATTAACAGTCAAGATCTGTGTGTCTACTGCATTTCCAAGTGTTTTTCTGCATAACACTCAAGTCTTTATACTCAGTTGTGTTTATAGTAACTGAAAGTCTGCTGTGACTTCATGGTTTTGCAGGGTAAAAGCCTCTCTGGCATAATTGATGAGTCAAGAGTTGTTAATAGACAAAGAATCAATAAGAAATAATCAGGATTTCTTTAATAACCAGTGGTAAACCACTGAACTCTGATCAGAGTTGAATTTTGTCTTTGGTTTAACAATTGGGATGTGCCTAGGAAGCCTGGGGAAGTGGAGTGTGTTGTAAGAATATTTTCAGCTATCCTGTACCAAATATTTCATAATTTTTTTGTCTATTCACAGAACAGCTAATTTTTTGGAAATAAAAACTTTATGTATTGCCAATCCATATTAAAACAATCTGTACTGAAATTGTATACTAAAAGAATCTGTTATTTCATGAGTATTGCAGTAAAATTTAGATAAAGGAAACAGAATTGAGGGGTAAGGGGAACAGGTATGATTGGCAGTACATGAAATTAAATCCTAAACCAACAAAATGCCTTCTGAAGAACAGGATCATGCTTTTTAAGGTCTCTTGGAAACTATTTGGTGATATGCTGGAAACTGACACTTGCTAGAATCCTTTTTCATGTGTACTGTGCCTTATTATTGCAGCAGCACCAGGTTACTTCATTAGTTTCTGTACAACAAAGGTAACCTCATTCTTGCAGGTTTTTGTTAAGTTTCTTAAAGTACAACTCATTTCCATGAGTGGAGATGGCTCTCTGGCTTGAGGTAGCACAGTGTTTGGAAACCTCATGGAATTCTCACTGTATTGGATAGTTTTGTAAGAGGGCTAATGACAGAATTGTTGCTCTTTTTGGAGAAAAATACCTGACTCCTCTTTATGGTGCATATGCTGAAGTTAAGCTCCAGTAGTGCAGTCCAAATGCAAAATAACCTGGGCTTGCCATCTGACCTGTTTGAAAATAAAGATTAGCAGATAGGTTTGTGTGATATATCATGGCTTATAGTGCATAGTAATGCTCATTATGGTAGATAGCAAACTATAATCATGGTACACAAACTTTAATGAAGAGTTTATTTTTATCCAAGGATCTTAATGTTAACTTCCCTTGGTGCAAATTTGTTTTTATAAGGCCCTATAAAACTAATTCTGCAAGCATTGCTGAATAATACCATAAGAATAAAAAATGGAAACATCTCAAGTTGTGTATCAAAACATCAAAATATGAGAGTAGTTGGAGTAATGCTGCTGTGTTGGGTGACATCCCCTCTGTTTTATGACAAGTGTATGAAACTATGTTTGTGAAAAGAAAAGGAAGAACAGTGAGACATGCTTAAAGTAAGAAAAAAATTTTATAATGCAGAAATAAGACAAAGACCTTGTTAACAAGAAATTAGAACCTTCTAGGAGGAAATAAAACTTCGTGTGCTAAGGACCCAGACTTTTTTGGGTCCTTGTGAACATGAAGACCACAGTAAGGAGTAATTTTCCTCTAACTAAGATCCACACATGAATATAGTGCTATAAGGGAAAGAGGAGTGGCAAAGGTGATGCAATTTTTCCTCCTTTTGAACAAACTCATATGTGGTGCATATAAGAAATTCTTTCCCCCTTGTTTGTTTACCAAAGAGTTGCAGAATCCTTTAAAATATATTTCCAGCCTTTACTGTTTCAAAGTCAAAATCAAATGTCAATTAAGTGCTAACTGAGTATAAATCAATACTGTGATAAGTGGTTTGCTGAAAGGTGCTTTGTGCAATATGCTAGCCCTAATAGAGTCAGTAGAAGACCTAGATAACCTAGTTAAGTGTGTCTGAAGGCATTAGAGAGGCCATAATGTCTCTTTTCCATAAGTATTTATTTGCCACAATGGCAATACTTAAGAAATCACCAGTGTCTAGAAATAAAGAACACACTCTCATGAGTGAAAGTCAACCTGTTCTTGAGCCAGATGTAGCCAAAATAATCAGGAAGAGGGTAGATTTTCAGAACCTGGGCTTAGTGACAAACCTATTTGAAGACCTTGTAACCTACACAAAGATCTTGAATGGCTCCAGTTGGTGCACAAACTTGCTGCTTGTCAAAAATGAAGGAATGCCAAAAATGTGCATGTACTTATGTCATTCTCCTCTGTTCTCTTGTTGTACCAAGTTTTGTCAGAGATGAGGAATAACCACAATAGTTTCTGATAGGCTGACATCAGTTTTGTGACTTCGAAAGTGTATTTCTTTTGCTGATGAGGTTGTCCACTCAACAGACCACTCCTGTAATCCTGTCTGTGATAAATCAGTCAGACTTCCATGGATTTTTAGAGTATTTGTGTCCAATTTGTTTCTTATGGAAGGAAGATCTGCAAAAATCTCAGTGGTATAAAGGCAAGGTTGGAAGAGGTTTGCATTCACTCTTGAATTATTTTGACAAGATTTTTCCTTGTCTGGAATTACAAACCCCAACGTGAGACTTAAGCCGCTGATGGTCTCCTCTAGATGTAGAGCCTCTACTTTTTTTTTTTTCTTTTTCCCCTTCTGTTCTGAAAACAACAAAATAATCTATGTCCACAGCAGGGCTGTTTCTGCTTGCAGTCCCTGAGGATGAGTAAGGTTTGTGTTTGATACCCTGCCTTGCTTTCTGCTTTGGCTGGGTGCTCTCCCTGTTTACCCAGCATCAGATCTGGCATTAACCAGAGCTGATTCAGGACACTAATGTGGGAGTGCAAGGAAAGGCAAAAATATTGATGTACTGTTTTCTGGCAGAAGTGACTCGAGTCCTTTGAGCAGTAAGTGTCACACTTCTCTCAAGGGAGAAAACAAAACCCTGCATCTCAGAGGGAAGAAGAGAGAGTAAGAGAGAGATGTCCTGTGGCAGTGATGTGTTGGTTACCTCGGTGATCCTGGAGGACCTTGCCCCAGAGATGCTGTGGTGTTGGTCAGAGATTGCAGAACATTTATCTGTCAGTGCCCTGCTGAAGCTCTCATTAGCCTTTCAGAGAGAAAATTAGAGAGGTGTTATTTGTTTAAAGTTATACTCAGTTCTAACTTTGAGCGTTGTGCATACATGGGAATTTGAGAATGGAATTAAGCAGTAATAACTAAAAAAAATTGTGTGGGAGGACAGAGTGGTGCCTCTGTGGTTCAGAAGTATCCAAGAGATGCCCTAGGATGAAACAGCTAGAGGGAGACTTGTTGGATTATTCTCATTTTAAAATAATTCTATTGGAATAATGGTGGTGGTGTGTGTGTATCACACCACTGTGTAGGATATAGATGAAAAGTGTTTGACTGAAATTTCTCTTGAAATGAGGGCTTTCTTTTTATTTTGTGGGTAATGCTAATTGCACTTGCCTAGTATTTTCTTTGGTTCTCCAGCAACTCCCAATTCCAAGTCACTTGGCTGGTGGTGGAGAGAACATGATGTGATAAATGCCAAAGGTTGTTCATGATGGAAAGAAAGACTGATTTAGATTTTGCCACTTTCTTCCCCCACACTGAGGGGAAAAGGTGCCTTGTACTGCAGTACTCAGGATTGGAATGAAAGAATGTCAGCAAGGAGGAGACAGTATCACTTGGGGAAGTTTTGGTTTGATTTAATGGCCAAACACTTTGTTCTGTTCAGCTCTGCACATGAATTTGTCACTAACCAGATGGAGGTCAGGTCACCCCCGTCTCCTTTTGACCTTCCCTGTGACATCTGGTATCTCAGCTGCCTTTGGAAGGTATCTAGCTAGTGGGGGTGAGCCTTGCTCTGCCCTAAGGAATAAACAAATATTAATTTTCACACTTTTTTCTCAAGGTTGCTTGGTGCTGGATGGGTGGTTTGTTGTTTTGGTTGTGTATTTCTGGCTTTTGGGTTAAAGAACCCCAAACACTACCAAAATCAAACCTAACAAATATTTCAAGCCACCTTCTCTTTCTGTGTTCTCCCTAAATTTTAAACCCACACATGGTATGAACAGTACTTTCATTATATGGAGGTTAGTTTTAGTTCTTGGTTTTGTGGCTATTTTTTTTTTTCCTTGCAAAAATGCAGCTTTTTAATTACTGCTGTGGGCATGTAAATGTTTTCAAGTAACTTTCCAGTAAGCACAGGTGTATTTAAAGTTTAGTTTGTATGTTTGGCTTGGGTTTTTTTATGGTAAAAGAATAATTGAAAAGGTATTATCTGCTAGTTTTCCCTGTTACTTCATTGTTCTGTCACACTATTACAAGTAATACACCATTTTCACAGCACATGAGTGATATTTGAGATGCTGGAAGCTGTTTGCTGAACTGCACTGTTATTTCTGGTGATGTGCCTGTTCTTACTCATAGTTGTATCAGCACAGCTATAGGGGCAGGTGTGAGTGACCAGGATGGTAATGTCTTTAGCCTTCTTTGCTGCTCAGCAACAACAAAACAGTTTTTAAAATTCGTGTGATGTCAAGAAGAAAAAAAAAAAAAAAGTTACACCAGAAATCTCAGTTAAAATCTTAGAGTGAGGGAAGAAAGTGATACTGCAAGGTTGGAAATGAGTTCACTTCAAAACACACCAGAAGAGCTCTGAAATGTGGTTCTGAGCTAAGCTCCTTAACAGCTCCTGGGTGAGGACTTGTGTAAAGTGTCAAGCAAGATTAAACATTTTTCCTACGGTAGACTCAAATCTGCAGATTTATTTGTTAATTCCTATAATCAGACAGATTTGAGAAACCAAAAAAGACTGAGATGGTTTAACAACCAAGGTGAAGTGGGAGGGAGGAAAAAATCTGCTTGGCTTGTCTTGTTCAAGATGGGGAAATGGAGTTTTAAAGGCATCATCTCACCAATGTGCACGACAGAGTTTTGAATTGTCCATTTATATTTTTTTTAAGTTACAGATGAACTGTTAAAGAGGTAGAGAGGGAAGGGAACAAGGGAATCATATTTCAGATTTTTTTTTGAGACCTACAATAACTGCGTTTTAATGATTAACACATTGAGATTAACATTCAGATCTTCTAAAAAAGTATCATAAAGACCTCCTGCTGTTCCCAGCAGTGCCCCACTAATTCAGCTCACTAGCAAAATTAGCAGCAGGAAACAAGCCTTTGAAATTTTTATCATTTATGAATAAAATTGTTAATTCAGTAAAGAATATGGGCTCCTGCTGTAATTGTTCCTCTATTAAAAAGGCTGCAAGTAATTTTCTCTCCATCAGTCTTTAAAAAAACAAAACAAAAACCACAATAGAAATAAATACACATAGAATTAAATAGTGGATTAAACCACTTAACTGAGTGGCTAAGAATTTATTTCACTTTTGAACTCTTCTGATTTTTGTTGTTGTTCTTCTTCTCTGAGAGGAGTATTGTGCTGCCATTCCTTTAGAAATTCTCAATAATGCTAAAGTGCTTTGAAGTTGCAATTGGAGAAAATAAATCAACAGATGGAGCTTGAATGAACCCATGGTTCTGTCTTTAAATCTAAACAAAAACAATTTTTTGTGGCAAAAATAGTTAATATTTAATTCGATTTACTTACAGAAGTTTGATCCCAGAGGATAACACAAACACTGATGTAGAGCTGTAGACACAGCCACTCAGTGCATCTATGTCCTGGCTTTTTATTAGGAAGATAAAAAATCCTGTTGTCTTGCATGCATCATGATAGATCTCCTTCAATACTGATCTGGAAACTCCTGGACCCAGAGGAATCTATGAATTAGAATCTTGGTAAAATACTATTACTTTGTGGTTTCCATGGTGCAGAGCAAAAAAAAATCTGGACTTCTCATTTAGTGTGGTTTTTCTCATGTGTAACTGTTGTTATAAGTGAAGTTGTCATTCTGGTAGTAAAAGCAGAGTTTGAACCTCAGGTGTATTCCCACCCTGAGTAAAACATCTGTATACTTTTATTGCTACTTCCTGAGATCCTTTTTCTTTTGGTATGCAGCTAAATATGAGGTTTTAATACTCTGTCTTTGGTCATCTTACTTTCCCTCAACAAATTTTCTAACCATCCTTATCTGAAAGGTTAAAACAAGCTGGGTTTGACCATCTTGTGGTTAAGACTTGGGGATACCCATCTCTTCCCACTCCCCCTGCATTTTTTACCAATATGGGTATTACAGAGCTTTTGTGGGGAAAAATATTGTGAAATAAGCTTTTTATATGTTGTATACTGTAGACAATACAGCATTTTCCACTGCAAAGGCAGCTGCGTTCTCATACTCATGCAGTAGCTGGTCTGAAGTCGTGCATCTTCCTTCTAAAATCCTCTGCTGCCACATTTTCAGTTGAAAGAAAGGCGAATTAAGCCCTACAAGTTCAGGCATATTATTTTTTCTTAAACTTATGTGATGGTCAGGATCTGAAGGGCATTCCTACCTAAATAGCCCTTGCAGGAACAGAGGGCACACCAGACTTAACTTTTTTTAACTTGGTTTGAGGCAAGGTGTGGGAAAATCAACAATCAGTCAGAAGGAGTAAAATATGAACAGCCTGTGCGAGCTAAATGACTTTGGATAGAGACACTGATGTTTCATTAAAAAAATACAGCAGGGCAGCATGAATAAAAAATTCTGCTTAAAATAGTAAGCTGATAATAGAAGAAAATTAGTAAGACTGCCAGCTTGTCATAAGTCTACCACTAGACATTTTCAACATGCTTCTTGCTCAAGTGACATCATATCAGAATTTACCCAAATTCTGCCCTGCTGTTGCAGAGCAGCAAAGGAATCTGCCTTAAATACACAGTGACCTTAGGGACTAACACTCCTGCTGCTCTGCCACTTCAGGAACTGCCTTCAGTATTTCAATAGATACCTGCTCTAGAGAACCCCTTTAGGAATGAGACAAATGCAATGGGACATTGACCCTACAGTCACCAGAAAACCCTGAAGGAGGTGATGCATGCCCAAGTTATTTCAGATTGTTACATTAAGAGTGCATGTGAAGAAGGAAAAATACTGCTGCTGTGTCAAGCCCTTAAAGAAGGATACTTTAAAATATGTGTGAGGAGATAAGTGGATAGTAAAGTTGTTCCAGTTGGAGTGGGGCTAGAGATGATCTTTGTAGGTCCCTTCTATCTGAACTGTTCTCTACTGTTTCACTAGCTTAAAGAAATTTGATGCACAGTTCTTGCACACATCTTTTTGCTAAATCTTCAGAATTCAATTAAATACAACGTAGTCCTGCTGTGCCAAGATAAGAATATCAGAAATTTTAGAACATGAAAATATTATCTGCACAGCATGCCTCCCTTTGTTGTTGCTGATCCCAATCCATTTTTCATCTTTCTTGCTATTCCTTCAACCATTCCCTCCAGAAATAAATCTAGATTGCTCTCGAGCTAATTTATATGCTTTGCAGACACTGCCTTCCTCTATAATTTATTGTTTCTGCAATAAACAATTTTGTCTTGATCAAATATGAGACTTACTCCTAGCTTTCTTCAATTCCTAGGTTAATGCCAAAGATTTTCTTTAACATGTAATGAGTGATCTAACTTAATTTTACACTAGTCATTGCCTCTTAACTATCTGAAATGTCTTGGTTATGTCAAAATTTGATCCTTCAGAGAAAATGCATTTTTTTTCCTAGTGCTAAGACTTTGATTATACTAGAATGACAGGTTTTGGTTGAAAGGGACCTTAATCATCATTTAGTTCCAACTTTGATGCACCCCTTCCACTGGACCAAGCTGCTTAAAACCCCATCTCAGCTGCTGTCAGTTGCTTGGTTTTGGGAGTGAGCGTTAGCCAGTCCTTACAACTTGACTGGAAAGGGTCAAACAGAACATGGGGTTTAACAGTATCTTAATTTGACTCTCTTCATAGTGCTACTTCTGATGTTACTGCAAAGCATGGTGAATATTGTTTAATAATGCTTGTTTTTTATAAAGACAGACTTTATGACTATCAAAATAGAGATGAAAGAAACTTTGTCCCATTGTAAATTCTTTGAGAATCTACCTAAAAGAAATGCCTTTTAAGAAAGGAAAGAGAAGACCAATGAATTTAGGTCACCAGTGTTATCTGTTTTTTTCTAAAGCAGTAAAAAGCAGACAAGTAAAAGACATTTAGATATTTAGGAACCTAAATTTTCTTACTGAAAATCAATGGAAGTTTTAATGCCAAAACTGTAAGTGGAGAAACTTCAGAATCCAAAGTTATTACTTGAAGATTTTGTTCACGCCCTGTAGCACATGTCTAAAACAAAGCACTGGAAAGATAGTTGGATTTTACTTAAAAATTACTAAGTTCAAATTGTAGGTTCAGACCATAGTGTTTTACAAAATGAGGGTTAGAGCTCGATTTTTGTGGAGCAAAAAAATACCTGAAAATTCATGCTTGTGCTGTGTGTACTTATATAGAAATCTCATATGTTGTAGTTGCTCTGAAATACAGAAAATAATTGTATTTTTCTTATCTGCTACTTATCTTGAATTAATTTTTAATGAGTTTTTCAAAGTTTTCTTTAACAAGTTAGGAAAGGAGACCCTTAGGAATTCTGTGTTTCATTTTATTTTCTGAATAGTGGAAGTTAATTTGGACCAAAATAAATGACAAAGTATCCATACTTATGGATACAGATGTATTGGCAAATAAAGTACCAGACAAGCACTTTTTAATAGTGCAGAAACTGAAAGAAAAGGTTTCCAGTAGACAGTTTTTCATAGTATTGATTCCAAAATGTTTGTGTCTTTCTTGCTTCAGACTGTGACTATAAACTATGATCTCATGACTATATGCAGGCTGCATCAATGAAGTGGATTTTCTTCCATCTTTGATAGTAAATGTTCCTTTGGGGTTTATTCTTGTATTAAATGTTATCTAAGCTTCTGTAAACTGAGTGTAGAAGAGCAGTCTGAACTGTTCAGATTCCCAGTGTCAAAAATTAATTTCAAATTAGGAAACCACAGTTGTGTAAATTCTGGGAATCATACACGTAAATAAGTACAACTTTCACATAAAGATTAGTTATACTCAGGTTCACTTGAATTATGATTTTGAGGTTATAAATTGCATTTAAAAATTCAAGAAGATTAATGCACGAGTCTTCACTTCTAAGCTTTATACAGCAGTTCATTTGTTAAAAGACTGAAGACTTTTTAAAAACATCTTTAAGCCTTGCTGAAAGCATGGTAAATACTCTTTTCCATTAATGTGGTGCATTACACACACGAGTACAAGTTCACAGAAAATAAACTGGTCTCTTGCCATCATCCATTCGTGGAATTTTTATAAATATTAATTAGAGGCTTCAGTTGCCTCTCTCTCTCATGCATACTGAAACAGAATTACAAGGGGACAAACAGCATCATTCCAAGGTGTCCATGCCAATGATGTTCTTGATGTTGAATATTCTTAGGAAAACTTTGGGAGTTGTGAAAGATTGAGTTTCATTTTGCTTAGCAGTCCCTAAAAGCCACTTATTTCTTCCTCTGCTCTTAACTCTGAATTATTAATTAAATAACTTACTAAATTTCAAAATCTCCTTTATTTGAAGACAAACTTATGTGACTTAGGACCAGTGAGTTGTTGAAAACATTGTCAGAGTACACACAGGTGAGCCAGTGATAATTTAATAGCCATTAATAATC
Source organism: Florisuga fusca (assembly GCA_038090715.1). Lineage (NCBI taxonomy): Eukaryota > Metazoa > Chordata > Aves > Apodiformes > Trochilidae > Florisuga > Florisuga fusca. The sequence continues at coordinate 6,856,699 of JAAWXA010000013.1, forward strand.
CTTTTGGTTACAAAAGGATTGTAATGTCTGAATTATTTTTCCAGCCAAATTAAAGAAAAGGGCAATGGAGAACAATCTGAGGAAAAGGAGTAACCTGAATGTGAGAGATGCAGGGGAAAGGAGGATTTTTTCCTTAATAAAATAAACAACCTTCCCCCCCCAAAAAAACCAACAAAACCAAACAAAAGCCACACAAACACTAAACTCCTCCTTCTTTCCTTCCCTTTCTGTTGCTTTTTGGAAAAATAGAAAGCAACGAACAACACAAAAGATTATTTTGTGTCTTAAGTATCAGTTTAGATGCCTTAAATTCCTAAGGTCAGGATAGCAAGAAGAGAACAGGGATTTGACAGAGAGGTTATATGCAAGGTAAGAATATTTGTTAAACACGAAGCACTCATGTTGCTATAGTATTGTTCTACCATACCCCTTCTTCAGTGTTACATCACCTGTAGGATGAACAATCCTACCTGGCTTTGTCATGGAATTTATCAGCAGTTATAACATGGATTTGGGCATTTTAGTTTCCTTTCATACTAACGCTTAACTTGGAATCCTAAATCGTGCTGTGAAGGTGAAATTGAGCTCTCAGGTTTCAGCTTTTCTTACAGTGGATGACTGAAGGAGGGTCATAGGTTCCCAGGTACCAATTCAAAGAAGCTTTTACAAGGAGAAAATGAAGTTCCAGAAAATGACAATATGGAGTATAAATTTTTGTTGGTTTTTTTTTCCCAGTACTCTCAAATTTGATAGCATCTCTGATTACCCCTGAGTTTACTTAAAAATGGATTTTGATACTAAACAGTACACAGCTGCATAAAATAATTTATGGAGGGATTTGAGTTTGCCTTCCTCCTACATTTTGTCCTAATTAAAAATAATTTTACTGTCATTAAAACCCCCCACATAAATCTTATGTAACATTCTTGTAACCTACTTAGTATCTCCAACCGAGAGTTTTATTGCATTGATTTTTTTTTTTTTTTTTTTGTAACTAACCTATCTAGAAAGAAATATATCCTGAATATATGTATATCTTATATCAGAGATTTTTGTGTGTGTCTTTTGATGTATGCTACTCTGAAACATATATATATATAGTACACTGGAATGAATAGCTTTGAAGCAGCACTTTACATTCATAGTGTGATACCATGGTTCCTCTGAAGCTGAGCATTGCAGAAGTTGGTCATCCATTTTAATTTGCTCTTCAGAAGGAGTAAACTTCCAGTATTTCATAAGTGTGAGCTGTATATTCATAATTAAGGAAGCAGAAAATTTCAATTATCTTATAGTGTAGTATTATTTGTCCCCCTTTGGGTTCTGTCACCCCTCTTCAGCAGTACTTGTGTCAGCAGAACCATCCAGCCTGGGGGCTGGTGTGTTCTGAGCATCCTCTCCCAAGGAATGGACACAACCTTGAGTGCCTTGGCTTCTCTGGAACATATGGGACAGACTCTGCCCATTGAAGAAAAAGTGTTTGGAAAGCAAAACTGAACTAAATGTTCAGCCCACTGCTACCTACTGGGTTTTACTTAGTGTGTAGTTGATGCTTGGCCACTTTTAGAGCAACATGAAACAGAGGGAAGTGTTGAGTTATGGACAAGAAACAGAGACTCAGTGTCTGGCGTGCTGCTCTCACTGTAAATATTTTCTAGCTGAAAAACGTGGATTCATTGAGGCTGTAATATTTGGTGTTTTTTAAAAGGAAAAAAATACCCTGAAACTCTCTTAGATAAATAATGAAAATAAGGAGCAGTAAAGAAGGTAAAGTGGTAAAGAGTTCAGGCTTAGCAAGCACTAGCAATTGCCTGACTGGTGCAGAAAATGACCTGAAGTGGCTTTTAGTTATAGAGTCCACACAAATTGCCTCATTTCCCATTATCATGCCCATAATGGAAATTCAGGTTTAGAAGTGCATTCGTATATTGAGGCTGTTCATGAGGAAAACAAAATAAGATCTGACTTCTGTTATAAAAAATAAGAAGTCAAAGCCACTAATTATTTTTGCTAAACATTGTTCCTGTTTAAACTTTTGGATTCTGCTAAGTGGAGCTGCAGGCATTAGACTATTGTCTGTAATAGTGTCCAAGAATTTCTTTGATTTTTGGTGTTACTGTGGAGTTTTGTAGCAGGACCAAGCATGAAATGATTAACAGTTATTTTATCCTCGAGGGACCTGGAAGTCTGTTTACAATTAGGCAAATATGACTTTGTATGAAAAAAAAATGCACAGATTATATGCACTAAAAAACCCCAAGATAACCCAACCCAAAATCCACAAAAACATAATCCCAGTATGCAATGTGGATTTATGGCTGTGGGTTATGTATTTTAAGGTATAAGAGATTGTTTTTTCCTCAACAGCAGCTTTTTAATCAGCCTCAAAAAATCAAGTGGAAAACGTAGTATTGGGTATATTTTTTTCTGAAATAATCTTAATTGCCTATTTGGAAAACATAATTTTATCCCAAAAGACCTAAAACTTCCTGTGGCTTTCCACATGAAGTGACATTGACTTTAACAACATTTTCTTATCTTCATTTGAATGTTGAGAATTGATTGTTAGTGGTGGCTGATATTTTAGTACTCTGCAGTAACTACTTTGAGTAGGCTTGCTTCAAGATTTTTATATTAAATCCAAATTGTTCCATGTACATAGTCAGGACTGAGCATCTAAAGTTCTCAGATCTTCTAGATCTGTTTGCAAGTTTCATTAAAAATGTAATATTCCTTTTCACCTGCATAAACCACTGCTGAGTAGTATAATATAACAATAATTTCAGCTACAGAAGAAACAATGTGTGTAAGAGGAGTCTTTTGGTTGTGATCATAGCAGGTACAGTAAAAAAAACCCAAACCATTAGAATACTTACTCTTAAGCATAAGTTTCATGATTTTGTTGCTTGCTTTTTTTTTTCCGACTATTTCAGAGATGTTACTTTTCAAGAAAGTTCAGTGTTAGTGATGTTTCAGAGCTTCTTTGCTTTCTGTCATTGATAGAAGCGTTGTTCTATAAAGTCCAGATAATAAACATTAAAAAATATTACTTCTTGATGTTTGCAGTCATAGGCAGATGATATTTGAGAAGGATCACTTCCAGCTTCTATGTGAAAAATGGGTTTTATCTTTGGCAACAGTTTGGCTTTCTGGTTACCAAGCATGTTTGTCATGTGCATGTCTAAACTGTCATGATTTTCTCCAAGTATTTCTGAAATACTCACTGTTCTCCAAAAAAATCTACATGTGTATTACTATACTTGCTCACCATGAAGTTATGAATCAAAACATTCCATGAGGAAGCCTAATTGTATAAAATACTGATACAAAATGTATATATAATATTTAACAAATATGTTTTGAAAAATCCTTTCCATACTGGTATCTGTAGTCTCCTGTGACAATTAATGTAATTTTAACTACTTGTTACTTTGATATTGCCTTATAAGCAGTTTCTTTATGCCATCCTCATCTTAATGAAAGCTGTTACCTTCATGTCCTTAAGTACTATTTTCTGAAATATCTGTATAGAACCACTCCTGAAAATGAAAAATTAAAAAGGTAACAGATATAATCACCTATGCCATACTATCTCTAGTACATGTGCATAAACATTACAATAGTTATTAATTACATGACATAGTGTTATTTCCATGGGATCTTTGCCTCATTTAGCATGCAGATTGAACTGCACACGAGTTAATGATGCAGCTGTTCAATATTTATTTTTACTTCCACTATTTAATGAGTGACTACCTCCCTCATTCATTTGCTGCAGTCTTGGAAGATCATGGTGAATAGGCATGGGAAACGGGTTCTCTGTCTCATTCACTAGCTCTGCTTTTCTGTCTTTTGAAGCTGAAATTAGCAGTGTTACACTGATGGAAAAGTAGATTTCTAATGTTTACAAATAATATATCAAAGGTTTTCATTTGTGTAAACACAGTTTGGCCCAGAGTAAAAGCAGATCAAAAGATCCCCTGTTGCTTTTATGTGTCTGTTCTATTATTCACTGTGCCACTTTCAGTTATATTTTTGCCATCTGCTGGGCTCTCTGAGACCAGTCCCACAAGACAATTCTGTGTATTTGGAATAATCCTGTTGGTAACTTTAGTTTTAAGCCAGTTGTTATTCCCTGTAGAATCAACAAAGATCTGTGCTGCTTTACTTTGCAAGGCTGCTCATAAAGCTGACTATTAACAAACTTGATAGAATTATACCATTAGAGGGACTCTTAGCCTTATGGAAATTAATCAAACCAGTTCCATTACAAATGTTTCAGAAGATTCAGCTAATAAGTTATCTTTGGAACTGAGGAAAAATCATCTTTCAGCTTTGAAACTAAGCTAGACTTTTTCTTCTTTTCTTCTTGCATGTGCATATCTGGAACAGAAAGGCTGAGATGGTTTTTTAAACACGATTTGTATCTGAACAATGGAAACTATCTTTGTATTTTCGTACAAAATACACGTGTCTACCTGCAATGACACAATTTCAGAATGTCTTATTCAAAAACTAAGTCAACTTGTTTGTCTTCCTCCCTAACAAATGCTGGAACTTCTTACACAATGAACTTTTGCAGAATTGGTTCTGATGATGTGCCCTTTAGCATAAGCCTTGAATTGTTTTTAAAAAGTTTTTTTTCATCATACCAACTTGATTCTGTTGACAGTACATTACTCTGGTTTCTAGTGGTCATATCTGGCACAGCAGGAAATGTGGTCACCTTAGCTAGGCTTCCTTTCATTGCTCTGTGTGTGACTTATTTGCCAAAAGTAGTTCAAAGACGTGTTATAGTTCGGGGATTGCAGAATCATTTTTTTGTTTGAATTTTTTATTAACTCCAGATGGCAGTGCATGTCACAAATGTACTTGTTGATTAAAGTTCACATTTCTTCTTGGGTTGACCTTACACCTGTATTACTTGTATACTAATCTGGTCATATTCTGTGATATATGTACTGAGAAGTAAAAATAATGTTACTTTTTCAATAGGAGTGCAGTTTTCTTTAAATGCAGGGATTTGTTTCTGTATCTTGATTGTTATCTCAGCTGTCACCAAGAAACCGTATCAATATCACCCCAAAAGTTTACTTTTTCAGTAGGAGTTTTATATTAGAAGTGGCACTCTAATTAGGATAATTTCCCACGTGTAGTTATTGATTCTGCCAACAGTGAAGTTTCTTCAAATCCTATGAATTACTTTTGACATTTTTACACAGGCATAAAATTGTTACATTTCTGAAATGTTAAACATCAATTAGTTCCCTGTACTCAATCCCCCTGAAGTAATTATACTGGTGTAAGAGAAACTCACAGAACAGCCAAGGGCTGTGCATTCTGTACTGTACAATCCAGAGCATAATTGTCTTGCCTGGCAGTGTCAGGAAATGTTAAATGATTTCAACTTGAATGTGCTTGCTGATGTAATATGTTTTTAAGTGTTTCTGCAGAGGGTGAGGAAAGGCACGAGACTGATATACACAGAGATGAAAGGCAATTCCTGTCTCTAATTAAAAATAAGTAAATACACACTGTCCTCAGCAAATGTTGTCCACAGAAACTCCAGCTTACTTCTTCTTAATGTGCTGATGGTGTTGGTACACATTTCAGACAGTGCTAACAAAGAAGTTAGGCACTAATGTACAAAATCACATTTAATGAGCACTGACAGACTGAGGTTGGAGACCTCTGATGTTTTGTATTTTCCACTGTCTGCATCAAGGTGTGAGAGGAGTCCTTGGGTTTTGAATTATTTTCTTGGATTTTAGCCCTTGTGTCAGCCTGTGTGCTGACACAAAATGTACAGATGTGGGGGTTTTGCAGGCAGTTTAATGTGGCAGATGGCAGTTTCAGCAGGGGTGTTTGCCACCCAGACACCTGAAGTTTGTTTAACAGTACATAGATATTAGAGGCCTGAGCTTCCTGCTTAGTACATTCTTTTCGGTGATAATTAAAAATTTGTCATATTGCAGCTTGATACAATATGGCTTTTCTCATAATTCAGCAGACAAAAAAATGAATACTGGATTAACATGGATGTTTGAGAGATTTAGTGCCTTTATGTCAGACTGGAATATTATTTTTCCAGTAATATTAATAATGATATGAGGTTGCTTCAGACCGCCTTTATTATTAATGTTCACTGGAGGTTTGTAGATGCACTACTATTTGTTTTCTGGGAGGATGTTAATTTACCCTCGTGGTAGCCATAACCAAAAATTCTTTCCTCCACAGCAAGTCAAACACTAAATGTGAGTGCTGAGAAACGATGCCTTGAAAAACTTGATCCCTCTCAGAGCTGTCTCTGCCTCATCATATTTGCAGTGGGACTCAGGCAGCCACCTAACCTGACAAAAAGTGTAGTCATAAGAACTGAAGGAAATAGTATGTAAATATGTAGAATGCTGAAAAAAAGTTAGTGTTAAAGGGAGCTGAATCCTGTGGGCTTTTTTTTAGACAAAGATACTGCTGTGCTTCTGTATCTCCAGGAGCAGGGTTGAGTTTGCAGTATGTATCACACCTGGGAGGCTTCAGGGTACTACAGCCTGTCCTGAAACCCACCTAAAACCCCACCAGCTCATCCCTGGAGGCAGAACCTCACTGGAAGATGTGCACATAGGTGCACACACACATCTCTGACAACCACTGCCCTTTCTCTGCAGACACTCCAGAATCCACAGCTAGATGGTGGCCCTGCTTATCCATCTCCAGCTCAGAGCTGAAGTTTTTCTGGGTGCTGGTCTCCTGGCTAGTCCAGTTCAAGCTTTCTCTAGTGAATCACAGGCAACCCCTCCCTACAGGCTGAGAACAGAGGTGATTGTCACAAAATTGGCTTAAGGATTAAGGCTTGACAGCTCTTTACACAAACCTTTAGGTTTAACATTTCCACTTTTCTTTTCCTTTTTCTAACTCTGCTTTCTTACACATTCACCATAATTTCTCCTTTCTCTGTTGCTGGCCCTTCTTCTAAACACCCCATAGTAAATTGTATACATACCCACAATCACCCAAAAAGATCCCATAATGCCTTTTTACACAATCCCACCAACTCACTTAAACACCCTTTAGTAAGTTTGCTCTTTCCTATGAGACACAATAATATCATTTTGCTCCTCACTTTGCTGTCAGTTACAAACTCTTGCTGGTTCCTTCAGTGGTGTCCTTGATTAGCCTTTGCTATCTTCTGTTATAAATGTATATTTTATATATATATGTAATATATATGTTTATATATCTACTTTTCTACTTGTATGATCTACTTGTACAATTTACTACTTTTCCTGTCTCCTGCCTTTGGTTTCTATGGACATAAATGAGATATTTTTATGGTCCAGATTCCTGTGTGCCTTTACATGTAACATATCCAAACAGTTAAAATATGAGGATGTGCCAGTGAGTGAACAAAAGAGGAAAATCCAGAGAGAGATAATGAAGTAAAATACAGGTAGAGTCGCAAAAGGAAAAATAAAGTCTGGATTGCTCCAGTAGATTTCCAACTTTTGATCTGTCTTTAATCATGTTATTCCCTTCCCAGTGGTACTAATACAGAACTGCATACTTTATTGTGGCTTGCAGTCTGGATTTCTGTCTTAAGAGTCTGTGAAAGCTTTGGGATTACAATAATTTTTTTTGCATTACAATTTGGAAAACCAATTAAAATGATGCAGTAATATATTTTACCTTCCCTGACCCTTAATGCTATATTAACAGTTCCTATTATTTCCCCATCTTACCTATTTCAGAGATCCATATAATCATCTCTTAGAAAGTGCTACTTACACTTTCTTCAGTGGTCACAATACCATCCATGGCACCTCTGCCCTGCTAATATTTCATTACTGACTGGAATATTGGACTTCCAGTATTGTATGGTTTGCATTTTCAGCATTTCAGTGAGGATGACTGGACCCTCTTGTACTCTTATCTCTTAACTTCTTAGGAAAAGTAATAATTTCCAAAAGAGGGTTGGGGAAGCTTAGGAACAATCATCACATTATTATATTATAAACCTAGGAGCCCCTCAACTAACTTGCTATTTCCAGCACTGTAGCTTTCTCACAACAGACCCATCCATTTATTTGAATAAAAAAGAGGGTAGAGTTATAATATTAAATAAAAACTATAAAGAAAACAACACATATGGATTTTTAGTAGGAATATAATTCTTTTCTTTCAGGGCACAAACCAGTAACTATTGAAAGCCAAAATAAAACTTTCCCTGGGGACAAGTTTTCTCATAACTGCCTATTGCTATGTCTTCACTTGATATTACTGCATACTTTTGAAGTGGTGATCCCAGGGCACCTGATATATGCTAATATCCCTGGATTGTTGCTTAAGGCAACCTTAAAGACTCTTCCACATTATTTCTGTGCCAAAAAAAGACAGCCAGTCATCAGGCTCTATTATGATTATGGAAATGACCAATGCAATAAGTAAGAGTTAAGTGTAAAATAAGCCAATACCTTTTTTCTTTAAGGAGGAATTATGAGAACTATTTTACAGAAAATAACTAACGAAGGTCTAGATCAGCTGCTGAAGTCAAAGCACTGCCTGAGGAACAGTTAATGGAGATTTTTTTTTTTTTTTCCTCTCTCTCTCTCTCCACTGAAAATACAGTGTAGACTCAAAGTCTAGCTTGGTTATGGAGAGAATTTAGGTTGGTTTTATATATATATATAAAAATATATATAAAATACATGCTGCTTTTAATCTTATCTTTGTTTCTCAATCCATCTTAAGCTACTTGTCCCATCAAATTCATTGAATTAAACATATATTTCTTCCCATTGTTTTGTAGCACTAAGCCTCCGGAGTTTTTTTGTATAGAGTTAATCCTCTGCAAATTGAATTTCCTGATCATTGCTCCCACTATGGAGCTTCTTGCCTAGTGGGGAATCACATGTATGCAAGTCAGTACATTGCAAGAGGGCCTTGTGCTACTAAGTCTTCTCGTTGGTAATATTTCTACATAAAATGGTGTGCTGCTTTGTGGTTTTAATCTGGATACTCTTAAATGGGGAAAGTCTCTTTATTCGTTGGCACCTCATGACAATTTGTGTAAAAAATAGATATGAAAAGTTATCTGCTATCCGATTTAATTATGAAATTGCTACTAACCTAAAACCCATTTCCCTTTCTACTTTTTGTCTTCCTTATGCAGACATCTTTCCTTCTGTAGCTCTTGAAATTAGGTTTGAGAACTTACTGCCTTAGCAGACCAGGGTTGTTCACGTACAGGAGGAATGGAATTTGAATTAAACAGTTTGGTGTGTCTGAATAAAACTAGGTAGTGGGACAGTGGACCAAGAGAGCTGGGTAATACTCAAACATTGAGATAGGTGTTTTCCATTGAGAAAACCATGAGTAGAGGAGGAAGATCTGCATGGATGAGCAAGGAGCTGCTGAAAGTCACGTGGAAGAAAGAATTTCATGGGTGGAAAAAGGGACTGGTCACTTGGGAGAATCATAGGAATGTTGTCAGGGTACGTAGGAATGCAAGAAGGAAGACTAAAAACCCTCTTAAAATTAAATCTGGCAAAGGAAATAAGGGCTTCTTCTAGGACATCAAAGGAACAATAGGGAAAATTTGGGCCCACTGCTGAATGAGGTGGGAGCCCTGGTAACAGAGGTTGTAGAAAAGGCAGATTTATTGAATGCTTTCTGTGTTTCAGCCTTCTGAAGAGTTAATCCTTTATTCATATGTGTTACAAAGATTGTATCTGTTATCTGTATGAGTTCCAGTTGCAAAGAACTGGAAACAACTGCCTAAGTCACCAGGTTCAGAATCCTACAAACTTTTTTTGGTTTGGATTTTTGTTGGTTTTGTTCTTGTTATGGCTCCTCATAAATAGTTCTCTTTCATTGCAGTATTTGCAGTGTATTCACTGGTGGTGCAATGCATTTAAAACTTCTTAGGACTGGTCCATATTCTTCCTTATGACCTTTTTCAAAAAGCATATTATTGTATTGGGAATAATATTCGTGATTTGTTTCAGGAAAGGTGTGCACTGAAATGCAATAGGCTGCCTGAAAAATTGTCTCTCTGATCTGATTGGAAAGGAAATTGCAGTTGGGGTTTTTTTTGTTTTTGTTAAAAAACACAAAAACAAACAAAAAAACCCCAATACCATTTGATAGATGTAAATCCATTAGAACTTGAAAGTTTGTGAACTTGGCAGACAGGTGATTAGGTTGAGCATGATTTACACACAGTTGGAGATAGCTAATCTGAAGAGCAAATGGGTGGAAGATCAAGCCCTTTTTGTCAAATGAATAAACAAAGTGTGCACTGAAAACTTATTTTTAAGGACTTTTCTAATGGCTTCTACATCACATAGTAGCCTTTGAGAAAAATATATCATAAGATAAGAATTTTTTATTTATACACAAATATGCTATAGTAAGAAAGCTAAATAAGGTTATGATTATATAGTATATATATATATTTAGAATGAGCAGTTTGACAAACCCAAACTTGATTCATTTCTGACTCTTAAATCCTTTTTAATGCAGAGGGACTTTCAGATCAATTAAATGGTACAAAAATGTATAAAATACTTTTCATTTAGAAATTCTAGCAAATCAAAAGCTGGGTAGTTTTTTATCTGAAATAGTTGTGCAGAATATAAAAAGGAAGCTATAGAATATCCTTTCTAAAGAAAGTGTCAACTTAGGTGTGCCCCTGGGGGTGTAGACACTCCGTGAAACTTACAGACCCAAGTCTCACTGATTCTCTTGTTGCATTGAAAACCCCAAAGTCTGTGGATTAACCCTGAAGTGTCCTTCTCCTGCACACTGCTCACACTTGGAGTTATAAAACCCCTCTATAAAGGGTAAAGCTAGCTTCTAGAGTACTACAGAGACAGGTTTGCTCTGCTTCAGGAAAAATAAAAAAATACATAGGAGCTCCTCAGTTAAGTTTTGTGAGCTACAATAGTGCTGTTAGTACCATAGCTAATTTTACTTATGCTGAATTTTCCAGGACCTGTTAAATGGGACAATGCAACACAGGAAACAAACAAAAAAAAGTACAGCAAAAAATATTGGATGTTTACTAACCTAATCCAACAATATTTCATGTTTATATGTAGATTTGCTGTGATTGTATTTATGTTTGAGTACTCAACAGTTATACACGTGAATTTCTATTACCTGCTCTTAAATTTCTTTCTTAAATTTATACCAATATCTTCCAGTTCAATGGAAATGCTATGTCCAAATATATCTAGGTGAAATCCTCACCTCCTTTTGCTGCTTCAGACCTTCTGTGTGTAGCCAAACGTGCCTGACCAGTGAGAGATTTTGTCCTGTTATGGGGAGCTTTGTAAAGCTTGCATGGAAGCTTTGGGCTACCTGAAGCTCATGTTGGAGTTCATCAAACAGAAGAGATCTTGCCTTGTATGACCTTGTCTTATGACAAAACAGAGATGAACAGAAAGGTTCTTTTATGTTTAAGGAAGTATATAGGAACCTTTCAGAATGTGTATTATAGTAAAGTTACCTGCTGCAGTTTATTGAAATTATTCCATCAATAAAAGTAGTCTTTCAGTGTCACTGCTCAGATATTGTATTTTTTAGAGCAGGAGAATAGCAATCTGTTTCAAGCATTATCCTTAGTGCTACAACACAGAGTTTTCGGGGATTTGATAATGAAGTTAATTTGTGAAATGTCATGCAGACAGCAAAAAGGGAAATATATCATACTGCTCTTAAAGGTACAAAAGAGAAAACCCTGCTTGAAATGGTAGTGCCAGCTCTGCAAACAAGGGAGGCAAGAAAAGGAAATGGAAAATGGAGGAAACTTATTCAGTTTTTTGTGTTGAAATAGGATAAGTATGTGTGATTGAAACTGTGAAATGGAATTTGACAACATGGCTTGAAGAATGTAGATTTGTTTCAGAAGTGGTGATGCATTATTCAAGACAGAGAAAGGTTTGTCAGACTTGGAGGGTAGATGTAAAAAGTACTCTTAATCGGCCAGGTAGGGGCTAGACTCTTTAGTGAAGGAAGAAAACTACTGAAACAGTTGAAGATGCAGGTTACAAAATTTTTGGAGGTAACTGAATACATAGATTCATCAGTTTCATTTGAAAACGTGGAGGAAACTCAAAGTTTGTGGTGTAGATAGGAAGAGAAATGCTGCACCTAGCCTGTGTTCTGCTGCTTGGAGGGTTATATTTTTCTTTTCAGATTTTTAGCAGTTTACTGGTAACAACACCCCCATCCCCCCAACCTGTGGGATGAGGTATCCAAGATGAAGAGTGACCCNGCTGGTTAATACTCAGACATCGAGATAGGTGTATTCCATTGAGAAAACCATGAACAGAGGAGGAAGATTTGCATGGATGAGCAAGGAGCTGCTGAAAGTCACGTGGAAGAAAGAATTTCATGGGTGGAAAATGGGACTGGTCACTTGGGAGAATCATAGGAATGTTGTCAGGGTACGTAGGAATGCAAGAAGGAAGACTAAAAACCCTCTTAAAATTAAATCTGGCAAAGGAAATAAGGGCTTCTTCTAGGACATCAAAGGAACAATAGGGAAAATTTGGGCCCACTGCTGAATGAGGTGGGAGCCCTGGTAACAGAGGTTGTAGAAAAGGCAGATTTATTGAATGCTTTCTGTGTTTCAGCCTTCTGAAGAGTTAATCCTTTATTCATATGTGTTACAAAGATTGTATCTGTTATCTGTGTGAGTTCCAGTTGCAAAGAACTGGAAACAACAACAGTCACCAGGTTCAGAATCCTACAAACTTTTTTTGGTTTGGATTTTTGTTGGTTTTGTTCTTGTTATGGCTCCTCATAAATAGTTCTCTTTTATTGCAGTATTTGCAATGTATTCACTGGTGGTGCAATGCATTTAAAACTTCTTAGGACTGGTCCATATTCTTCCTTATGACCTTTTTCAAAAAGCATATTATTGTATTGGGAATAATATTTGTGATTTGTTTCAGGAAAGGTATGTACTGAAATGCAATAGGCTGCCTGAAAAATTGTCTCTCTGATCGGATTGGAAAGGAAATTGCAGTTGGGGTTTTTTTTGTTTTTGTTAAAAAACACAAAAACAAACAAAAAAACCCAATACCATTTGATAGATGTAAATCCATTAGAACTTGAAAGTTTGTGAACTTGGCAGACAGGTGATTAGGTTGAGCATGATTTACACACAGTTGGAGATAGCTAATCTGAAGAGCAAATGGGAAAGAATAATGGAGTTACAGATCTGGCTAGGTCTTTTCTCTTTAAATAATTTCTGTAAATTCATAGACATGAGTGGAAAATCAAGCCCTTTTTGTCAAATGAATAAACAAAGTGTGCACTGAAAACTTATTTTTAAGGACTTTTCTAATGGCTTCTATTTCACATAGTAGCCTTTGAGAAAAATATATCATAAAATAAGAATTTTTTATTTATACACAAATATATGTTATAATAAAGCTAAATAAAGTTATGTTTATATACTATATATATATTTAGAATGAGCAGTTTGACAAACCCAAACTTGATTCATTTCTGACCCTTAAATCTTTTTTAATGCAGAGGGACTTTCAGATCAATTAAATGGTACAAAAATGTATAAAATACTTTTCATTTAGAAATTCTAGCAAATCAAAAGCTGGGTAGTTTTTTATCTGAAATAGTTGTGCAGAATATAAATAGGAAGCTATAGAATATCCTTTCTAAAGAAAATGTCAACTTAGGTGTGCCCCTGGAGGTGTAGACACTCCGTGAAACTTACAGACCCAAGTCTCACTGATTCTCTTGTTGCATTGAAAACCCCAAAGTCTGTGGATTAACCCTGAAGTGTCCTTCTCCTGCACACTGCTCACACTTGGAGTTATAAAACCCCTCTATAAAGGGTAAAGCTAGCTTCTAGAGTACTACAGAGACAGGTTTGCTCTGCTTCAGGAAAAATAAAAAAATACATAGGAGCTCCTCAGTTAAGTTTTGTGAGCTACAATAGTGCTGTTAGTACCATAGCTAATTTTACTTATGCTGAATTTTCCAGGACCTGTTAAATGGGACAATGCAACACAGGAAACAAACAAAAAAAAGTACAGCAAAAAATATTGGATGTTTACTAACCTAATCCAACAATATTTCATGTTTATATGTAGATTTGCTGTGATTGTATTTATGTTTGAGTACTCAACAGTTATACATGTGAATTTCTATTACCTGTTCTTCAATTTCTTTCTTAAATTTATACAAATATCTTCCAGTTCAATGGAAATACTATGTCCAAATATATCTAGGTGAAATCCTCACCTCCTTTTGCTGCTTCAGACCTTCTGAGTGTAGCCAAATGTGCCTGACTAGTGAGAGATTTTGTCCTGTTATGGGGAGCTTTGTAAAGCTTGCATGGAAGCTTTGGGCTACCTGAAGCTCATGTTGCAGTTCATCAAACAGAAGAGATCTTGCCTTGTATGACCTTGTCTTAGGGATAATTTTATTCAAATTGACAAAACAGAGATGAACAGAAAGGTTCTTTTATGTTTAAGGAAGTATATAGGAACCTTTCAGAATGTGTATTATAGTAAAGTTACCTGCTGCAGTTTATTGAAATGATTCCATCAATAAAAGTAGTCTTTCAGTGTCACTGCTCAGGTATTGTATTTTTTTAGAGCAGGAGAATAGAAAGCTGTTTCAAGCATTATCCTTAGTGGTACAACACAAAGTTTTCTGGGATTTGGTAATGAAGTTAATTTGTGAAATGTCATGCAGACAGCAAAAAGGGAAACATATCATACTGCTCTTAAAGGTACAAAAGAGAAAACCCTGCTTGAAATGGTAGTGCCAGCTCTGCAAACAAGGGAGGCAAGAAAAGGAAATGGAAAAGGGAAGAAACTTACTCAGTTTTTTGTGTTGAAATAGGATAAGTATGTGTGATTGAAACTGTGAAATGGAATTTGACAACATGGCTTGAAGAATGTAGATTTGTTTCAGAAGTGGTGATGCATTATTCAAGACAGAGAAAGGTTTGTCAGACTTGGAGGGTAGATGTAAAAAGTACTCTCAATCGGCCAGGTAGGGGCTAGACTCTTTAGTGAAGGAAGAAAACTACTGAAACAGTTGAAGATGCAGGTTACAAAATTTTTGGAGGTAACTGAATACATAGATTCATCAGTTTCATTTGAAAACGTGGAGGAAACTCAAAGTTTGTGGTGTAGATAGGAAGAGAAATGCTGCACCTAGCCTGTGTTCTGCTGCTTGGAGGGTTATATTTTTCTTTTCAGATTTTTAGCAGTTTACTGGTAACAACACCCCCATCCCCCCAACCTGTGGGATGAGGTATCCAAGATGAAGAGTGACCCCCATTTTCTTAGGGGAAGGTGGGTTTAATGTTTGGTGGTTCGGGTTTTTTGGGGTATTTTTTTGTGATACACGTTTAATTTCTTGGCAAAACATTTACAACATTCATAATTCTAGATAAGCTACCAATGTTGCCTAATCAGGGTGTAAAGCAGGTGTCCCTTTAGTGATGACCCTGTTGAATAAGGGAAGCTCTTTGTTTGAATTCATCTAATAGGTGTAATCCATTTTGATTTTTAAGTATATTTCAGAATATTGTTTTCTGAAGCCAAACATGTTCATATAGTAAGAGCTTTTCAAAATAAGCATAAAAGAGCCAACCCACTAAACCTGCCATAATTTGCAAGAAACACCCAGTTTTTCTGCACAAAGCAAAAAAAAAAAAATGTAGATCAATCTCTCCTCTTGGGACGAATATACTTTAATTTTAGTTAATGGCCTTCATATTAATTCCTAGTAAGGGAATGTCTGGACTTCAGGTTTATGTCTCAGTATGCCAACAGAATACACTTTCTTTTTAAAGAATGTATACCACAGCTCCATGGATTGTTTGTTGTTCTCAAGTGCTGTTCTATTATCTGAAACTACTGTCAATCAAATAAATCAGAGTAAGTCTTTCCTAAAAGATTTCAGAACTTGAGAATGGTTAAAGTTCTAAAAAAATTTTTTATATAAAAAAGTTTGTAGAAACTTAATGACAGAAAACCATGAATGTTTTGTCAAGCAAGAGAGATGATCAAGCATCTGAACAATGTGCCAAATAATGATGCATTAACTAATGGCTGATGTTTACGAGCTTTGAGCCTTTTTTTTCCCCCCTCCATCTCCTTCTCTTTATCCTGATGTCTAGCAGCCTGTGTTGATTCTTGACATGAAGAAAAAAAAAAATAAAAATGTGATAGTGAGCTGGGTATTAGTGGAAAGACAAGCAGGGAAATACAGGAAATGAAAGCTCAACATGCTCAGCAAATGTCTAAAATAAAGAATTATTTGGGTTTGTTCTGGTATGATATTTTTTCTTCACATCAACACCTCAAAATTCTGTTTTGATTTACATTTCAATTAATTATAGGTAACCAATATGAGATTTTTCTGAGTAGCTGTACTGGTAGTTAGAAACACTCATTAAGTGTGAAGCTGCTGGCTTAGAATTTTCAGAAGTGGATTTACATTGTTGTTTAACTTTTTAGCACTGACTTTCAGCTGTTAATATTCATTTTCCCTTTAATGTTCTCCTTCTATTTTCTTTCACTGACACCATGTTATTTTACTTCAATTTGTGAACATTTGCAGAAGAGCCTCTGTCTTGGTTTGCCTGAACTGCATAGCCATGGCAAACTGAATTATTTTGCTTAATTAACAGAATCATGATGAGGAAAAAAAACCAACAAACAATGGAACACAAAATCACAAGATAAAGTGTTACTTGTATTCTAGTTTATGTCACCAAATGAAAAATCTGTTTCTGGTCTCTTTAATTCTGCTAATTGTGGTGATCCAGACACTTGAGTGGCTTCCTACTGGACATCAAAGGCTGTCTGCAGAATCTGCCTTCTTTCTCTTCCCCCATTTTTGGGAATTCTGGTTTATAAGGCTACTTAGGTTTGTTTTCCTATGTGTAAGCAGTTATGTGCTCCTTTCAGAGGAAGATGAGCTGTATGATAAAGCAGAGAGTATGCTAGCACTAGAACTGTGCATATTTGATTTCCATGTTGAAGAGCTGTTCCTCCACTGTAACCTCTGCTGCTGTCTCAGTCTGAGTGATTGGGTGTGTTTCACAGCTTTAAGGCTCAGTTTATGAATACAGTAGAGGTACCTAATTAAAGAGGTTACTAATTAAAGAGGTTTTGTATACCTTCCAATGAAAGGAAAAAAAATTGGGGGGGCCAAAAACTGTACAAATTACCTACGAAACATATTTGGAGTCTAGGTGAGGTAATATGAAAATATTTATTAAAAATGTAGATATAAACAGTATAAATGGATACTGCACATACAGAGGTACATAAATAGCTTTGGCTTAAGTTGCTAGGAAGGGGAATGGTGTAGGTTTGGTGCTTGCCATGGTTACAGAAGAATGCTAATTGTCCACTGAAGGAAAAACTTAACCTGAGGATTGTGTTCTGCTGAGAAATTATATTAAGAGTTCTAAGGAATTATTTTCTTTGACAGAACTCATGTAGTCTCTCTTAACATGAATAGAAGTCTTTGTGATCTATATTAGTGTAAGAGCATATTCCTAGAGCAGTTAATTTGTGTGCTCCTTTTGTCTTCTTTTTTCTGTTAAATTTTAAGGCAAATCAACCAGAATCATGATTTTTAAAATGGCTTGATACAATTCCCCACAGTGAGGCCAGAGAAGTAAAAGCAGTATATTATTCTTTGAAAGCAAAAATTAAAACCAAAAATAATTTTTTTTTTCCCTTTCAAGTCCACCTTAGCTGTGTTCTCTATTGCTGCTATCATTGCCATCTGACCTTCATCCTTGCTTGAATCAGCACTATTTCTGTATATGCATAAAAATAATTAAAAAATCAGGCATTGGCTTTGCACAGGTCCAAATGTCCAAATTAGATGATGAAAGTTTTAGGAAAATGGGATGCTATAAGAATGAAAACAAAGAGTTAAGGGGCTTATTGCAGGTTTGTGGGTGGTGGGCAGAGGGTGTGGAGCACAGGGGAGGGAGAGAAGCGTTCAGATAGTCTTAGCAAACTTGGAAGTGACCTCTCAGATTGCAATAGACTTGTGTGTAGCAAGACTTTGTGCATATTTAGAAAGCTAATGTAGCTCAAAATGTGTAAGAAAACTGCCTAAAATAATCCCGTTAACTTGTTCCAGGCTGTATCATAACAGATACAAAGCTGAGCCCTGTAAAATGATACAGAATAACCCTATTTTGCCAAGACAGGAAACTGCTCCCCTGAGCACCCATGTGTTAAAAGTGACAGCATGTCTTTCCTCCCTGTGGATGCTTGTCTCCTGTTGTTCCTTTTCAGTGTTGTTTT
The DNA here is from genome assembly GCA_038090715.1 of Florisuga fusca. Lineage (NCBI taxonomy): Eukaryota > Metazoa > Chordata > Aves > Apodiformes > Trochilidae > Florisuga > Florisuga fusca. The sequence goes on from JAAWXA010000013.1 coordinate 6,875,019, forward strand.
CCTCTCCACCTCCCAAGAAAACCAATACCAAGTGGAGGCAGAGTACATTAGAATGAATCCCCTTAAATATCACCTCAGGTTGTGCCCTTCAAACGAGATGGATTTTCCAAAACCATCCTTAAAGCACTCTGACTTAGATCAACATAATGAGGAGCAGTGCCAGAGGCTGTGTCTGTCCCAATACAAATCTTTCATGGTGTACTTGTGTAACCTGGCAACTGAAGGAGTATAAAGAAGAGGCAATAGGAACTACACCTTAATTTGCCTTCTTCCTTTAATGCAAATTAAAGCTAGTTAGGTGATGAGTCATTAAGTCAATTTTTTTATGTCTGGGGGAAAGTTCATAGTTGTTTACCTGTCCCAAGTGTGCTAATTCCATTAAGGGTTCATTTTGGTATTGGTCATGTTGTATCATGAGAATTATTTGGGACCTCATTAGATAAAATCATGTTCTATAAAATATACGTATGTGTGCACATGACTATGCTCATTTTGAAGTTGCTTGAAAAATAATCTAGATTTTGATGCAGAACTACACTTTTGTTCCTGTTCAGAGCTTACATTGTTTGGGATAAATGAGAAATTAACAATTGTAGTTTAACATTCTTAGTAAGGTACTTGAGTGCAATCACAATGGTAAAACTGATATTGTTTTAACTAATTTTAAAATCAATGTCATAAAATAGCTAACTTAACTACCACCAGAGGTAATGCATGAGGTATGACTATGGAGACTACAAGAAAAGAATGCCATGACCTATCTAAATTAATTTTTATATATATAAATATATATATATATACACACACACATATATCAGAAAGCAATGAAAAGCTCTTGTCTTATTGCCCTGATACAAAGCTGGAGAACAGGTTGCTAACACATATTCCTATCTGGTAACAAAAAACTCTATTTTTAATTTCATTTGGCAGTTCCTAAATAACCTAGGAGAATTTTTTTATTTTTTTTTTTAAATACCTCTTGACTGTTCTTCTGGAAATCCTGTTTTCAGAGGCTGAAACAGCCCTTTGTTGTAGCTTGCACAATGCTTGGAAAGAATTTGGTGAAGTGATTGAAAAAATTCCTAGGAATTATTCCAGTTGCTTTATGCTTTCTGCTGTAGACATTTATATAATAGCTTGCATTTTTTAATGCATTTGGTGCCACGCCATCATAAGTGATTACACAAGCAGCATAGTCTGGTTTAATTTGCAGCTGGTTTATTGAATTTCAACCATCTCTTCTGATACTTGTATAATCTATCAGGCTTTCAACAAGGTGATATCATCTATTAGCCATGTAATATCTATCAGTAGTTGTGTCTCTTTATTTATTGAACTATAATAACATGTTTTAAATTTTTTGTGGTTCTTGGACGTCTTGCTCGTTACAATAGAATGGGATTTGTCAGTCTTGCTCTGGTTTAAGTATTGCTGTTTTAATATTTCCTATTGTTGATAACAATTCCAAAAGCACAATGTTTTCCTGAGAAATCCTTTATCATATATTTCGTTTCAGGGTAGGTCAGACCTCTGAGAACTATAACATCTTAATAAATTAGGCAGGATCTTATAACTGGGTTTCACCATATTCTTAAAACGTGCAAAATAAAACAACAAAAAGTTGTACAGTGAGAACAAGTTACATGCTTTAAAAAATAGTTAAAATGCCAGAGATAGAAATGGTGGTTTCTGTAGATACTGATGCTGAGCAGAGCTCTCATTGATAGAACAAACCATGACTGCTGGTGAAACCAGGCCTGATTACTTCTACAAATAGCCTTTGATCTAATTTAAGTATGATATAAACAAGGCTAACTAATAAGAAAGATAAGATGAAATGAAAATAGTAATTTAGAATTAATCTTGCTATATAGTTTCATTTGTATTGTTTTAATGTATAATTACCTAAAATCAACAACAAAGAATAATTAACATGAAAATATTTCCTCCTGGAATTCTTGCCAATTTTCAAATGTTTATTTTGCCATTTGAAAGGCAGCAGCTCAGTAACACATTTAACATTTTCCAGATTTAAAATACGACAGAAGCATTATTTAATTTTACATAGGGGGAAGCAAACCAAACCATTTTTCATAAACTGTGGCACATGTGTGTCCGGCTCAGGACCAAAGAGAATTCTGCAATAATTTGCTCAAACTGGAACACTAATCCTCTCTGAAAATGTAATGCCTCAGATTTCATGGTTTTGTTGCCATCAGTATGTGAGCAATTAGGCTTTTCATGCATCTATTATCTGCTTTTGTATCCATAACCAAAGTGATAATTTTTTGCTGAGAGAAAATAGTTTTTCCTTTAAACTCTTTCTCTAGGTTTTATTTTTCTGGAGTTTGCTGCTTTGTTTGGTTTGGTTTTTTCATTTGTAAGATAATTTTGATTGGCAGTGTAGTAGAAATGAACAGGAATAGGCTGGTAGGTGGGTCAGAGAAATCAGCCTTATTCTCTCCCAGTTAAGGAGCCTCATGATAATGGTATTTGCCTCCAGCATGGGATATTTTTTGCTTCCATCTGCTGAATTTGATCTTTTGGTAATATGGGGCATCCAGAGGTACTAATCTGTCTTAGACTTCTGCACTGTCTGAGGAACTTATTTTTTGGTTCAGAGCTTTTATTCTTTTTGGTAGATCATGAGAAGAATTTACTGATGTTGATTACTCTGCACGGGGGTAAATGGCATGTATCTAGCAAACAGCTTGGGGAAGGTGAATAGCTCCATTATAAAATTATAATTTATAAATAGCTGAATTTTTGTTTATATGTTCATAATACTCAGCTACTGATGCTCCCAGTGATACTTGTTGTATCTGAACTGTATTTACTGTCGAGTGCAATATTTTACTCAGCAGCACATCTCTAGTTTATGATTGTAAAATTAGTTTTTTGGCATGAAAGAAAATTTTATGCTGAATTAAGAGCTATATATTATTAGCCCTGGAGGATTAATTATGAATACTCTCGTCGTTCTGATGTATACATCCAATGTGTACAAATTTCAACAACTTTATATTTCACATTAACTTGATGTTTAATATTAGATGCTTGTCATACTAACAGTATTGAACCAGCATATATGAATACCAGTTACTGAACTAATTTGAGCTCATACCTACATCTCCTTTCTAATGAAAGTAGATGTGTCATGAGACATGAAATACCAGAAAATCAAAGTCTTTCAGAGACTCTTATGCTTGCATGTAGTGTCCCTAGATTGGTTTGCTTGCAGCATGGGCTAAGGGAAGAAAAAAAGTTATTAAACTCACTTATTTGTTGGAGAAATGGAGAATAAATAAAAATATCTAATACAAATAATTATAGTGTGTAGTTCGATTTAACTCTGCTGTTTTGCTTGATTGAAAAAACTTTGTTTTCAACAAAGTTCACAAGTTCAAGTTGTTTTGATTGAAAAATCAATGTTTTGAACATTTTTTCCAGGTTTGAAGTATGGTATTGTGGTCACATACATCCCTGTATGATTTCATTAGCCTGGATCAGTTTAAATGGGAGCGTTCAAAAGCCAGTTTCCCCTTTAAGACTGCAGCTAGCACTGGGGAAAATGTGCAGTCTTATTGTGAAAAGTCATTTTTTACGTGCTGGGATGTGATTATGTGCAAACAAGAAATGCTTTCAGCTCCTGAATTCAGAGACCTTAGTCTGGCCCATACAGCCTGAAGTGTACAAGCTAAAGAAAGGCAGACACAGATTGCTGTAGCATATGTTTGCTTTAACAGTACATTTCACAAAGGATTGTGTAAATAATTCTTTCTGGTGTAGGAAGTTCAAACAGAGGAATAAAAGCAGAACAGATTCCTTTGCAGTCTCACCAGCTAATAACTAAGGGGCCTTCAGGAACATTCTTTACTGTGGGAAATGCATATTATCTGCAATACCTGTGTTCTTGTTTTTATTTATAATGAAATAAAACGTTACATACCACCAAAAAAATATTTCCCCTATTAGTATATTATGCCCTATCTTCTCTTGGTATGGTTATTTATTATCTGTCCAAGGAATAGCACAGGTGAGAGAAGAAAATACTACCTTGGACTTGCTCTAAAAATACCTTTTCAGTCTTTCCCTGTGCATTGTATTTCTGTGGAAGGTGGTGTAATGTTATTGCACTCTTTCTGTACTTACCAAAGTAGAATTTAGCTTGTGCCTTTTCCTTTTTCTTTTTTCTTTTTTCTTTTTTTTTTTTCTTCTTCTCAGCCGAAAAAGTCAAAGGTAGGAATTTGCAGCTCTGCTTTTTAGGAACTTTTACTCCAGTAAATGCAAGGCATAAATGACATCAGATGAAGACACCCTAGACTCCCTTCTTACTAGTTTTCCTACTGTTTCCAACTTTTAATGAGGGAGATTTTAAAAGACAATAGTTGGCTCAGCCAGAAAAAGAAAAGGCATTTATAGCAATACATGAGAAAATATCCTTCCAGGAATGGAAGTCTTCTGGCCATATTCCAGTTACAGTAACCCAAGCTTCTACAAAACAACCTGAAGTAGACAATCACGGGTATATTTTCTAAGTGGTAAGAGGAAGTTGATGCTTTTCTTCTACAGGTCTACTGTACTTCACGTTGGGTGTTATTTTTTCACACCAAATCACTTAACAAACACAGGATGACCTTGTAGGCTGAGGCAGTAGAAATAGAATTAATGGGGAAAAAAGTGCAATCAGGTATGTTTGGGCTTTTAATAACAGTTTTCTGGATTACAATGACTCTTGGATAGTTTTGTAGATTTTTCTCTTCTACTGAAACAGGGCACATTATTCTCCCCTGGGATCATCTGGGAGAGACTTAGAACACTGGTGATGGTCTCTCCGGAGCTTTTTTGTGCTTTCTCTTGTGTAAAGCTGCATGGAATCTTTGGAAGTGTTTTCATAGGTCTTCATAAGCATAAAGGCTACTGTGTCAACACCCGACTTTCTCAGGAGAAATCATTGCCAATTAATCTTTATCCTTTTTTGTTTATGTCAAAATACTCCTTTTACAAATGTTTTCAGAGAGGACTGTTCCTTTCTTCCACAGAAGCAGCAGTTCTTCAAACACCCTTCTGATAACTAAACCTCATCATACTTAGGACAGTGAAAAACAAGCTTGCTTTTTCACTCTTCCTGAGTGCCTTGTTATTGTCCTCATCTGGAGGATTTGTTTAATTCTTGGCTTTTTTTTCTTAAGTCTTCTTTGTGGGATTGTTACGTTCTTACTCCTTTGAATATGCCTAACAATAGTTCTCTTTAATATTTCTAGTATATCAAGTACTTTGGCTACATATCGGAATAAAAAGGTAGATGGAGAATGAATGAATTGTATTTACTTTCCACTGGTTTCTATTGCCCTGTAGGAAATAAGCCTGTCCAAAAAGTCCTATACTCTATCCAGTCCCTTTAAGACCTGTATATTATAAAATTTGCTGATTTCTCATGCTGGGCTAAAATCTGTTTCTAGAATCTGAAACAATACTGTTTTTTTCAAGTAATTCTATTCTGAGTTTCAACAGTGTTCTTCTTCCTCAATCTTATTGTGAGGGCAAGTGTCATCTGAAAAGTGGGATTTGAAATACAAACTAGAGTGGTGTTTATCAGGAATAATTTTGCTGGTATAAATACATCAGGTGATTCAGAATTGCAACTTAATTTTAAATAACTGCTTTCAAAGGTGTCAATTTATGGCAGAGAGGTGGGCATTCTTACTTAATGAGTTGTAGTTGCATTTGGGATTAAAGGAACTCTTCCTTAACAATCTATTGCTAACGAGGTGCTGAATTTCACAGGATGTTGTTCTTCCTTATGCTCCTGGGATCACTGCTGGCACTGATGCCTCTCGTGTAACAGAGCACAGAATATGAGGCAGGGCAGATTTGCATTCTCTAAGTTATCAGATTTAGTGGATTGCAGGTCTGGCTGGCTTCACTAGGACTCTGCAGCAATTGTTGTAAAGTTCTTTTCCTGTTAACTATTGAATCTGTAGATTTCTTCCAGGACAAACGTACCTTCTTTGTCTTTATCAACTTTGAAAGATTCAGGAATAACTGCATGTGGAGGAAGGACATGCAGGTCTTACCTAGGAAGCAGATAAATACTTACAGCTCTTCTGGGAGAAAAGTTTCATTTTTTTCTGTACTAAAATGGCTCTTGTAAAAATTCTTCCAGGTAACAAATAGCCTTATACACTGGGAGAATAGAACAAAAAGACAGCTGATGCATGTAGCTTCTGGTTACATCTACAGAAACTGATAAAACAGATAACAAATTAATAGTTCATTCTTCTAATAGGTGCCAGGATTTTGGACTAGTGAGGCAGACCGAGTCACTTCATAGCAACCATAAAGTAAAAAGGCCAGAAAAGAATGGGAAAAAAATACCAGGGATCTTCCTTCATTTCCCATTGTGATACATTCTTGGTTGCAAACTGTTTTGGACTTCACTGCATCTTAAGCACTAAATTGCTCCAAGGGTTGCTCCACCTTCTACACTTCTAATCAGGTTCTGCAAAATCTAATCCCTGGGCTAAAATGAAGCAAGGCTGGACTGGAATTTTTGTTTACACCTGAAAAAAAAAATATATATATATATATATTTGGAAGTTGAACTTAGGTTAGCTCTTGATTCAGAGAGGTTGCTGGAAATAGATGAGTTTGTCTCTGCTGAATGTTACCAGGGTATACTTATTAAGAGTCTGAACTTGAAAGCAAGGATTATTTATAGTTAGATTTCAAAGGGCATTTTTAGGCAGATTTGAAGATTTGATGCTACTTGCAAGGTACGTACAAAAGAAGGAACAGGTCAGCAAACTAAAGCTGTCTTCTGAATCAGGGTCTGCATCCAGGAGAGGATTCACTAAAGCAAAAGAAGTAATCCAGGGCTAGGCATGGCAGTAATTTCTGTGAAACTAAAAGGTTGAAAAGGTGTAATGTAGTTCCTGTAGGAACTGCTGCTGAAGTTAGTGGTGCTGAACCCTGAGGCTAGCAGCATACTTCCATCAGCCATGGGTTCATCACTTTTCTAAGTTGACTTCCATCTGAAATATGAGAATTTTTGTCAGATAGGTAGCATTAAGCCTTTTTTGGTGTCGTAACTTCAAGTCAAGGTAAGGCATTGAATTAAAAATAATTTTACTTTCTACAATCTGAATAGTGTAAGGTTTCTAGCTGTAAAAAAATTCAAAAGAATAGCTGTGGCAGAAAGTTCTCTGCCTAGAGTAACTTAACTGACATGTTCTGTACTACAATGTTTTATTACTTTTCTTTTTATAAAAAGAAATTTATCTCTCTGGATGACAGTGTCTTTCAAGCTCAACATTTTACAGTCTTAAAATATGCAAGAAGAATGTCTTTAAAGATTTTCTTTGCATAATTCCTATTCATTCTATAGCAAATGTTTCTTTTAAGAAAAAAAAGGACTTAGGGAGAGAATGTTTAGAAATTATGACTAAGTCTAACAAATTTAAATACAGATGTGACCAAATGTGCTCTCAAATTTCAGGATCTTCTGAATGTGAAATGGATTAAATTCCTGTCATGTTTTCACACCCTTTGAGTTATTATATAACTGTCTAAATCTTGGATTTCTTTTTACTCAAAAAACCCACCAAAAAAACCCCCAAAAAATCCTTTTGTAGTGAAGGACTGGTTTTGCAATTACAATGGATTCTGAATATGAAACAATTTCTTGCTCTGTACAGAAAAGCTTATATTTTGTCTTCGTTGTTTTACCTTCCTTTTTTTTTTTTTTTTTCTTTAAAACTCCTTTTCTCAGTCCTTTCCCTTATTTTTATATTGCACAGGAAATGCACTCTTTTTCATGAGTTTCCACCTGTCTAGTGACTTCCCTTGCCCTTTGCAATTCTGTAGGGAAACCTTTTCATTTTGACACCGTTTTCTTAAACTTTTTAAGATCTTAGAATAAAGTCTTATGGTGTTTCTAGTTGCATGAAACTTTTTCTCTGTTTTCCTGAAGATCAGGGATCGGCCTGTGGTCAGGTCATCATACTAAGATGATGTTAAATGAGTGTAAGATGCATGGCTGGAAGCTGGTAGTGGTTTGTTTTTTGAAGAGCAGGTTAAGATGCTTCCTATTTTGTCTGCATCTTCAGCTGAGTCACTTCTCACCCTGAAAAAAAAAGGACCTATAGAGTAATAATGTTAAAAATGGTAGATATTTGTTTTACCTAATGGCTGCTCTGAAGAAAACCCTACAATTCTTTATTATTATTATTATTTCTGGACTAAGGGTGCCAGATTCTAATATTAACGTTGTAAGTCTCAACAACAAGAAAATAAAATACTTCAGAAAATAAATTACTTCTAGAAATATGAAGTTAAAACATCCAAATGTAGAGTGTGTGTGAATATACAACCAGACATATATACAACTTTAAAACCCCTTATTTTCAGAAATAAAACTATCCAGACTTTCCTGTGAGCTATGTTTAATGCTTAGATATTTTCATAATCTCTTCAATTAATGAGTGGATTGGGATTCAGCACTTTGTCATTCAGTCCCAATATATGATGGCTCAAAGCTTTATATTCTAAAAAAAATGAGGTTCAATTAAGCAAACTATGGTTCCTGTATGTTTTCTGCCTGAAAGAGTTTTCAGATCAGATTTAGATTCTTAACACAAAGAATAAAGCATCATTAAATACATCTTTCTTTTAATAGCTAGAAATCATTGTGCAAGTTTTGTGATTGCGTAGCTAATATGGGCTGTTAAGTTTGCCAGTGAAATATTTACTTTTTGATGGGAAAGTAAAGGAAAAAAAAAAAAAGAATCTGGGAGGAATGATGAATGCTGTTAAAATAAAGCCTGGATTATGGTCCTTGAGTAACAAATACATTTTCATACTTGAGAAAAGACTAATATTCCAGAGCTGATGTCTATTCAGCAGTTCACACCAGCAATTTTTGTGTCTTTTAAGTCTGAAATGTATCATATTTATTCCCATATTTCATTGTGTTGCAAGAATGTAAGCCAAAATGACCCAAAGTTACATTCTCAGAAGCTTTGTGGTTAAAGATACTTTAAACCTTAAGTCCAGATACTTTAAACCTAATTTTTATAATTTTCCAATGTTACAGAACATTTATGCTAAAGTATTTGATAAGTAACAGTTAATTTATACTATGCCAGGGTGATTGTAATGCATGTGCCTTTGATGTGAAAATCAGAGCTGGAAAAATAAAAAAGGAGATTACTAACCCCTCCAGTAATTGCAGAACATGATATGTTGTACCCCTCAAAGGCACGACAGTTTTCAGACAGTTTAGGCTATTGTGTAGTGACAAGATGTAAGAGAAGATAATTTGACTAACATTTATTCTTGAAAAATGAGTAACGTATCAAAAACGTGCATTTATAAGAGCTTAATTGCCAGGAGTGGCCTGCTCTGTATGGAAAATCTATGTTCCATCTTTGTTACTGTAAAATCTGGAAACAAATGATGAATTTCTTCACAAAATTTTGAGGAAATAAGTTAATTTTTTTTTTTTAACTTGCATTAAATGATAGGGTATGTCTTGTGCAAAGATATGGGAAACTGACAAACCTCCATAGAACCATTTTTTAATATAATCACAAGGAACAGAGGAGAAGTTTTTTATAACTTGATTCATGATTTAGTTCAGATAATGTGGGTCTTTGTTTCCATTCTCAGGTACACATTTCTTTGGGAGGACTTCCTTCGGTCCCTAATCCTCTAAATTTATTTCTGCCCTGCTGTTTTTTCTTCTTTAAATGAAATATAAAGCTCCTAGATCTGGTTACAGTCGATAACTGAAACAACTCCATTTTTTACCTTCAAATTTTCTGGAATATGTCATCTCTGGCATCTCTTTTTCAGCTTTGTTTTTGCAGGGCATCAGATTCCAATGCAAGACACCCTTCCTTGCTTTGGATATCTGCCAGCTGATAAATCACAATCAGTGAAGACAGGGTTGGTTTCTTAGCTCTGAGGTGGAAACTGAAGTAACCAGATAAACTCATCACCAGCCTATTTCAAAGGGAAAAATTTCAGGTAGTCTGAAGCACAAAAGACACAAAGGGAGTGAGCAGTACTAAAGCTCTGTGTATGTTTGCTGATTTACCTTCCCTAACACCAAAGAATTGTACAGAGAACACAGGGCACCACACCAAGACCCTGATCTCACCTGCAAGAGCAACTTGAGTAGAGGAATCACAGATGTGGCTTGCCACTGCTGACAGAAGACCATCTGGGCAAAATTGCTGTAAGGGCATAAGGAGCCATAAGGGTAACCAGCAGACCTTCCTGTAGGAATGCATTTGAATTCCTACAATCCATAATTTACTATTAAAAATGAAAGCAGGAAATAACAGTTATTTTTAATAATTGTTTCAGGGAAATCACGTATAGATAACAAGACAAAATATGAATTACACATGAATGAGATGTTTCTTTGCTACTTTGTTTGTTATTTTGATTGGGACCAAGCTATTTGGTGTATGCAAGCCACTGGTCCTGATGTCACGGGGCCATATACAGAGGGAAAATAATCACCTAAATTCCTTTTTTCTCACAGTGTGATATTTACAGGTAGCTTGATCTTCTTATTTTTCAAATAAACCTAAGCCATATGATCACAACATCAATGTCAAACATGCAAGAACAGTCTGCTATGAAACTGGGCTAATAACTTGTGTCTAAAGCCCTGGTAATGAACTCATGGAGCTCTCCAATATCTGTCAGTACAGTACATGTTGTTGGGGTATTAGTGAGAAAATTAGATTCTGTTACTTGTTCCAGGAGAAACTGATCAAACATGGTCTTCCCAATGGGAAGGTCTCCCTGCATTTTCTTCTAGAACCCTACTTATTAAATCCTTGATGTCTTCCAACTGCATTTTTTAAAGGAAGTTAGCTACAAATGTAGCTGGCAACAGATGTAACATAATAATTTTATTGATTTCTGTCTAAAAATATCAGCTGATTATAATCATGTTCATTTTGATACTTTATAAATATTTTTATTGAACTCACCCAGTCTTTCCAAATAAATTTATTGTGTTATCAAATATCTCAACAAGTTCTTGAGAAACCTTTTAATAACTCAGTTAATGAGAAGTTTCAATATGGGTCTCTGGTGTATTCAGAAAATGGAGTATTTAATCTTAAATGGGTAATAAAGATATGAAATGGAATGATAGACAGAGCTTTGATCCTTTAATATTGTTCAGTTATGCACATTAAGAGAAACACTGGAAAACTTCTCTGATTTTATAGTATTTATATGCCCACAGCTAACTCTAAGCTTCAAGTGTGTCCTTTCCTCGCCGTTTCAGTCAGAAGGACCTGAGATTTAAATTAAAAAAATTATTTGGTAATCCTATTGTAGGCAGTTGATTGACAAAACTAATTAATACTCAAAATTTTGAAGGATAAAGACTCTAAAACTTAAGAGAAGGTAAACAGGACAGAGTTCCTCTGAAGCCCAGCACTGTCACAAGAACACTAATAGTTGTTAGACAAAAATTCTGAATAATATTTTCCAGCTGAAATAGCACTTCTGATAGAATTTAATTGTGAAAGCGATGTGTAAATAGAAAAAAAATTAGAAAAATGTAGTATCTAGAACAAAAAGCTTTTATGTGTTGCTTGTCACCTAAAATCTAATTATAACTGTGGGACAAAATTTACTCTAAATCCATTACGAGAAGTCTTGCTTACTCAGATCACATCAAAGACTCATGAAATTAATATTTTCCTAGGTTTTGGAGATGCTAGTCACAATTTTCTGTAGTACATCCTGTGAAATCTTGTAAATTTCAAAGGGGAAAATGATTTCTAAATTGTTCAATATTGCAAAATCATTTGTGACCAATAGAGGGGTGGACCTGCAAGTGAGAGTGCAGAACAAAATAATACTGACTCTATAGATGAACTTCTTTTCTTTTATGTACTTTTCCTGTAATTCATACTCCTACAATATTGCAAAATAATAACATTTTGTAAGTGGGAAAACAGATATCCTCAGCAAGTGATCTGGTGAAACCAGGCATGTAATATCAGGCTTCTGTAGTCTCTTCAGTCAGAAGCCAATGAATATATTTGAATATGTGGATGTTAACATCCACCAAATGGAAAATATGGGAGTCAAACTGACTTTCCTCTTTACCACTAACTTGAGACAATCTGCTTAGCTTTGCACTGACATAAGTGAACACTATTTCAGACCAAGGACATCTTTTAACAGCAGGATTCTTAATACTTTTTCTCTAAAGGTTTCCTTTCCAAAACCAAATAAAATATTCCTCTCCCCCCTTCTACTGTAACTGATTCCAGTAGAAGAGAATTACAGTCATGACATGCAACAAATAGTAAATTTTTAGTTATTTAATAATATTTCTATGGGAATTTATATTAGCTGGATATCCCAATGAGGTCAGTGGAAAATATTTGTTATTTAAATTAATCCTTGAACTAAAAATGAGGAAAATCTGTCAGATGCTGTAAAATGATCTATGAGTCTGTGTGTATTTCAGAATATGCACACACAAATGTGTGTTAAATACATGTATTTATTCACACCACCCTTTCAGGAAACAGAAGATGAAGAAGACGAGATGACCATAACATTTGGGGATGGGACTGTAAGAAAGTAATGGGGCTGTGTTTGTAACCTGATAGCTAATGTTAAGCATAGGAGAGAATTTTAGCATCTGATCTCTAGAGGGGTTTGTACTTTGAAAATTAATGGTGTCCAAGGCAACAAGGTGGGTGGCTAATACATTGCAGAAGCTTTCACTGTAGAATGTTCACTTTAATTTCTTTTTAACAAGATAAAGCATCATGAGCTATGTAACATAAAAGCTTCATATCCATCCTATCAGCCCTATTTATTTACAAAGTAAAATAAAGACAAGTATATTAGGAATGAAATCACTGAAGAATTGCATTTACAACTACTATTAGCTTTTTCCATAAATGAAAATTGCTACTGCTGCATCAACTCCTCCTTTTATTTTAGGTTATGATGCTTTCTGAACAGTGACTGGTTATTTCAAATCCACCAGGATGAAAGGGGAGAGTAGGGACAGGGAAAATGAGAACAAATCATATTAGTTATGAACCTTACTGCTTTAATTTGACCATGTAATGCTGATTTCAAGTAACTCTGGTACAGAAGAGGACTGCATTAAAAGAGGCCTGAAGTTACAGGACAGAGGATTGATGATATTTATCAAATTTTACTGGTTCATCACTTAGAGCCAGCTTAAAGATCACGAGGTAGGAGCAGTGACAGAAGTATAGGATCTACCTTGAATTTAATGAGATTTTTAGGCATGTTTGGTGGATCATAAAGGTATTCAAAGGTTGCAGAATGCCTAGGTTTGCTTTTTTTTTTTTTTTTCTTTTTCCCCTCTTTCAGACAAATTTTCTTTTGTCAGTTCCAGGAGCTGTGACTAAGGCATTCTTCAGGGCTCAGTGCCTGGGAATCCACAGACCTCTGAGCAGAATTTTGTGCCTCTGCAGCCACTATGAAGTTTTAGCAGCTCTTACTTGTAATAGCAAGTGGGCAAAGGGATGTAGTTGGACTCAAGAGTCATTCAAAAGCCTATTTTCTCATTTTCCCCTTTGCTTGCAAGTAAAAAGAGTTCTGCATTTAGGAAAGATAGTGCATTACACTTCTTGTAAAAAGATTTGGTTTATCCTATCATGGAAAGTGCTGTTCAGAGCCAAATCTAAATGAAATTAATCTACATACAGCTAGTGATACTCTGAGCAGAATGGATCAAGTAATTCTTTAGGGTTTTGTTGTTGTTTGTTCCTGAAAATTTTAGATAATATACAAACTCAAGGATTCCAGTTTTCTAGGGTATTTTGTGCTTTAGGAGATAATGTTTAAGTGGTGGCAAACCCCAAGAGAGGAGGCAACTTCATTTTCAGTAAAAATACTGCATCATTGATGTACTGTGCTCACCAGTACTCATCTAATTTCTTTTAAACTGCTGATTAATTTTATGAGAGATCCAGTGATTAGCAACTGAGGCTATTTCCCTGTAGAAGAGAAAAGAGTGCTGAAGGCAGGGAGGGGAAAACAAGATAATTTAACAGTCCTGGGGGATTAGGAAATTAAGATTAGCAGAGATATCATATGTCAGAGGGCTGGAAAGTCACAGATGTCTTGGCAGAAAAGATGTACTTAAGTACTGCTATAAATGTTCTCTAAATCAGAATCTAGCCCTGAAGCAGTGTCTACATATTTGTCTGTGTGTTTCATTGTCTGCTTTTAAGCTATCAATTTATACCCTGTGCTGACAAGACAAATTTCTCAGTATTATTTTTTCTCTGCTTGCTTACAATAATTCTGTGATATGAAAATGAGTATCCTGTAGCCACTGTGCCCTTGATGCAGTTTTAGAGATCTACTACCTCTCAAGGATGAGCTTTCAGTGATATGTAGTGGTGGTCATTTCCTGGAAGAAAATGAATTATGGTAAGAAGAGGGAAGAGTTAAAACAAAAAATCATGATTATATATGTACATTCCCCCTCATTTATGAGTGCTCTGCCAGTGTACTCAAGGATAAAGAGGGGAAAAATAGAAAGAGCATGGTCTAGTCTTGCACCTGGCTTTGTCATGGGGACTTGTGATGTTTGCAAATGGCCCCAGCCCCCTTCAGGGACAGTAGTAAAGGGATAGTATAGAAATATCAGGGTATTATAGGGGTATGTAAGCTTAGGCTGGTATTGTGGATTGAAGAACTAGTGCAGTAATACTGATGCTTATGATTTTGGTATTAAAAATATTTAAGATCATGATATAGTTATGTATTGGCATGTCACCTGTCACTGTGCAAGGGCTTCTTTTCTTTTAATATATGTTCATAAATGCTGTGAAGTTATAAACACCAGCTCTATTTTGTTGTGGGCTATATATTCCTAGTATATGTCCACACCAAAATCTGTCATCCTTGTGTATGTAGAGATCTCTGTGAACACTTCAGTCACTGGACTAGATGCTAATCAGTAATAAAATTTGAATAGAATATCCAGTGTAAGTTTTTGAAAAATGTAAATTGCCTTTGTTACTGACACTGTGCATGCCTGTTTTGCAAGGATGATCCAGCAACTTGCAAACTATTCAAGGTTTCATTTTAATGGGTGAATTACCAATGTTCCTAAGGTGTATATAGCTCACCAATTCAGGCAGTGTTTTATAAATCTTGTCTAGATTAAGGTTTTGTATTTTACATTGACTGGATTGCTTGGATCCTTATATTTAGCAGTATGTTTCACTAGCTCCTATTTAATGTTTTTTCAATAAAAGTTAGCGTTTATTTTTCCATAAAATACTGATTTCCTCCTGAAGCTCACCCAAGAAAGTCTTGGCAGACTCTTTTATTTGAAATCAACAAAGATTAGCCTTCTCACCTGGGAGAAAATATGAAATTCTTAAATACTCATGTTTATGAAATACGTACATTTGGGGGAGCATCTGGTTGAAAACACTTCTTCATTTTTTCTCCTGCTTTAATGACAAGCCAAAGGAGAGCATAGCAAGTCATTATTTTATCTCTGGGGACTGTTTTAACAGTAATCATTGACACTTTTTTAGTTTCCCATGCATTATATGAAGACAACAGGTATTTAATTTCCATTGAGTTTAGATGCATTTTTCTGAGGGTAAATGTTTTTCCTATTTTATTTTCTGTATTTGTAAAGGTGCTTTATAAGCATGTGCAAATAACAAATATATCAATGTGTTTTCACAGCTCTTTGAGAAATTTTGCCTGTTCAGAATGTTGCCTTTCCATCTGTAGATGGTTATTTGAAATCAAAGAGTAGAATTGTATTTTCTTACTGAAGATAGTTGAGCCTTTCTTGGGGTGCTTCCAGAAAGCTGATTATCATTCTTTGAAACTGATCACTTAGCATGTTCCTTTCTGAAAACTGGCATTTGTAGTGTTATTTCTAGTAATTTAAAGTTATTTTTCCTGTAAGAGCACTAACCTAAGCTATTATTTTGACAGCTTTCTATTACTTCTCTTTTTTGTGCTCTAGTTATGTGTCTACATGTACAGGCAAGAATCTCATTTTTCTAGGCTTCTGTGAGTTACATGAGATTATCTACCATTTGAAATATGCTTTTTTCATATTTGTAAATTTTTACTCAAGTTTACCTTATGTTTGTTTGGCTTTATAGAAAAATAAGTAACAGTAATATTTAAATAGGCAATAATTAGACTGATAGTGAAGAGGAATGGCAGACCATATTGTGAGATGGCTTTTCAGGGGCATTGCTACAGCCCTGAGAACTCTGAGGGCAAAAGGTAGGGACCCCTCAATGGGTGAGTCAGCACAGGTACACAATCTCTAAAGGCTTTGTCTGTCAGAATATGGAAAACAGATTCACAGAGCTCTCTTTGCTCTGTTTCTCTCCACTTGTGGTTAACAGCACCCAGCACATCAGCAATCTGATCTGGATGGATTTTCCTGTTCAATGCTGTCAATTAGTGAGTTGAAAAAGATGATAGCTGTGATAAGGAGACAGGGAGGGCAGTGATGGCAGAAATCAGGGGTAAGGAGAATCCATCTGCCAGAACACACACCACCTTCACTGCAGTTGGTGGAAATGTCTGCATAACTGCAAATCTGTTTTCTTTTCACAGAAAGAAGGGTTGATTTTTTTAATAAATTGCTCCATTTTTACCATAATCTTATTTGTAGTAATATGAAATGAAAGCATAATGGGTCTACCAGTCTTTTGTAGCTGTTAAGAACAGAGGAATGTAGACACAAATTTATACTACTACTTTTATCAATGAGTACAAGAGATAAGAGGAAAAGGAGATGGGTATCTCCTATTCTCCTAAGATGCCAGTGAAAGATTTAATTAGCAGTAGCAGCATTGTTGTATAATAAATCAATCTCTCCTGACCTTTCCCTTGAGAACCTTTGAAAAAACCACAATTAATTAATCGAAGCCTTTTGTCACTTTATCATTGTCCTACAACCCTGAGTTATCCTGTGATTCAAGAGAGTAAAAAGTCATATTTTTTTCTTATTTATGTGAGATGACCCTTCTAGCTTGAAAAAACTTAGTGTTTTTACAGAATAGTTTCAGCCTCTTTCTTAGTTTGAGATCTGAAGGGACCTTCTCACACACGTCTGTGAAGACCAATATATATACATATAATTTATACATATTTCAACATATACTATGCATATAGTCATATAATAAGAATAATGTAATGTGCCATTACATTACCAACAATACACATTTTTTTCCCATCCTGCAGCATGTGTTGTCTGTACCACAGTTCTGTTAATCAGATCACAGAAGGAGAAACATCAGTGCTGGGAAGGCTCATATCAAGGGGACAACACTGACTTAAGGTAACTCCTTAAATTTTGGAAGGTGATAAGAGAGAAATTGTATTCTACCTTACTTATTTCAACTAGTAGAACACTCACAGGTGTTTGAAGTGGAAGAGTTCTTTTAATGCTGCATGTTTAGAAGTTGTTTTCCTTTGAAACTGAAGCAGAGAGTAAGGAGCTGAGTATTTGACTCTGGCCTACTACGGGGTTCTGTGTGTCCTTGAGCTCAGCCTTTGCTTGTTCACTCAATTACTACATCTCTAAAAATAGGTCAATAAATCATCAAAGTTAATTAGGATGTGTTAGAGATCTTCAGAGAGACTTTGTTATTAATGACTATCTTTTTATATCTTACCTTTTATTCTTATTTATGGATTAACATGCTGAGCATGTAATTTCATATAGTACCTAAGGTACTTGGCACGATTACCACAGCCCTGACTGAAACTGTGACACAAGAGAACTGGAGCCAGCCTCTCCCCAAAGGTCAACAGGTATTTGAATTACCTTTTTTTGCCTTTAAGGTGCCAGTGATTTTTCTCTCTGCTTGGTGTGTGTGTGTGGGGGGGGGGTTAAATACATTCAAATATAACATAGACATTTGGAAACGAGTAATACATATTTATAAGAAATGAAGATTGTTGGCAAAGTTTGTTTTGCTGACACTTTGTAAAAGCACAGGTGTGTGATAAAAGCTTTTGGGTTGTGAGAAACATGTTCTCCTTAGTTTTGATTGGGCTGTTCTTTTCCTTTTCTTCTGCCTCTAATGAAGCACATTCTATCTTTAACAAATTATCTACTCAAAAATAATCGAGATGCTCTCAAGTGTTCAAGTTGCCGAAAGCAATCCACAGACTTTCTGCTTGTCGTGGTTCTGGTTGTCAGATTAAAAACCCAGAACAGATTTTCACTTCAATGTAGTAAATGTGCTTTGATTAATAATTGTGCACAGCATTTTTCTATGTATATTTCAGACTGTGTTCTGAAATCTGCATTGAGGAGATGCTTTCTGGAAGGCCTTAAAGGAAAAAAAAGGTTGATGAAGAGTTTTGCTAGCAGAGAACTAAACCAACAGGTGCCACACTGATGTAAGCAAACACCTGAACTCTCCTTCCTGTGCTGCTTCCAAAGTATGTCTCCCTCTTCTTGTCCACCTTGCTGCTTTGCCTTCATATGTATATATAATTTTAATGTTTTAATTTTTAATTTTTTTGGGGGGGCAGGGGAATGCTGTAATAGAGAGCAGAGGAAAATCTGTTTGACAAAGGTCATATCTTTGCCAAAAGGATTTTTGCATTACTACATGCCTTGTTGTGCCTCCTTTGTGAACTACTTGGAAAAGCATTTGTCCAGAAAGGAACGAGACAAATGAGGGTTCAGTATTGACAGAGTAATTGGATGAAAGAACTCCAGCGATGCTGTTGACGTGGAGTAACTGGCAGATGCTCCAGATTCTCTTAGCTTTCATATGAAGGGCTTCAGGTTGTAACAAACCCTTTTCCTCCCAGCTGTCAGTGAACTGAATGATGCAAAGCATCTCTGATTATTGTACAGGAGATTTCCTAGGACTGCCAAGCTAGAATTTATTTGAAAGAGAATGTGCTAAAGCATGATTTCTGTCAATCAAATTATGCATGAGATTTTTTCAATAATTCAGTATAAAAATGTAGACATTTTGATAAAAGGTGATCTGTCTGGTATATGGTTTTGTCCTTTAAAAGCAGGATATTAAAATACAGAATATTTTAGCTTTTCATATTATAAAGCTTTATGCCTCTACAAATAGGGGTATTTTTCAATGATGAGATCAAGGCAATAAAACCGAAAGCAAATAATTATAAAATGGCTTTGAGACTAATTGACTTGCTTAAAAGCTGTGCATTAATAAAATACCAAATAAGAGTTGAATTATTGAGAAATTGTATATGAATCTAAGTAAGGACAAGTAAAGACTTGGTTCAGAAAGGTGACAACAGTGCTTGCTTTAAATCTTAGGTATCTTTTTCTTTTGTTTTTTTATTTGTTTGGTTATTTTCTTCCCCACAAGGCAATGCTAGACTATTAAAAATCAATGGTCTTAAAGCAATATATTAAAGTTTCGTAGTGTTATTTTCTAGAAAACCCAAAGCATCTTGCTGAGTATTATCGTTGCCTTAGTAAAAGGAAATCCAAAGGATTATTGTGAGGGTAACTAAGTCAGAACAATCTAGGGTATCCTTGAGAGATGAGAACAAATATGAGGCCACAGAACCATTAAGGAATCAGTATTAACTGTTGCAGCTTTTTCAGTTTGTTTTTGTTTTTTTACAGAAAGCTTGCAAGCCTGCTGTTTTCTATTCTTTGTGGGCTTTTCCTTTAATTAGCTCTGTACTGCAATCATTAAAGAAACTGAAATAAAATGTTGCTAAGCAGATGTTGTACTAGTAAATGGGTTCAGCTCATTAAATGTATTTGTCTCATTTAAATTATTTACTATCCTTTCCCAAAAAAAGGTTTTTTTAAACAACCCACAACTGCTACAGCCATGAGTTTATTCTTCTTAAAAGTAAACATATTTCTCTTATTAAAATTTAAAGCTAAGATACTGACAATAAATGGTAAACTCTCTATTCTCTTTCTGTGTAGTAACAGTCCATCTGTATAAAAATTCATGTTTGTTTTTTTTTTCTGTAGTTAGATGTAGTTTCAAGTTTTTGGAGAAAATAGAAATAGAAAATGGGAAATAGAAGTCCTGAATTGCAGAGACCTGAAGTTATGCCTGGTTTGTTTGCAATAACTTCAAGTCAGCTACATGTTTTTCACATTTGGTTTCTCTATTTTTCATTTATGAAACTAATAATTTGGCTTTTTACTTGTATGTTTAATGTTTCTATTTTATTTGGTACAGTTTGTCATAATGCTTTGAATGCTTTTTTGAGATATTCTGGAAGAGAAGTCTGTGGTGGCTGTACTATGAAAAGGCAACAGTGAACAAACCTATGAAATGGCATCCTATAGACTTGAACAGAGATCCACAGGGAAAAATCTATAGCTTTCACTGTACTGCTTTTATGTTATAATTCAAAAAACTCCTGCTGGAAGCAGTTAGTGTCAATTTACCAAGTGCAAATAGTGCTTGACCAACCCAATCAACTTCTTTGAGATGACTTGCTCTGTGGGTAAAGGGAGTGCAGTGAATAGTGTTTACTTTGATCAATTTACCTCCTCTTCATTTAAGTCTCCCTTGGAAATTTAATGTTGTCATGATACTCAAGCTGCCTTCTTTGCAGAAACCATTCAACGAAATATTGCAGTGAGGTCTGGGGAACATTTTGATACTTACACAAGTATCCTCTTAGCTTCATTTTTTCATTTTCTGTGTTGCAATAATCAGAATTGCCAATATTCATACCGTTGTTTTAGAATTTTAAAAGCAAGTTTTTATTATTTAATAAAGGTTGCTTCTTGAAATTAATTTCTGTTGAAATTCCCTCCAAGCACTTTTCTCAGTGATAAATGTTACAAACACCTTCAATAGCTCATCGTTGTCTGCATGCTGTAGGTCAGGAGCTAATGTAGGCCCCATAGGAAAACCAGCCAGAGGCTTGTGTAAGTCTGAACACTGAGACCAGGTTTGAAAATGACAGTTTGAAAGAGCTAGAAAATGTGTGTTGCATCCTAATCTCTTAACTCCTTCATGCAATAGTTCATGAAGCACCTGACTCTTAACTCACAAACGTGGTTTTGCTCACAGCTCTATTCCATGGTAATATGCCAGGAGAGACTTGTTTCTTTTGTACAGATGGATTTCTTGATCTCTTTGCTGAGTTCAGTCTTCATGCAGAATATCCCAGTGAATTTTTTTGCAGAGATACAGTTGTCTGCTCCCATGGGAAGGGAAGAAGAGGCACTGAGATACTTTGATTCTTCAGCCTTTTTGTATTTAATTGATCTTCAGCAGTCTGTCTCCACAGCTGCCTCATAGTCATTTCTCTGCCATAGTCCTACATCTCATCCTTCTGGGTATAAACAGCCAACAGGTTTAAGGATTTTAGTTCTCATACAATTTATTTTGTCTTTTACAGTTGTGACCGTTTTGATCAGTCCCTGGCCTGTACTTCAAGGCAGTTTTTGTCAGAACTTAGTGATGATGTCAGTCAGTCACCTAAAAGTTAATCAAAAGTTGGTATCAGCTGTTGGTAGAGAAAGAGAACAGCTGAACAGGTCCTAAAATAGCCACTGATATTCATTCAGGGAAAGTAAGTCCTCAGTTTAAAAGTATTGGGTTTTTGGAGGAGCAAGGGAAAACCTAGAAGAGGTTACAAGGAGTACTTCCAAGTGTTCCTGTCATCAAGCAAAATATGTTTTCAGGATGTTTCTGTCTGTTCCTTTTGTGTCATGCCCCATAAAAATATCAAATCAACCTGCTTTCACAGTAATTTGAAGACTCCAGTTGTCTTCATTGTAGGTAGATTTGTACAGATTTATAGGAACAGATAGGACACTTTAACATCTTTCTCTGTTCTGAATTATCCAGGTGCCCACGGGAGAAGCAAGTGAAAGCTCTTCTGAGAAGTATTTTGCTTTATATTATTCATTTATATGGGAGTTCAGATCATCAGAAATAATTTATTCTTTGTCTCAGTGGCTATGTGCTTATTACTATCATCTTTTTCAATAAAGTGGCTCTTAGCCAAAAGAATGGTTAGGTTCCTGTACTGCACAGTAGTTCAGAGCAGGCTTTCATATTCAAGACTTCTTGGCACTAGATCTGTCTTGCCCCAAATTGAGAAGAATTATCTGACTTTTTGTTTTTCTTCTCCCAACCGAGTATGTGTGTATGTAGATCTTTTATAAAAGTTTTTTTAACTGCTTATATTTGCACTTCACTGTGTTAGACAAATGTGTGTTATTACCAAAGGGAGTGGCAACCACTTCAGCTGCTGCTCTTCAGTTTGACAGTGATCATGAATCAAAGCCATCAGCTGCCACAATTCAAGCTGGTGCACTAAGTGAAATCAGTGGCAATTTCAGTTAGTACATCAGGCTTTGAATGGCAGCAACTAAAGTGGTCAAATTGTCTTTTTAGTGAGTTTAAACCTTAAAATTCAGCCAAGATGATGTTGCTAGGGTTTGCAAGAGCCATTCTTATCTGCCATTCCCAAGGGCAGAAGATTAATTCATTTTTAATAATAGCAGGAAGAAAAATAGAAAACTAGTCTGGGGCTACCATGGGACACATGACATCATTCTGAATACTTTTCAAATAACAAGGCTGCTTCTCTGAAATCTGGAGGGCAGATGGTTCCTAATGGAAACTACAAAGCTGATTATTGATCCATCTTTTCTAATAATATGGGCAGCTGAATGTTGTATGATAAGGATTGTAATGGGTACAAAATACCATACCAAAAATTATAGTTTAGTGTGATACTGGGCACAGGTAAGAGAGCCAGTGGAAGGAACATTATTTGACATAAACATTATGCTATAGCATTAGAAGTCTATGTATGTATTCCTTTTTATTGCTTCAGTAATACCCCTTCTTGATTTTTATTTTATTTTTTTTAGAGTTTTTTGAAAGTAGATTTAGGAAATAAGTATTCCTTACTGAATTAACTATTTTCCCATCTCAATGTTCAACTTCTCAGTCCAGTTACAGTGACACATACATATAGATGAGGCACCATGCCCACATGCTGGCAGCAGCTTACCCTCATTCCATCAATTTTATCATCAGTTAAGGGAGATGAGATGTTGTTCCAATGGTATTAGTTTAACAGTGCATACTTTCAACTGCACCGTTCCTGAAAACTGTCACAGCAAGCTACATAAATGGGAAACTAGTTAGACTGTTAGCAGAATAGTTTTATTTCACAGAAAATATTTGTACGGTTTGTTATTGGATTAGTCTAAGATGTAGTGAATTAATTACGAGCACAAATTTATCATGTTATTTAACTCCAAATCTTAACTCCTAGTTTATGTTTAAAATTTATTTTTTGAATATGTATCCATTCAGGATTTTGGCTGTTTCTGACATCTTGAATATTTTTTCACAAGCTTTCCAAGGTCTTTTGAAATTTGGTTTTATTTGCCCATATGCAAACAATAATTATACGTTTATAAACCCACAGTATTTGTATTAATTGCCTAAAACAAACAAAAAGATAGGATGTATGTATAGTCCTTGTGAAAAATCAACATATTATGGTATTAGTTTCCCATTGGAGATGTCATTCTGGACAGAATAGTTTTGATGTGGCAAGAAAACAAAGCAAACTAACAAAAAATCAAGTCACATTATTGTTGTAAAGAACTAGTTTACTGTAGATTTAAATTTTAAATATTCTAAATAATTAAGTCTGCAGTTTCTTACCTCTTGTTCTGATTCATGTCAGCAGCATGAAAAATTCCTTCCTGTCTCCCATAACGCTTTGTTCCTTACATGGCTTTTGGTGGTTAATAAAACTCATTTTCTTATTAAGCAAAGTGAATATCTCCGAATACTTGAGATGGAAAGGTTTAGGATGGCAAAGCTGCATTGTGGGAATACAGGTTTTCTGAAGGAATAACCTGTTAGAAATGACAAATGCTGTCAAGTTCTCGCTGAGTGATGCAAAAAGTTGCAGTTGTGAGGAAATTGAGTCCTTTTTCTCATCAAGTCTGGCAACTCACATGTGCAGGAGTCAGTCTTTCACATTGTCAAGGGGAATTTTTAAAGTCTAGAGTCTTTGCATTTATACTGTCAAGGGGTGACATAGCCCTGTAATAATATTTGTAAGCCATCAGCAAGGTGAAGCAGCCACAAAACAGATGCTATCAAATTGCTAAATTGCGTAGAACTGACTAAAATAATTAAAAAAAACATAGTTATGCTTTATGTGAAAACTGCTAGTTATATTTTCTTTAGAGACTGTGCACCAGAAGAAAAAAAAACATTTTAGAAGCAGTCAGTCTGTGTATTAAACCCCATGCATGTTATGCAGGATCTGCCAGTCAGTTTTGCTCAGTCAGCCTTCTGTATAAAACGTGACATTTCTTGCAGGGATAAGAGAGGTTAATCCACCCTTCCTTAGTTGGATCAGGCAAGAGTAATATAAATGTTGAGGGGAGTGGAAACTGAAGGGAACAAGGAACTTCAGTGAAAAGAAAAAATAGAGGAAGGCAGAAATATGGAGAACGAGAGGAGTTGGCTCGTGTTATTGCTGGAAATTTTTAATCTTCATATTAATTTACTAATTTATAGGAAATAGCATATTATATCAAGAGACCTATTTTGCATGGTACCCTTCCTTTGACAGTTTCCAGTTCAGATGACTTTACAGACAAGTCTGAAAGCAAAATCAATTAGAAGTTGATAGATGCACTAAGTCTTTCTGTCCCCTTAATTAAAACTGTACTTGCAGTTTCCCTATGAAGGGTTTCTATAAATGCATATACACACACACAAATTAAGTATAATTAAATATATTAAATGTATAATATGAAATATACATTTTTACATATTAGTATGTTTTATATCTTTAATGTGTTTATATATGTTTAATACAAAAATAGAACTGAAAAAGTAAAATGTTGATTGGCCTGGGTTTTTTTCTTTGCATTGTGTTAAAATGTATTTCAACTGCTTTTTACTACTTATTATAATTCAAATAGCTCTTTGTAAACCAAAGTGTGCATCGTTTGCGTTCATGGGATTTGGATGAGTAGATATTTCAATATGGAAACATAATGCAAGAAGAGGAAAACATTTTTTATTTTTTTTTGGCAGTAAAGGGGAAGAGCAATCACTGGAACATGGGGAAATCATTACTTGATTAAGAAAAAAGTAACTACATTGAAAGAAGCAAAGCTGGTGCTTGGAAAAGCTTTTGGGTTGGGTGTAGTTTGCACTTCTCATATCTGTAACGTTCCAGGTCTTGAAAGCAGAAAGTGATGGACCATATGCAATAAGGAGAAACTTAGATTTGAAGTCAGTAGGAAAAGAGTCATAGTAGTTTTGTTAAACACAATTTGTTAAAACACAATACACTTCGGATATTCCTTCTTTGTAGCTTTTCCAATAGTGTTGGAATAGACTCTGTATGTTCTGGCCTTGATATGAATCTACTCTTTATACACATATTTTTCAGTTTAAAACATAGTTTCCTGACAATAATGTGCAGAATTTGATTTCCCTGGTAAGAAGCAGAAAAATAGTGAATAGAGAGAGAGTAAGATTGCTTTATCACATTCGATGAAAATGAAGTAAGAAAAGGAACAGGCTGGTTGTCAAATTAACTTATAAACATATAAAAATAATGAATAATAGTGGCATAAAAAATTGGACATATTGCAAACTGTATCATTTTGATGAGATGACTGATGTGTGCAACGACTTCCTCTGCTGTCTGTATTTCCCATCAGGGATGAGACCTTTGCAAGGCAGGCTGACAGCTTTATTGAAAGTGGATGTCTAACCACATGTCATTTTTGCCTTGCATATGGTTATAAACACAATGTTGTTCAAAGCAATAATAAAAAAGAATCAGAATCACCTTACCATGCAGTTTCTTAACTACTGAGAAACTGAGTAAAAGATATTCACACAAAGCCTTAAGGGAAAGTGTAGTTTACTATATCCAAATTTGTAAAATATCATTCAGCCCCTGGGTCTGGGTGGGGAAATCTGAGGAACACAGAAAAATGGCCCTTTGTTAATGAAGTGTATCATCAAAATAGCAAGGAGTCAGGCAGGACTTGAACTATATTCTTTTTTCCTTGCTAATTGCTCAGATACTGGGACAGGACTCTGTTTCATCACCTCTGTAACATATACTTCCTTTCTAGCTAATTATAATTATCAGTGTTTTGAGATAGCTTAATAAACCAGTGAACACTCAATAAAGCCCCTCTTTCCATATAAACCACTGATAAACGCCACATTAATAAATCTAGGTGAGCCCAGCTGTTATTTTTAATCTTTAAATTTCAAAAATCTTTTTGCTCTAGCCCTGTCATCACACCAGCACGTATCTGTATTTTTCTGTAAACTGCATTCTTTCTTTATAGGAAGAATATGTGTTGTAAGGCATGCATAAAAATAAATGGGTACGTTTGGGACAAACTGTGAAATTTATTTAGTTTTATTTATTTATTAGATGTAGCCCACAGTTGTAAATATTTCAAATGCTGATAAGATTACTTGTATTTGTAGGTACTGAACAGTGCACTGCTGTTAACTTGAAATACAGAAGAAGCAGAAAAAGAGCTAAGGCACTTGAATGTTCATTATTTCCCATCTTGATTATAAACAAGGTATGAAAAAGTGGCTGCCCACATAAAAATTTAAGTACATATGTCTAGTGAAAATTATTAGCAGAATATGTTGGTTAAGAAGGATGAAATATGAACCTCAAAGCATATTTTAACTGTTGTTGCTGGTTGGGAGATCACTTCATTAAAAGTTTAAGTACTATTATGTTTGGGGATAACCCAAGGCAACAGGGGTAGGTGTCTCAGGCTCAGATACATGTTTTTAGCCCATCAATTCATTACAGTATGCTTGAATTTG
This sequence comes from Florisuga fusca, assembly GCA_038090715.1. Lineage (NCBI taxonomy): Eukaryota > Metazoa > Chordata > Aves > Apodiformes > Trochilidae > Florisuga > Florisuga fusca. The sequence continues at coordinate 6,901,904 of JAAWXA010000013.1, forward strand.
TTTGGGAATGGGCTCATAACTTGCTTGTCTGGTGCCTCAGTTGATTCTGTATGTTGAAGATTTATTTAGCTTTGATTATTCCAGTTTGCTAGAATATTCCATATTCTTTGGAACAGCTAAGCAGAACAAAATATTTTGATCACTAACTTTAAATAGCTCTTGCATGTATTCTCTCATACTCCTTAAAACATGATAGGGTATAAATATACACGTTTATAATGTACTTTTTTTTATAATGTAGGTAGGCTTAGACTATGTGACATTTAATGTCCATAGTGTTCAAAAGCTCTGTCCTAGGTAAGAGTTTCCTTCCTTATGTGACCTTGAGACAGGGTAGTGTTCAGATACATTGGAAGTACAGGTCATTTTTAGGACCTGCTAAAGCAGGGTAGGTTGTTTGAAAGGTTTAATCTTGTAAGGTGGATGAACTGTTCGTTCTTACCAGGTCCACAGTTCATTTCCTTTTCAGTTTGTGGCTGCTGGGAGGTGTCCTTGGAGCTGTCATGATTTCTGTCATCGTGGTTTTGTGCTTACGTTGATGCCTGCACCTGGTTGTCAGTTGAGTCTCTGACATTCAGCTCTTTCTGCCTCTTGGAACTTATCCTGAAGTTGTAAACTTTGGCTGGTGCACAGCCTTTTAGGAGATTTGTTATGATTCATGCATGTTTTAATGTCTGACAATTTAATAACTACATGCTACTTCTCTTCTACTATATAATACTGAACAATAATTACACTTGAAGGTTTGCATTTTTTCCATGTTATTAAAAGGAAAGGTATGCCTGAAGGCAGTTTGTAATAATTCTGCAGTCAAAGGCAGAAATCAGAAGGGACAAAACTGATCTGACACTGCTTTGGCTCACGAAAAACAGTAAATGTATTAACTTTGGTTCATTTGTGAAGCAGATATCATTTCAGATTATCTATTATGGAGTATGTAATTAGGGTTTACTTCAAACATCTGAAGCAGTACTGTTAAAAATACTGAACCATAAACACGCTAAAAAGTGTTTGGTGTTTTTTTCATTTGTTTTCTCTCTGTCAGGCATATGGTGCAAGGTGTTAAAAACAATTTCCTCAAATTTACTCTTGCACAAAAATAGAAGGTTTTCATCTGTTAAGTTATAATATGTAAAAAGTTATTCATATATCTTTTACCTACAGAAGTTCTTTCTGTTAAAAGTTTCAAGTGAAAGAATACTGTCAGATATCCTTGACTAGAAAAATTCCTAAACATGTGCTTGGTCTGGAGGAGGCTTTTGAATTTACATGCCTACCTCAGGGTCTTACTACTCATGAAAAGGGTCTTTCTCTTTCTTCCTTTCTTTCCCATTCAATTCTTGTTTTCCTTGGAGGGCAGCCTCCCATCTCTGTCTCTCTCCCTTTTTCCTAGGGTACTGGAAAAGTCTGTATATCCAGAGAACTTGAGGTCTCATTTGAACTTTTTTTCCAAATATTCAACCTTAGTATCAGTCACTTGGTCTTTTCAAGTGAAATATAATATTCATCGTGAGAATGTTACCCCATCTACTGCTGAACAAGATGATTACATGATGTTTCTTGACTGAAAAATGGGAGCTGACTATTTTTGAATCTACCAAGAGTTTAGGAAGACCTTGTTTTTAAGTTACTGTTTGCCTAACAAACTACAGTTGGCTTTAAAGTCCATAGATGATAAAGTGTTCTTTTGGCTTTGGCCCAGGAGCCTCAGCACCATGCTCAGTGTTACTGATTTGCTCATCTGCCATCATTTCTCATGGTGCTAATGTCATATATTTCTTCATACTCTGCTGCAGAGAACAGGTAGCTGACTGCCTTAGTTCTTATCTTAAAATGATCAGCATCGAGTTGTTAAGTTCCCAGGTTCAGTTGAGTTGCTTTTATGAACCATGTTGAGTCTAATAATTCAGCAACATCCACTGAAAGACAAGGTTTCAGTGCTGAAAACATCTACTGCAGGTGGTTTACACTATATTTTTAGGTTAAAAACAGGATCCAACCTATAGAAATAAAAACAGGCAACTTAAGTTCCACCCAGCAATGAAAAAACTTTTATTTCTTCTCTCTTTCATAAGCAATTACTTTCTCTTACGGCTGTCATACCACCTAGTTTAGATATGAAATCACAAATATTTCTCACTCGACTAACATTGTGTGTCACTGTCCAAAACCAGAAAAAAAATAGTAAAAGATGAGTTTGAAAGAAAAAAAAATACCCTGATGTATCTACTTTTTTAACACGGCTGTTGCTGATTTTGTCTTACTTGAAGCTTCCAGTACTTGGAAACACTTAGTCTTCCACAAGTCAAATCATGTTTACAGTAACATCAGTTTATTATTTTCATGGGATATTAACAGACTATGAAGCATTTAGTTTGGCTGTGAATCCTGTCTGTCAATGAACTACTTTTACCTTTTTTTTTAAAAAAAAAAAACCTCAGTAAATTAGATTTCCATTCTAAAGTACTAATTAGTTAAAGGAATAGACTAATAGGATACCAAGGCCAAAGGAAATCTCTAGACATAGCACTCCTGAATGGTGATTTGCTTGCTGTCGTATTAGTTTGTGATGTTGCTTCACAGCAAATATTATATTAATTACACTCAGTATACAAATGTTACAGGTTATACTGCCTACGTGTGAATGTCTAAGCTGAATCCAGAAAACTGAGTAAAAGCCTTTCTTGACTTGTTTCTGCTTTACTTTTCCCCAAACCTCAAATTTTTTTGCATTTCAAATTCTGGAGACTAGTGGGGCACATGAGAACTTTGTATATCAACGTATCATGTTTTCTGATCGAAACAAAACCCCCAACTTCCTGCATTAAGAAATAAATTTTCTCAAAATTTTATAAGTAAATTATGCAAATCTGACTGCATGGCAGTGCAATCCATAGGGAAATTCTTTATTGTTATAGAATTCTGCTATTTTTGTAAGCTTCTATGTGGTAGTAACCTTTTTAGGATCCATCTGTCTTTTCAAAGGATGCCTAGTTGTGAAAATTTTATATTTCCTAGAAGCTTAATATACAAAAAAAATAGAAAAAATAAAATTAGAATAATAATTAAAAAAAAACAAAACCCAACCTGAAATTTTAGGCCTGTTCCTATGTCAAAATGATACAAACTGTTGTTTCTCAGAGAACTGTAAACAAGCATGCAAATATGTCAAATGCAAAATGCTCTCCTTTGAATGCTCTGTGACCATTTATCTATTCAAGATTCACCAGCTCTGACCCCCAATCCAATCTAAATGCACTCACACACAAAATAATTTTTAAGAGGGAAAGATTTCTGTTGTATTAAATTACACAAATTTCACTCCACTGGGCTTTAAGTTCTGTTCCTTTAAATTGTGATGTACATGAGCATTGGGCCATTGGGACTTTTGTTTCTGCTGATGTCAAAAAAAAATTATATTCAGGGGAAACTGAAAAAAATTGCCGAAATATAGTAATAGATAAAATGCAAATATGCAAAATTAGGTACATTGAACTCTATAAATCACAGTTAATTAGACTGGGGCCTCGTTTAATTTAATTAGATGTGGCTCTCTGGCACTAGTGCCCAGGAAATGTTCTGGTCTTAAGGTCACTGTTTCTATAAAATGCTAATGTTCTAAAGGTTTAACCCATTCCAATTATCAGTGCAACCCTTCATTCCTGTGGTTTATAGGGTTACAGACTAGGAACTGGAGAACAATTTGGAATTCCTCTTATTGTAAGCTTTGGCTAGGAATTATAATCCTGAGTTGGGTACAGATAACTCCAGTTGTCTCTCCTGAAGAACACAATTCTGTGTAATCTTTAACAGCAGTTGTGCTTTCCTTGAGGCTATGATTTTTGTTCACCAAAATAATTTTTGTTCAAGTAAATAATTGTGCAAATTAAGCAAGTGTATTTAGGCTCAAAACTAGGGTATAAATACAGATTTTAGAACAGTCACACTTGCAAATACACTCAGGTCCTGACTTTCATTATTCTGCAAGCATCTTGAGGTGATGGTACCTGTAAATAACCTGCTATGATTTTCTCTTCAAACTGGTGTTTCTCTTGATTCAAGGACCATGGAAAACTTGTCATTCCATGGTCCTTTTCTCTGTGAAATATCTTTGATTTACTTTTTTCTGAGGGAGTCCCTGGCTGGTAATAAATAAAACTCCTGTTTTAATGCTGTTTCTCCCCTTGGGTGTCTTTCAAGTGCTTTTAAATAGAAGGGATTTTGCTGAACTCATCCATCAATACCAGTAAGACCCTCTCCAAATTGTGGAGGCCAGCAGTAGCAACATGACTGGCTTTAAAGCAGGTTAAAAGAACATTAACCTTGAATAAAGCCATGTTGGTGTCTCCTGGGGATGCTCATCAAGGTTTGACAAGTTTAATTAAGAAAGCTGAGCAGAATTTGGAAGTGTTCCCTGAGCTTCATAACAGTTGGGAAACAGTTTGGATGTAGATGAAAGCATGTGCTTGAGTTGCAGAGGATGAAAATGGAAACACAATGCTACTACATTATTATAAATGGGTTTTTTTTTTCTTTCTTTAACTGATGTGAAGATGGAAGGCTGAAGAATCAGGCTGTGAAATCCACAGTTTGCTTGAGCTACCAGAACTTTTTCAGTTTCAATTTTAGAATCAGACACTAAACTCATAGAGAATCAGACAAGGAATTATCTATATTTAAAGAAAATTTTTAAAAAATCTGATGGTGAAGTATCAGTTCAGAAATAGTTCATGGTTTTCTGGATAGTTCTGAAGGGACCAATTATTGCATCCCTGGAGTTTAGCTATAAAACATCTACAGTGAAATCTGAAAATGTAAATATTATTCTGTAAGTTCTTCTGTTTTCTATGTTGCTTATAAGGCTTATTTTCCCTGTGTTGCTCTTGTACTATCGTGGCCATTGTGTCCAGGATATTTACGTGCAGCTTGAGATACTCATATGTTACTACTATTATTTATTACATAAGAGTAGTTTTTGATATGAAAACCTTTCGTGCTTTGCAGGGCGTGTGGTGGGCGTTGAGCGGCTTAGGCTGAAGTGTTCCTGTCAAAGAATTTGGGGCAGTCAGGAATTCTGGATTAAAATGATTAGTGCCTGCAGATTCCTAAATCTCTTCTTCCATAGCAGAGAATTCTCTGGATAAGCTTTTATTTCTAGACCCTAGGAATTGCATTGGTAGTAGGAAATCCAGATCACTGCTGTTTGGCAAAGAGAGTTTGCAGAAAGCAGATGGTCACCAGAATTGTTGCTTTGTAATTTACTCTGTTGAATGGATAGGAAATGGAGGAGGAAAATGGCTAGGAAACTAAACCATCCTTCGAGTTGATGAATTCCCCTTTTTGCAGCTGATATTGTGATCTAAGTCTGAAAATTACAGCCACTATGGTAAATCAATCCCATTGGAATTAATTTGGGGAATTTTTGACATTAATTACCTTGTTTCTTGTTAGGATCAAAATAGATCACAACTAATTCTAGTGATAATTAGTGACTATTCAGATGATAAAAAACCTTGACATATGGGGATATAGTGCTGGAATCCAATATTTATAAAGTGCTGTTTTTACATAAATAGTGAAATGTGTTGTTCCCATGAGAGCTATTTTATTTTATTCTACTTTAATTTTTTTAATTAATAGACATGAAATTGCAATTTGTTAAGATGCCACCCAATATGGTTTTATTTTTTTCTGATGAATCCCACCTGTTAGTAGACAACAAAGAAGGACTTAATTTAACACTTCTATAAAAAACATGGAAACACCTTAAAAACACTAATATCCACACAGCCCATGCCACCGGATTCCTGTATCTATATTTTTTTAAAGACAGTTGTGGGAAGGGAGGCTAGAAAATACTGTTTCAAAATGCATGTATTTATATTTAAAGGCTGTGAGAGGAATAAAAATACTGCTTAAATATATCATTCTCTTTTCAACCCCCCTGTTCTCCTATAATTGCTTGGGTGACTTAATTGGACAGAGGAACAAAGTTTGGATTGTGCCTTGCAGGCTGATGTGAGCTGCCTTCTGAACCAAAATAATTCTGAGTGACCCTGTTACTGTGGCACAGAGCTAAGGAATAATAAGGCCTGCTGAGAGGTTATTGAATGTTTGGTAGCCAGAGTCAGGCAATACAAACACAAATTACTGGCCCTTCCCTCTCTGCTCTTGGGTTCATCCTTTGGGTTTGGCAGAAAACTGCAAGTTTGCTGCTGCTTCTTCTGAGGAAGAATGCACCAAGCAACTCCTGTTGCTAGCAGATGGAACTTTTGGGGTCATTCATCCTACTTTACTTAGTCCTTCCATTAGCTAAATTATTTGCTGTGCTGTGCTAAAACACAAGGACTTGTAGATACTGATAGCCATGCAAAATGATGACATAAACTGCACTTTTAGAGGTAAGCACCTACCTGCAGAGGTTCAAAGGATTCCTGTTAAATGCATGAAAAGATAGCCAAGACATACATTACTTGTTTCTCCTGTACCCTGGGGCAAAGAGAGGCTCCAATCTTGCTTCTGGTTTGGTTTTGAGCTGTACCTGACTTCAGATTCATCTCTGTGCCCCCTCATAGGTTTGGGGTTGTTTTTTTTTCGGTGGGGGTGGGTTGGTTGTTGTTGTTTTTTTCATATTTTCTTTTTGTTAGTTTGTTTTCCTGCCAAACTAAAGCCCCCAGACCAAGTTGCCCTGTAATTCTGGATAATTGGGCTATTCATTTAAAAACCCATAGATGGTATCAGCGTGCCTCTATGAACTAGAAAGGTGCCATTCTATTGAAACCAAGGTGGGAAAATTTGTTTCTGGAATAGCAGGGAGAGCTGAGCTGCTGGAGAATGAATCTCTTTTGAGATAAAACTAGACTAAACAGCTTTAGGCTTCCCTTTACTTGTTGGTGCCTGCAGTTCTGAATATATTAATTGAAGTTTTCCTTTTATTGCACATAAAAGAAACCTTTGTCCATCTGTTCAAAATGAAATGTTGTTTTGTTTAAAAGAACACATTTTGGCAGTTTAACTGTAACATTATTTTAAAAGTGTTTGGTATATCCTGTGTTGGTGTCAAATCAAGATTGGAGTTAATAAGAACTGTACACCAGAAAATAATTTAATCCATTTACCTCCTCTACCACAATCAATTTATGAGAGAATAAGTATTTAATAATATCCTAAGGTAAATGACACCATTTTGTTAATCATACATGTATCTGTCCTTTTTGATCTGAGATGTGGAGCACCTTAGACACTGATTAAACCACATTTTTTCTGCTTCACTTTCTGTGCCTTCAGAATAGGAGTATATTCACATTTAAAAAAATATTTAGGTAGTTACTGCAGAGTGGAATCTGTATGTCTGAATCACAGAATTTGTTAAAAGTTTGAGTGTCTCTAAGCTTTGCTGCAAATGAAAGAATGCAGCTCACAGATGAGAAAATTACTACTTAACACTGAGCATGTAAAGATTTGCTTTAATAATGAAACAGGCTGTCACCATGCAGCTTATTAGGTTTTAACATCCTTTATCAGATGTTCAAGGAAAGTGATGAATTCTGAGAAAAGCAAGATGATGTTGTCATTGTTTTTAATTACAGACAAATGCTTCAAGGGTTACGTTTCTATTTCCTTTCTGGTAATGACTAAGTTCTTGCACAACTGTACAGAATATAATGAGCTAATGAAGGGTAGACAAAGTTATAGCTGCAGTCATTGAGGACGTTTCCTTAAATGCAAGTGATCTAATATTATGCAGAGTGAATCATAACCTATGAGATCTTAGGCTATGGCTTTTTCTTTGCAGTTGGTCAATATTCTTGTTGCTGTTGAATAGAACTGACTAAAAGCAGCTGAAGAAATTACTTCAGTGTGGGTAAAGAATTGAAACCAAGAATAAAAAAAAAATTGACAAAAGTTTTATTAATTCAAGGAACAGTCAATAGATAGTGAGTTTAAAGATTGCATGTTTATGTTGGTGCATATCGTTTACTTTGTTAAAGTAAGTGCCTAGAAAATATATTGTGTGTAATTACTAGTATTTCATAATATGAGTACAGTGAATGTTGTTACATGTGTGCTGATGATAATAGAGGACACTTAATTAACACATTAATAAGTTGGATAGATAGATGGAGGCTCTTAAATATGTTAAGTAAATCTTACTTGGAGTATGTCTGCACAAGAAAACAAAGTGTGTAAATACAGGAATGAGACCTTTGCAGCTGCATTCTCTCTCACTACTCTTAGTTCTAAAAATTTCAAAAAGTTTAAATAAAGAAGTTAAGAATTCTAGATATTATAAATAAGATTAATAGGGAAAACAAGGTTTTTCTGCTCCCTCATGGCAGTTAGCAGCTCCAGTGTTGCTCAAAGAACGCTGAGCAACTTTGTGTTGCTCACACAAAGCAACAAATTAAATTTTCTCTGGATTTGTACAAACTGTCTTCTGTGAGTTTTGCTTTGACTCATTCTGCTTGGCCTGTTTTTCCTGACCTTGATGGATCAGTATTAACTATCAGATTCATTTTAGTTAATGCCTACTTCTGCAGTCAGTGCAAACTGACTATAGTAGCAACCAGACCTTCAGTTCCAAAGTCTGTCTTGAGAGAAGAACCGTGGATGGATAGATCACTGTGCTGTTTAGCTTCATGCATGTGCAAAAGTTCTGATGAATTCAAAACCTGGAAAACAGCCTGGGGAATTAGCTTCCTTATCTCCCAATTTAAATTTACTGCAGGAGATGAAAAATGACATTTCAATGCAAACACTCAGCAAAACATGGAAAAAAGTTACTTTAATTTAATAGGCCAATTATTTCCTTATTAATTAAATGTGTATTGATTGTTGGAAGAACAATTATTGAGTTTAACAGTTTGAAAGAGATTAATCTAGTTGCAATCTAATTACTTCAGAATTGCACGGGCAATAGAAATTCATCAAGCACTGCGCTTCTGGGAAAGTTTAGGATTTATGAATAAAAAAATCCCTAATTGCATGAGTACATATTGTAGAATTGAAATAATTTAGGGAAGTAACAGTTTTGGAAAACAGATAGTTTACCACCCCTCCAGTTGCCTAAAGATTACACTTAGGTGTGTGAAGAAGACAGACATGAGACAGGTACCAGACATACTTATAGCCTACATAAGAAAACTATTTTTATTAGTATTTTTAATGTATATTTATATTATATATTTTAAAATATAGTAATATATTTATTTTTCTTAAATAGGTAGTTAGTATTTCTCTTTCCCATTGAAAACCTGATATAAAGAACAGAAATGCTGCACTTCCAGTAGACGACCAGTGTCCTGTCATGAAAATTTTGTGTGCAGAGTAGAAGCCACATAGCAGGGGAAAACACAGGAGGGCTGTGACCTGTTATGCCAGGGGATCTATGCACTTGAAAAGTCTTCTTAAAACAACCCACTTAGAGCATGTGTGTGCAATAGAGGGATGAGTGGTGTGGGCTGTTCAGCCCCTTTTCCATCTCCACGTATGCAGAGTGCCCATGAAAAAGCTTACACTGTAATTCCTAAATGTTGCTAATTGAAATGGTTCCACTGACAGGGCTGAATGGTTTTTATCCAGGGTTTTTAAAAAAGGTAGATCATAAATTGTAGCAATGCTGGGCAGAGTTTTATAGCTCTGTAGGCCAAATGAGGTTGCTGGGTAGTTTTGAAGCCCTTGCTAGCTAAACAAGCAAACAGCGTGTTTAACTGTTCTGTCATTAATAGGGAAGGATCTGTTAAGGTGCAACTCATAAAACGCTTAAAGTTTGAAGCACTATGTTTAGAGCAAAACAAAAACAATCAAGGATAAAGGATGAATTAATCTTCTTGCTTGAAGATCACAGAGAAAGGACTTGAAGTGTCAAGTAGTTCAGAAGAGCTGTAGTTAAGCATTTAAACTTTTCCAGCTGTATTCAGACAAGATGCTAATTCTTTGTTTTTTTAACTGATAGAATTAATTTGTCTAGCGATCAGATGCAGTAAAAACAGAAAAGTGGAAAACAATTCTTAGAAATTTGAGCATATTAGTGAAAGAAAAGGCATTTTTGTAGTTAGATGGAATAGCATAACAGTGTATTTGTGAAATAATATTGGTAAAGAATTCGCTTCTGTCTGAATCATGAGGAAATTTTCTTCAAAATTGCATTTTCATTACCTTTTTAAAGCCAGTATTGGTTCATAAAGCTTCCTAAAACATATCACATAAATTCATTAGCTGTATTAGTAACTATCAGGACATACAAGAATGAAATGGGTTGTCCAAGGTTGGAGTGGAGCAATAGTGTTAGTGGGACTCATATCCCATGAAGTGCTGCTTTAGTTCTTCTGTTACTGAGCTGTTTCCCATCATTTTCTTTGGACATGACAATTCAAAGCCAGTCACTGTGCATATTTCATCCCTGCTTCTCCTTTGTACTCTCTCCAAACATATTATTTCTGTGAAATAGAATGGAAATCCACCCGCCTCCGTTTGTTTGAGCTCTTGCTCCTTCACACTCTTCCCAAACTAAACATTCTAGGTCATGAGCTCTCTGCAGAATACCAGCTCCTTGCCCACATCTTTCTCCCCATTCACAGTTTCAGTGCTGTGAGAGCAGGGGGCAATTAGCAGCAGTTCTTTCATCCACTGAAGATGCAGACTGTGCATTACTGGCTTTTACAGTGAGAAACCCAGTAGTGCCCCTTGACCTATCACTCATGTGTCAGTGGAAGAAGCTAAAACAGATGTTTCTCAGAGGACAGCAAATGTATCAGCAAAACACTTTGTTAAGGTAACTCCCTTGCACCAACCTAGCCTCTGTCCCTAGATGTAGCAAATAAAGGCTATTTTGGGTTGACAAAATATAATAACTAGTGTGTAGAGATTTGTAAAAAGCAAAGTTTGTTCTGCAAAACTTTAAACGTTTAAGTGTGTAGGGCCTAGGAAAAGTTGGTGTTCTTTTAGGTCAGGGAGATGGGATTTGCCATGTTTTCACTTCAGGCACACTTTGTGGAGGAAGGTAAGATCCCTCTGTTCTTTGGTCAGGGAGATGGGATTTGCCATGTTTTCACTTCAGGCACACTTTGTGGAGGAAGGTAAGATCCCTCTGCTCTGGAACTGTGTGTTCTGTCAGAGTTGCTGCTCTCCCTTCCTGTCTGCTTTCACTTATTTCTCTGTTTCTCTTTTCCACTTGTGCTTTTTTGATAATTAAACTTAACTAACCTTTTAAAATTTTCCTCAATGCCTGTCTCTTCCAGTCTGATGTTATACTTGTAGTTTTTATGCTTCTCCAGGAATGGGCACAGAATTTTGTGCTTGCAACCAAACATTGTACATATGGGTTCTTGCTTTCCTGTGCTTACTTTAGAGGTCACACCAAGAGAAGAAAGTATTAGCTTTGAAATAGCTGTGCTTTATTCCCACCTATTACTGGGTTATTTCTGATGTAAGTTATATCTCAGTGCTGTTACCTTCCTTTCTTATTTGGTTGCATTCTCTTTTAGCCATCATTGGCCTAGGCCAGCACCTGCACCAGAAACAAGGAAGACTGAAAGGAAGAGAAACCCTGAAGAAAAGTATTCAACATTCAAAATGTATGTATCTGTAGGAAAATGGCTGAGTAAGACAGAATAACTAGGAAAACTACTGCATGCTAAATATACTGTAAGGTATTGACCCTAACTAATGTGTTAACTTTTAGTGACCCAATACTATGCATTCATAATATATTTCACTGAAAACTAAGAAAGGGAGAGGGTGATTTTCTGTTGCAGGAAACATACTGGAACCCATGTCTTGGCTTATGTTTGAGTAACTCTTTTAAAGAAATCACCACTTCAGCTTGATTGATGATACATGATATGGTAAGGTAATAAAAATGTGTGTTCAATGTATGTCCATCCGCAGCAATCCAGATCAAATTTTGGTCTGATTTTGAAATTCAAAATATCTTGAACCTGTTTGAATAGGAGCATGTTATTTGATTCATCTGTGTTTTTGTAGGCATTTGTTAAGAAATGAAAAATCAGAGACTGAAAGTGTGTGTTTGACAATGAGAGTATGTTGCTTAGAGGTAAGAAGCTGCTTTTCAAGCACATTAGTCAACATTTAGCTAATGGTAGCAAGGAAATAATTTCCATTTCTAGTTGCCTATGGACGCAGTAAAGTGCTGTAAACCAAGATCATTATATCCTATAGTGTAGACTATAGATTACAGGAATTCAATATGTTTCAGCTGGGGAGTTACTACAAATCAGCTCTTGTTCCATGTGATAGCTTAACGTTTTTGAAAATCTTATTTGAACTCCTCAGAGCCTGTGGTGCCAATTTAGACTAACTGTTGCACAACAACCATGCACAGTTTTAAGCAAATTAAACTCAAGCTGTAAAGACTGAAAACAGAATTCTTTACAAAGCAGTTGGGAAATAGAAATTTTTGCTTCACTGTAATTTTTTACATTGCGATAGAAAGTCACACTGTCTGTGATTCACAGAACAAATGGTTTTGATATACCCCATCACCTTTCAAGGCTTCCTTGGGTAAAGTGTTTAAAGATGAAGAAAGTTGTCTACAGAAATGGAGCCTATTAATCCTGAAGACTTTCTCTGGTTGGGAGCACAGCTGAATATATAGAAATTTCAAGAACCTGTGGAAGGCAGAATAAAGCCCAAAAGGTGAGCAGTACATAGCAGTGCTATTCTAATCTGATCAGCACCATACCCTGGGACCTATAACAAGTGTGTAGCTGTGAAGGAAGATTGAACAGGCACGTGTCTGAGGTAATGATTTTGGATCTCCCAATTTAGATACAGCCAATGTTGCCTTTCATCTTCTCTGATACTATAGGAAGTAGCAGCGGTTTTTCTGTGTCTCAAAAATTGAATATTGATTACCTTTATTTGATCTTTTTTATTTCCCATGCTACAGTTCTTTTAAATCTGTCATTGGATGTGATATCATGAGGCTGCAGACTGTAATGTATAGTTAAAATGTGTTCTGACTCGTGGAGACAGAGTTAAATCCTCTTTATTGACCATCAGATGTCTGTGAGTTGCTCTAGCACTGAATCCATCTAGGGCTGTAGGGCAGGAACACTGATGAACTGATAAAATAATCAGAGGCTCATATAAGCATAGAAGGGTTTTGTTTGAAGGGACCATCATCTAGTTCCAACCCCTCTGCCGGGTGCAGGGACACCTGCCACCAGACTAGGTTGCTCAAAGCCCCACACAACCATCCAGGGGAGGGGACAGCCACAACTTCTCTGGGCAACCTGTGCCAGTGTCTCACCACCCTCACACTAACAGATTTCTTATGTATATTTAGTCTAAATCCACCCTCTTCCAGTTTAAATTATTACCCCTTCTCCTATCAACACGTGCCCTTGTAAAAATCCCTCCCCAGCTTTCCTGTAGCCCCTTTAGGTACTGGAAGGCTGCTATGATGCCTCTCTCTCTACTCCAGACCCTTCTCCAGGTTGAACAACCCCAACTCTCTTAGCCTGTCTTCATAGGAGAGCTGCTTTACCCCTCTGGTTATCTTCTTGGCCTTCCACTCCAGGAGCCTCCTGTCCTTCCTGTGTTGAGGCCTCTGACACAGAAATACTTTTGGACAACCCTTCCAAGCATGGAGGTGAGGTGAGCCAGAACATACTCACTTTTTGGAAATACATTTTATTAATGAAAATCCTCGCAGAATTTCATTTTGGACCCAAAGGTTTAGGATGTATTTGTCTGGGGGTTTTTAGCAATGTGTTCAACTGTATGGAATAATTTTGTGTTGTGTTCTCCCCAGAAAACAGTTTAAGAAGTAGGAAACACCAACATTGCATTTGTAGCTGTCACTGTACCTTTGTGCTGCCTGTCTGAGGTGTGCATAGTGAATTTATGATTAAAATACGTAGAAACACACCATAGTAAGTAATGCAAAAATGTTATTTAAAATCAAGAAAAAAGATCAAGCAGAAAAAAAGTTAGAATGTTGTGTTTGTGTTTTGTCTTAACTGAAGGTGAACACATCTGTAATTAAAATAGTAATACTGGTGCTTTAGGAAATACAGGAGTAAAAAAGACCAGCAGTGAAATGCGTAGGACATGGAACATATATCTCTGTATTATATTCTGGGTAATACAGTTATGTACATTCAGTAAAAGACATTATCTGCCGTTGAATTTTAGAATTTGGGTTGAACTGTTCGGATGGAAAAACAGTTAAGACATTCCTTGGACTGACCTAATGAAAATACAGCAGCTAGGGTATCTTTTTTGTGAACTCTCCCTCAACTTACAAAAAAAAAAAGTGTAAGTATTGATTTCACTGCCCTCACTCATACAGAAGAAAAATTTTTTCTTCTCCACTTTAGATGCTATATTAGAAATTACTACTACATCCTACAACATTTTAGGTGAAACTTCTACACTAAGTTTTCTACAATATGAGGTTCAGTTTCTTCAATTGTGACTGAAGAACTGGCACCAGAAGAGCAACACACGAGGTTTAGTGCATCTTTCCTGACAGTCCATCACTACTTAAAGCTTCCATTTAGGCTGGTGAGATTATGGATGATGTCTTTTGAATGCTTCATGTCTAGTTCACCATAAATGTTCAAAGTTTTTGTTTTTTTTTTACTGTTCAGTTATGGTATTTTAGTAGAACTATCTGCTCCCTTCATCTTTGCTTTTGACGTGCAACATTAACAAGGAGAGTATTTGTGATACCTATTGCCAAACAAGTAGTCTAGAAAATAGATGCTGACTGGATAGTCAATGCAGCTAACAGATGGTCTCATAACACATGCTTTTGAATCACTGAAAAAAGAAAAATAGTTTCACTTGAGCTTTTTTCTCTCAGCAGACGAGCTCTATGACACAATAAAATCCTGCTGGTTCCTTAGTCAACTGAAAAAATACACTGTCTGCCTTTAGAAGACAAGGAGAAAGACAAATTTCCTAGGAAAAAGAGCCCGTAGGTGATATCTGTTCTTTTAGTCTAACTCAGTGTTCCTGAGAAGAAAAATTGAAGAGCATAGCCCTCAGAACACCTATACTATTGCAGTGCTCTGTTGTTAATGTTTGGTTGTTTATTTGTTCCTTTAAAAACAATGATTGTTCCTAACCACAGCCTTTACACAATTAATCATTGTCATTTCCTTATAAATACTTTCTTTGGATACATTCACCATTTCCATACTTTATTGCTTTTTAAGCATTCAAAAATAAAGTTAATGCAAACCCAGGATATTTCCTTTTTAAAACCTCAGTCTCATTGGCTGCCCCCAGCCCATGATATGAACAGCTAGTTATTGTGTTAAAAAAAACAGGATGATAACAAGTCTGGATAAGGAAGAAGTGAATATACCTCATTTTCTCACACTAAACCCCATGAAATGACCACTAAGCAGTAGCCTTCTACAAATGAGTGTCTGATATGTTGTGCATTGGAAATTATTTCTATTCACTTGGAGTGAGTGCCAGCAAGCCCTTTAGTGACAAAATAGTGAATCTGTTCAGTTATTTGAGTGTGCTGAGTCCTGATGTCATTCGCCAAGGCTCAATTTCTGAGTCACATAGCTAACAACTGAACAATGTCTTAAGGATGGCAACATTTAGGCTTTTACTGTTGCATTCTTTTAACTTAAATAGAAGAAATAGATCTTTTGAAAACTTACAGTGAAGGTGGCATCCAGCATTTCATAATCAGGACTTGGAATAAACTTCAAACTGATCCTAAGGAGATGAGGGACTTTGGGTTCATCAGTTGATCCCGTAACACCCATTTGTTACTGGTTTATTAAAGACATCATTTTCTAAGGTGAAAGGGCTTTTAAAAATCTACCGTCTTTCTATTCACAGCCTTGGTCAGTGAGCTTCATCCATGTCTCAGCATAAATTGCCAGAGTCAAGTGAAATTCACAGCAAGATGTTGGTATTGATTGGCAGACTTGTCCTGGGAAGCTATAATGGGCATGCAGGGAATTTCCCTTTCAGAAACTGATTGGCATCTTTGCAGCCATAAGCAGCTTGGTGAGGGCTAATGTGAAGAGCTTCCAGCACATGTCATTGATGATATAGGTGTAAATGTATTGATTCCAAAGTGGGAATGGCAATGTCAGTGTGTGGCACATCTCTCTATAGCAGAGAAGGGAGTCATGGCCTCTAGAGGAGAGAGATGTCTTGCTCATTTTGTCATGCATTTATCTCCTGCAGGTTTCTTTAGCAGTTCTGAGAAGAATTTTTGATAATGAAATGCTTAGGCTGTAAATTCAAAAACAAAATTTCACCTTCATGTGTTAGCAGTTTCAGAAGATATTGGAGATATATTCTGAACATAATACCCATGGTACAGATATGTCTGGGTTTGTATTAAAAGATGCAGATGCTGCAGAAATGAAAGCTGCACTTCAATCAATGAGGTTTGTTTTGTTTCGAGAAGAAAGGAAAAAATTTAGTTAAGCTTCTAGGTCAGAAATTTAAAATTTTTTAATTTTTTCTGTGTTCTGAGATTGCTTCTTTTTCTCGAAGGATTTTGCACATCTTAGAGACTTCATAAAAGATAAAACTGAAGCAAAACAAATATTTTTTTAAATAATATACAATCATTTCTTCTCTTGCATTCTGAACTGAAAAACAATCCTGTAGCAATCCTTAAATTCCCAGAGAAGTAAAAGCTAAACCAGGCTTTTTTTTGTTTGTTTCTTCCAATTCTTATTGTAATAACCTAAACTAGTTTCTTTAATGTCTCCACCGTAAAAAAACTAAGAATTAAAAGTTTTTGGTTCTAATTTGGGATAGATAAATCACCCTTTTATACAGATAGCAGCCTTCATCAAGGTTCCTTAAAGTTTAGCTCATTTCTAAATAGCAGTTCATTGTCTCAGCCTTACAGATCAGTACAGATGTGTTTTATTTTGTCACTACTCTTGTCTTTCTACTGATTTCCACCACAGGCAGAACAAACATCTTTGACATACTGCCTGCATTCTTCAATTTCATCATGAATTTCAATAACTGCTATAAAGGAGGCAAACTATTTTCAATACTAATTTAGAGTCCACAAAACAAATCCTCCAAAGCTGTAATAGATTCAGCTCCCCCATTTTCTGTTTGAAATTTCACTCAGTTCTCCTTTCAGTTAAATCTTTGTCTTCAGGAAGGCAAAAACCAAAGCAAAACAAAACCTATGTATAAAGAGAATGAAATCCTTAATTGCTAATCAGGGAGAGGAGACTCTTGAAAAGAAGTATCAGTGAAGAATCATAAATACTATGCATTAATAAATGCACTCAAAAATAACATTGCATAAGCGATGCAAAGAGAAAAGGAAAATATAATTAGGAGATTAATCAAGGATATTCACAATTGCATTTATTTTTCTAAATATGAGAGTGATGTTAACATTCATCCAAAACACTTTTTTTCTTTTACTGTCCCTTTGAACTGAGTGGAGTACTTTTTTTTATATGTTGTACAAAGTATATCCCATTAACCTTTCTCCCTTTGAAGAAAATGAAAATGATCTTTACTCTTCACACAACCTCTGCTAAATCATAGTGTTGCCACAGAAATTTGCAGTTCATCAGCTTGGCCCCATTTCAGATGACTGACCCTAAATAGCTTTGTTTGGAGTGTCTAAATTACCTAGGATCTACCACAGGTTTTATGAAAACACTTAAGATCAATAGTGAGATGACTCATTTTTCCAGAATCTTAGAATGTTGTAACCTTTTTTAAAAAGCAGAAAATATAAGGTAAAAAAAGCTGCTAATGATATTGATTCTTACAATCAAGTGCTTTAAACTCTTAGGAGATACATTGAGAAGTAATGTGAGAAACCTGGGGAAAAAGAATGTGTCCAAGAGGCAGATCACTATTTGCTGGAAGTTGTTCATGAGACAAATAAGACAATCAGGAGCATCTTACACTATTCTAGGTGCATCTTTTTTCTCTAAATGCCACGTTAGTGTCAAACTAACACATACTCCTCACTTTTTATGTAGCTCAGATTTCCTTCCTTGTATGTTGGGCTATTTTACAGGTTGGAAATGAGAAAGGAATCGGGTACCTACAATAACTGGGCTTGGGGCAGTTGGTTTTGTTTGGGTTTTACACTACCCTGGCACTTTAAGCTCTACCATCCCTTACTGTGCCTGCCACCACAGAGGAGTAAAGAAGGGAGCATCAGGGAGTTCAGATGGTTGCTCTCACCTCTCATGGAGCAATTTGTTGTCAAATACGAGTTGCAGGGTAGTATTGGAGATGATGCAGCGTGCTACTTGCTTATTACCCATAAAGATAAGATGGCACAAATAATTTCCAACCTTAAGTATTGGTTTTGTTAGGAGTCTGGGAAATAGAAATGGCTTACACTTGTATGTTAAAAGTTCTACCTCTCTATAAGCATATTGATAGCTGCTGGTTTTTGAAATTGAGTATTACAATCCTGTTGCCTTCCAACTCTGTGCCAGTTTTGCAAAATGAAGTTTGCAGACATTAGTATATATTGAACTTCTTGACGTTCAACCATACCATCAAGATAAATTCAGGTGATAAATGCTTTATATCAACCTTTTCAAAGGTTAAAAAAAGTCTGATTTCAGAACACAAGTTATAGTAACTGGAATTTATCCTCTGAGTTATTGCTGTTCTCTTCTATGTAGGTATAAACCTGATTTCAGAAGACAAAATATACTTTTAAAATATGTTCTTGTACTCCTATCTGACCCCTCAGAAGAACCCACCAGCTTTCCAAGGCTTGTGGCAAACTTGAATAAAAGTGTTGTCAAAGTGTGCTATTATTTTCTTAGACAAACCCCACGACTCTCTGCATGTAAACAAGCATTGTGAGAGTCTGATTATGATTACTGCTCTTCTTTGCTTAACATCTGTCTTTTGTTTTTCTCCCTCCTTTATCTTAATCCATTTATCTCCTTCTCATCTTTCTTCTTAATCAGATGAGAGATTGCAATGAGGGATGAATCACTGCTACATTCTTTGTCTTTATGGTGACCAACATTGTGGCTCTCAGCCTGGATGTAAGCTTGGTAAACTTACCAAACTTGTGCTCTTAGTGAATGGCTCAATGTATATTTAGTTGTCACCTTCCAATTTTTATATCAACTAAGGCAAAAGTCCCCCAAGTGACAGCCTCATTCACTATGCAGCCCCAGTTCATCCCTTGAGTCCTGTCTATCCTACACAAACTTCAATTAAGTAATTGAAAACTGTATCAAAATTCATACGTACAGGGGGCACGGGGAATTAAAAATGCTCAGTCAGTGTTAATTCTAGCATTTCTTCATTTTTCAGTGCTTGGCTTTGCAGACTTAATGATCTTCAAACAGGTTTTTTTTTACATAATTTGCTATGCTTGTTAAAAAGTAAAGAGGAAGGAACTCTGGTTGTTACAGGGGGACAGTATAGAGCTCTGTGCAGCTATGATTTAGAGGGTTCAGGTCAAGAGTTCAGACCCCTTTTTTTTTCAGCTGACAAGATTTTAAACAGTAGAAGTTGTAAACTGTCACCATTTATGAAGAGCAGCAACAAGAGGAAGATAGAGTGGGTATATTGACAGGGGGATGTATATAGTATTTGCTGATAGGAAATTAAACAATGTAAGAACTGTAGTTTTTATTCCAGATTTTCTATGTATATCCAGTTACCTCTAATTAAATAAGATAAATTCTACTATTGTTAAAGGCTGTGGTAGGGGTGCTGAGACTTAAGAGGACTTCATAATCCATGAAAAACATAACTACAAGGTGTCCAGTGGCAATGTTGTAGCTGGGTATACAACAGGTTACAGAGATTCAGGCATAAAGTGAATTAATTTTTATCTTTTTCAAAATAATTGTAGAATCCTTGTATCCAGCATAATATGTGCTAGATTTGTATGTATCTAAAAGATAAAATGTTTTAATTTCATGTCCTCCTAAACACATTTGAATTATTTTTTTACTATTTAGTTCTGCCTTTGAAGCACAACATCTGACCTTGCTGTCCAGTAGAGTTATATTTTAAATGAAAACCCTTGTAATTTTTTTTATGGATCCCTGCAGGCTTTCAGTTAGTGCTGTATGTCAGTACATGGTGCAAGTGCTGGGTAATCCATCAGCACACTGACATTGGAAACAGGTTTTTATTTTAAACTCTTTTCTTAAACAAATGATTGCACTTGATTTAGAATCTACTGAATCAATGATTGTGAAAAATACCAGAATCTTCTCTGAAAATAATCTGTAACTTACTGAGGAACATGATAAACTTCTGAATGAATATGCAGTAGTCTGAAACTCAGTGAATAAGGCGTGGCTTGACAGAATAGCATTAAAAGCAAATTAAATCTAATTGCAATAATTATGATGTCAAAATATATTTGTATGTATAGCCTTTCACCTAAGTAATCTAACACATTAAAGGGAGAAAAAAGGCTTTTTATAAAAAGATAAATCTTGTTTTCCTGATCTCTAGGTCTTGCTTTGTTGATTTTCAAGTATGTAATAGCCCTCAGGGGAGACAGCACTGTTCTTGACATGTAGAAGTCTAAGGCCTGGAGTGATGTTGAAAGGAATGACAGACAGATGCCTCTTTGTACATTTGAGTGTAATGCTGTTTAAAAGAAAATGCAATGTTTAAATGGTTTCTGGTCTTCTTTTTGACATATTCAGATTGTAGACAGCTCTGCTGGGAGGTTTAGCTGTCTAGTCTGTCAGAAGACTGGGAACTAAGCAGAAGTTAGCAGAGGCCACAGATGAAAATTGCTTCTTCCATTACAATGCAGGTTCTCTTCCAAAGAAAATATTTCTTTTTCCATTTAAAGTTTCCTTTCTGTTCCCATCCTGCCAGATGCTTCTGATAATCTCCCAGCAGGAGGCTGTTGTCAATGGGAAGGGGGTCATTGATCCCAGAAATGGGCAAAAACTTGGGAAGCTAAAGATGAAATTTCATTCAAGAAAGGTGTTTAGAATGTAATGAGTCCTGGAGGTTAAATGTGAGTACAAAATACTTAGATTTCTAACGTAAGTATGTTTGAGTCAGGAAGTCTTTATAATAGTGAGAATTATTCTGCTCTCTTCCTAGAGTTATAATAAGGAACAAGGACACTTGTCTCCTACACAGGACTACAAAGACAGAACCAAACTACCATTTCTGCATTTTGCAGTGATGCAGCACAAGATTATTGTCAGCATTGCCTTTATTTACGTTGTACTTTAGTTGTGCATTAGTTGGTTGAAGAATGTGCATGTATTTCTGCAGTGTACTAGTCAACATGTTCCTTGAACAGGACATCTGCCTTACAAAGTTAAAAGCATTTCTCACTTTCATCTCCTAAAGGAAAGTTTCTTTACAATTTTCTACATGGTCATTTATTGGTGACAAGTTAATATTTCTAACAGAACTCTAGGTAGGTTATTTTCTTTCAAATATGCCAAAATCACCAATGCAGTATAAATGTTTATTTATTTTAGCTCAAGTTTTATAGATAGTTTCTTCAGAAATCAGATTTTACTTAGTGACCACAATAACAGCATTGTCTTCAGGGGCAAAGAGAAAACTTTCCACTAATGAAGAAAACATTGAGTTACAAGAACAGCTAGGGGCAGGAAGTAAGAAAGACCATTAGTAAACTCTCAAAGAAATTTAATTTTGCATCATACTTTTCTGTACAATTGCATCAGTCACCATTTACATCCCTGTTATCTAATACTCTATGATAGATTCATCCCATTTAATTTATTATGTCCAACATTTGACTCAACTGACTTCACAGAATCATCTTTTTTGGTGCTTTATACAGGGGTTTAAGGTTTGGGAGCAAATCAAAGCAAAAAAAAAAAAAAAATCTTTCAAAGTGGTTTATTTTAGCCAAGCTTCACTGAGCATTTCCTAAAGCATGCAGGTTGAGCTGCCTGTGAGGTGAGACTTCCCTGCAGTAATTATAAGGCAGGTTAAATAGTGTCTGGTTTAGAATGGGTACAATCTATAGCTTGTTGGCAAGCTGAGAGGTTCCAATTCTGCCTGTAAATGAAAGGAATTAGTGTTTGCCAATTAAATCAAGATGCTGGTTCACAGACAGTCTTGCTGATACCTACCAACTAAACTCTAAGCTATTATTCTTGATGGTTTAATGAACTGCTTTTAATACATAGTAAATGCTAACCCCTGTATCTCAATTAATTGAGCAAAAAGGGAAGGATATTTAAAGGCCTGTCTCCCTTCAAACTTCTTCAGCATCAGGAACCATCTGTGCCAATGAAGCACAGGAATCTGAGATATTCACTGTCTTTCTTTCAATTTCACTTTTCCTTCTTACACTTTTTTATAAGCATATCCTGTAGGCAGTAGTGCTAACTAAATTGTTTTGACAGTGCATGACAAAAATCACCATGATCTGATGCTGAACAGTAACTGCATTTTCCTCTGTTAAGGAGATGGTGTAGGCAGGTTACATAAATAAATTTGCAGCTTGTATTCTTCAATGCTGAGTACACAAAACTGATGACAAACTCAAAATGCATCTGTTTGCCATACCAATGGGTGTAGCAGTTTTGGGTGATAAAAATGGTAAGTGTAGTGAAAACAAGATATGGTTTTCAGCTAGAAACTTTTCAAACTTATCCCATTCTATCCTGAGATAATTTTTTATGTGTGTATATATATACACACGTATATATGTATATATATATACACAAACAGATGTATAATCAGATATTACACAAACAGATATAGAATATTTTTTTTCCCCTGTAAGGCATAACCTCTGGTATTGTTTCTTCATCACTCAGAAGACCCTCCCTACATTGGCTCCTCTCTGAGAATAAGCATAAGGAAATGAGGCATCAGAGCTATATCTGCTCCAAACACTAGAAGCAACAGGTTCAGAGCTCTGCAAAACAAAATTTCATGTGGAGACAGGGTTATTTGAAATCTAACTCACCCAAAACTGCTGTTGCTAATATCAATGTTTTTTGCTCCTCAGTAGATGGTTCTTTAAGGCTTCAGTGCACGAAACTAGAGTGAATCACCATCTTCCAGCCCTGAATTTGGTACAACACTCTGCCTATATGCCTGCAGGTTTGGGGTTTTTTTTCTTTTTAGAGGTAAGTGTGGAACTTCTGAATTTTCTTAGAATGGGCCTATTCTTGGAAATATTTGGAATGTGTATGGGTGTGACCCTGAGCTACCTTGGAGCAAGGGAATGACTTTGATGACCTCCAGAGATCCCTTTCAACCTAAATTATGATTTGTGATTTTATGTCCTGTAACATGGCCTTACTAAATGCTTTTGGAATTATGGAGATTATTCTCTTAGAGCCTTATATCTTCTAATCCACTTGTCCTTTAAACTTATTCAAAAAGAATGCCAAGGAGACTGCTTTGTTACAGAGGGAGCACTCAGACTTCATTTCAGTTTTTTTTCTTATATCAGTGTCTATTACACCTTCAGATACAAGTTTGATTTTTCTTAAAAGAATTTCTGGCTAGGTGAAGCTAAATAGAGCATCTCTAGCCCACACCTTAATTCCAATTCTGTGCTAAAAAGGTCTCAATGTCTTTTTATTGATCCCACCTGCATTTTATAGACACTGTTACACGAACTTAAACTGCAGTTATTCTTGCTTGCTGTATTTTTGTGGCTTAGCTTTGCCTTGACTTTACAGAAGTAAATAGTATTTTTCTTTCTCAAATCTGAAACTCAATCAAGCAACAGTGAAAAATATAAGAAGCTTTCATTTTTTTCTTGTTATCTGGGTCTTATGCATCCCTAAAGTGCAGCAGAGGATGGAAAATAGAAATATTTCTTAGAAAGCCACTTTATTTTCTATCCTTATTTCCATCTAGCATCTGTCTTTTGAAGGGGAGAAAACAAAACAAAAAAGACAAAATAGAAGAAATTTTCAAAAGGTCATAGACTGGTTGGAGCCAGTGTTCACTTGTCTTTTTGTGCTACTGTTTTATGAGTAAATCAGAGTAGAGAAATCACAATTATAATACGGTGACTGGGGAGAAACAACCAGAAACTAAACACACAAAAACCAGATATGCAACTTCTGACTTTACAGATGGCTGTTTTTCTTAATTATATGGGTAACAGTTTAGAGGCACCTAATTGGTCATGCTTGACAAGTAATAGAGGTTTTTCCAAGATAAACAAATGTTCACATTTTTCATACTCAATCAGGGAGTTTATGTGCAAAAATGACCAAATGTATCATTTATTCTAAACCTCCTATGTTATTTTGTAATAAACCACCATCTGTACGTTGATTTTACAGAATGTGTGTGCAATGACCAGATGGGTTTGGGGAAGAAACTAGATTTTACTTTTGTTTTATTTTTAAAAGTCAACTAAAAAAGCTTACTTTATTAATTTAGACATGTCCCCAAAGCAAGTTTACTTTGCTTTTCTCTTTCAAATAGTGTTCTAAATACTCAATAGCTGTCTTGTTCTGGCTTTCCCATGTCTTTCAAACTGATAGACATGACTTGCTCAGTGTACTCAGCTTGGGATACTCTGTATTTGGTTGTGTTGCATATTGGTTGGTTGTTTTGTGTATTGTTGAAGCTATGGTGAATGAGTTTGTCCATTATGATCAAGATATTAATTTAGTCATCTGCTGAAAGCTTATTAATTTAGCTTTATTTTTTTTTTTCTAGTTACTTGTTTTATGAAACTTCATAACTCTGCAGGTCTTCTCCTAGTGAGCAATCATACCTGAAGTAACTACTCCTCACAACTTTTTTTGGTCAGCACTTCTTTTTTAACACTTTTGTTTAGAACATTTTTGCAAAATCCTGTGGGATGGGGCTGTGCCCAAATGGAGACCTGCAGTGGTACAGCCGTGTCCTGGCTTCTCACCAGCCAGTGCAAAACTTCTCCCTTGCTCCTCAGATGTTCTCCAGCTGTGTCTCCAAGCCAGGAGTGAGGAGCCAGGCAGTGAGGAATACTTACTGCAATTCAAAAGTCACCCCTCAGCCCTATTTCTCAACAACTTGTCAATTTAGAAAAAGTTTTAGCTATCTCAAAATAATCTGCTCGCTCCCAATCTTCTGATGACACCTATCCCAGTCCTGGAAAAATTAAATATTATCAGTGATATTCAGCAGCAAGATTTCAGCTATTCTGAAGTAAGCAGGTGTTAACATGAAAATCACTTATGGTTGGTTTTTTTTCTAGCAATTTTCCTGCTCATTCTCAATTCAGTCTTTAAGGGTTCCTCTGTTTAAATTGTGCTGCTAAGGATGCCTTGAGCCATACTGCACTCCAGACCACTTTTACTGTCTACTCTTCATGCTTTAAGGGAGCACAACTGGCCCTGGTGTAGACATTAAGAAGATTCTGTAGGAATAAAAGTTGTGGTCAGTCAGGAATCCCAAATGGGCATAATCTTAGCTTGAATGAGAATGTAGTTTTTCTCCACTGTCATGAGCTAGTTTAAGCTGATTCAGATTGTGTGAAATGACAAGGTTGGAATGGAGAAATGTTTTACCATATGACCAAATTTAGAGCAAATTCCAGCTGGGCTGCATTTTGAGAAACAGTCTATTTCCAGGCTATTGTAAGAGCATCAACTCTTGCATCTTGTGCCTTACAGATCTGCTATTTTAGTAATAGTGGATCTGAGAAGAAAGCTATCATTGAAGGTAGTCCAAAAATACTTATGATGGTAGCTGGAGATAACTTCATTCTGTGCTGGCTCTGGATGGCTTGGTTTCTATTTGGTTGGTTGCTAGTTTGCTGTTAGAATTGGGTTGGGTTAGTTGGACCTTCACAGCTTCAAATAATTGGCAGGGTAATACCTGTTGTTAGGGAACAGAAAAAGAAATATTATTACACTCCTTAATTATGTGAGTTGCATATCCCATCTGAGCTGTAGGTGGGAATGTCCCCCTCTGAGGGACTGAGGATGAAGACTTTGTGCACTGGAATGCTTCTTTCTGGTTGCCTTGGGGTCAAGAGGCTTCTAAATCTCTGGAATATAAAAAAACCTTGAAATATTTGCTTCAGGCATATGCTCAGAAAAATAGAAATACATGTATCTGAATTGAGTCAGCTTCCTGAATGTTGAGAACTTTCTTGAACCAATCTTGTGAGCATAGGCTCTCTGCCAAAATCACCGGTAAAATGATTGGTAAACATCCAGGTCATGCTGGAACAGCTACAACCATAAACTTTGCTGCGTTATTTCAGCACTTTTGCTTCCAGTCCCAGTGTGAATTGGGATCTATAAATGCAGGCAAAATTAAATTGGCTGTTAAAAAAAGCATCTTGGTTTACTTCTTTGTTTGAAAGCATTTAAATTTCAGTTTGAATTTGTTTCAAATTATGGGCTCGAATTTGTGTTGGTTTTTATTGCATTAAAAATATTTTTCTCTTCAACATACAGAACAAAAAGAAAATATATGATGAAACAGAAACTATGTAACAATGCATACACAGTAAATAGAGAAAATAGATAACAAATTAAAACCACATAATGAATTTTCCATTATGAAAGTTCAACACACACACATACATATAGAAAAATTCTAAGAGATTTTTCTAAGTGTAAGAAATAAAGTATTTCCCAAATTAAAAAAAAAAAAAAAAAAGAAATGTAGGAAATGAATAGTAGTATAGTAGAAGAAAATGAAAGTTAGAGGGGAAGAGAAAAGTTCTATACAGGTAATCTCTAATACTACAGATGATCTGAACATGATTAAGATCACTGTCATCTTCTTCACTCATAAGGCTACTGGCAAAGAACTGCTGTAGATCTGAAATCAAAGTTCTGTGTTTGTTGTGTTCTATTAGTAACTTAAAAGAAGTTTAAACTAAAGGATCTTAACATTTTAAATATTTGGGATTAGGCAATCTGTTCCCAAGTGGATTAAAAGCATTTAACATCATGTAGATAATAATCAAAGATGGCAACACCATGGCAGATGACCAAGCAGAAGCACTGTTGTGCTAACATCTATTTGATAAAGACTGAACAGTTGTCTGGAATTTTTGGACAGCATTATTAAAATGTTCTTTTTACATATAATAAGTATAGGAAATTAGTGTGATTAATACCTACCATGGTTTGAAGAGGTTATTTCTGCTGAAAACATGTTAGTTTTCTTTAGTGAGATCAGAAGTTGACAGAAACAAATCTTGATGTTGACTTCTGTAAATCATTTGAGATTTGAGTTACTCTGGCATGACATATTGATTTAAAAATTACCACTATAGAATATCAATGTACCTATATCAAGTGGATTTTTCATAGGTTACAATAGGAAATACCAGCCTCTCCTGATTTTAGTCTTCATATAAGTGTCCCAAGTGTCGTCTTCAGGCTGAGAGTTTTTCCTGTGCTTCTTAAAACCCTGGCACATCGTGTAGCATGAGATCATGCCTAATAGCAGTGTCCTTTTTTGAATGTTAGAATCATACAAGAGGGATGCCATTATTTCCTCATTCTTATTCCTGTATAGAGTAAGTAATGAATCAGTAGACATCCCTGGCAGATTTTTACTGGTGCACATATATTGTCATCACAGCTTCACCGAGTTCCCTGGTTCTTTGGGTCAAGTACAGCTATGTTAGGGTTGGATTCAGCTGCACACAGGTGTGTAATGAGACATATGTGCCCTGCAGTGTCCAAGACATCCATGTCAGGCTGGCAAAAGTGTCAGGGATGACGAGGAACCTGCATCTTTCCAGCAGGATATCTCTAGGATATCTAAAACATCAATAACGATTTCCCAGACTCGTGTAAGATTCAAAGGTTGGTATAAAAACCTTCATCCTCTTTTCAGGATTTTGTCCATGGTTTCTCTATTTTCAAAAGCTCTCCATTCTTCTATCAAGAAAATCAAAGGCATAAGTTAAAAAAAATAAAAGCAAACAAAACACCAAAGGAAACAGATTTTGACCTATCTCATCTTTATGGGGAGTTTTCAAGATTCCAGAAATTTTGGGAGTAAAAGTAAATATTTCATAAAAAGTATTTCTTGGAAATCTCAGAAGTCTTTGCTGTCACAGTTCTGACTATTTAACTACTACAAATTCATGGAATTAGGCTTTGATAAATTGACAAGTGACTACTGGTGTTTTATGCTTTTCCAAAAATCTGAATACAGTTTCCTTGTTCAGTGTTCCTCTTCATGTTAAAACATGGTGACTGATACAAAAAAACTGCTCACATTTTATTTTTCATCTGATATTTAAACTAATTTTTGACCTGGTTTGGGTTTTTTTAACCAGCATTTTAAAGACAAGTTGTCTTGGGCCACAAGCATGTCTTCTGTAAACTTTCCAGTGTAAAAAATTAAGTTTTGAGTTCTCCTAATCAGAAAGCATGTTCTGTCTCCTATGTTTGTTACTTAAGATAAAGAAAAATGAATCTTTGTTTGCTGAACCAGACATCATCTTGATGTTATTTTCATACATCATTTTGTTCTTTCGTATATCACTTTGTGTATTCCAATATTATTTGTACCTTCAAAAATATTTTGAGTGGTTTGGTAACTAAAGGTTCAAGGTCATTCTGCCATTCTATTTTTCTCTTCTGCATACTACAGAAGTTATGTAGTGAATTGCTCCCTTTTACTAATTGAAGTAATTTATTTTTAACACTTCTATCTTGTAAAGTTGATTTTTATTTATTTATTTAGAGAAACAGAAATAGTATTACAAATACATTTTGATACTCTCTATCTGTATGAGATGGAAGCTGTAAGTGTGCCTGGATTTTAAGTCTATGAATGCCCTGCTTAAGAAGGTAATGTCTCTTACTAATGGTTTGTGCTAGCTTAGCACAGCATGTCCTGGTCTTTGACTTGGATATGAGGGTACTCCTGCAATACAAATAAGTGATAATAATGATGTTTTAAAGCTACTCATCTTGCTCAGCCTAACCTGTAATGTCCCATTTCCTTAGACTCATGGCCAAGCCCTTCTGCACTAAATCAATTCTTCCTCTCATTTGAACCTTCTTAAAATTCTACATGCAGATTGTCAGTTAAGTCATTACAAGGACGTGTCCCAGAGTTTTAGGCATTTGAAGGAACACGAGGGAATAAAGGGAAGCTTGGTGCTTGTCTTGATATATTTTTATTTACTGATCTTCTGTTTAGTGCACTTAATTTATGTCAGATAAATCACTTGAATTCTTTTCAAAGATCAAGTGGGGAAAATGTCACAGCATCAAGTGTAAGTTACCATTTTTTCCTAAAGGTCTCGTTGTCCCTAGGTAGGTGCATGTGGAAAGATCTTGTAAACAAGAACACACCCTTTATTTCAAACTCTTGTTGTCTGGTTTTAACAGTATCCCAAACTTATTTATATTTTGAATCAATTGAAGTGAAGATTAGCTACTTTACATAAAATAGAAGTCGTTGAGATGAGCAGCTGAAGAGTTGCAGATGAAATTCTAGCTTATTTTCTCCCTATCATGAAGATGGAAGTCACCAGGTGGTGCTGTTAGATAGTATTGCAAGATCATGTGTTGTTTTGGTTTTTTTTTGCATAATGCCTTTGCCTTCCAGCTGAGAGAAGCTTTAGAAGCACATTGACAGGTGACTTTTAGTTAAGGAGTAGAAGGACTTTGTGGGACGTGGGCATTGGTGTCTAAGGTTCTGTTCTGCAAAACCAGTGTTGTGGTTGCTGTTTGTAGTTCCATTTGTTCCTGGTCGGGATGAATGCAGAACTTGCTATGACATACAACACATTTTTTTGCCCCTTGACCCACAAGGAAAACAAAATA
This sequence comes from Florisuga fusca, assembly GCA_038090715.1. Lineage (NCBI taxonomy): Eukaryota > Metazoa > Chordata > Aves > Apodiformes > Trochilidae > Florisuga > Florisuga fusca. The sequence continues at coordinate 6,931,618 of JAAWXA010000013.1, forward strand.
AAACTTGGCAATAGGTCAGCAGTTGTGTTAGGAAGAGAAAACAGGTATGAGAGGGACAGCTGTGGTGCAGAATATGGATGGAGAGTAGTATCATGGCTTTGGGTGAGAATTTTGTTATCCCTTCAAGAAAAAGTCTTCATTATTAGTTTGGTTCTTTCATTGGATTACGTTAGAGAGAATAACCATTGGAGTAACTATCCATTCAGGTGACATGGATTTAGTTTTTTATTCAGCAAAACCAGTTGAAATCATACAAATATAAGTTGAAAAAAAAATCAGAAAGGTAAATAGTAATTATCTGGCAGTGCACGCTGTAGCATAATTGAGTGATAGAGACAAATACCTTAATGTGAAGGGAGCCATCTGGAGTTTAAGGGAATAATGACTCAATCTGCTTCAAAAGATTCAGCAATTTTAACATTAAAAGTCTTGTTAGTGACTGAGATGATAAAAGATGCACTCAATACATGGGATGTGGATGGTGTTCCTTACCCATTTTAAGTAACAGAAAAAAGATCTATGTGGAGATACCTTAAGATTTTAAGTAATTTTTGTACTTGTTTAGTACATTTATGCTTGGTGATTTGGGTAAGAATGAGAGAAGTAGCTTTCTTATATCAAAGTCTTCTCTTAGATAATACCTGAACTAGATTTGAAAACCATTCAGCTAAGCTTTAGAAATAGATGCTTATTTATGCTTTAAATATAATTTAAAATGTCTTAAAATTATTCTAGGTATGTAGCAATTGTGTATGTCAGAGTAAGAACTTATACTTTGCATTTTCCAAGGTTGGTCATTTGTGGTAGTTTTAGTAACCAGTGATGACAAAGCTTGACAGGTAATGCAGTTTAGGACGTGGATGGACTGGGATATTGGTCCAATGCAAAAGTTCTTGGGAGAAGTCACATTGGGTTTAATTTGCCTTGGTAATAATAAACAAAACAGGTTACTGCTATCTGTAACAGCTTAGTAACAGTTTAATATTGTCTTGATGTATGTAGTGCTGAAGAAAAGAATTCATGAACTGTGTTTCTGCACTGCACTGGGTTACTCTCAGTCAAATGAACTGTTAATACTTCACACCATTTTCATTAACCTCTTGATACTTTCCTCATCTCCATTAGAGCAACATTCTACAATCAAACCAATAGAAAAGCATAAACAAATTATGCAGAAATGAGTAGGAGGTCATTATAAGAAAGGAGAGATTTCAATGAGATGAGAGCTTTACCTTCTCTGATTCATTAATCTGAAGAACTTTGAAAACAGGCTTATGGCTGAAAAGCTAAAAGCTTCCTAGAACATATGAAAAGCAGCACAATTTTGACTAACATTTTATTTTTAATCTGTTTTTTTGTTTGTTTGGGGGTGGGTTTTTTTGGTTGTTTTGTTTTGGGTTTGTTTGGGTTTTTTTTATCTGTTCTGCTGCAATTGTTGCTTCCCATTCCCATTTCATACATTTAGATCATGAGAGCTGAATGGGATTCTCTGAATCCTAGAGAGTTATTCCATTTTGGTGATTAAGTGACTGCTTTTTTTAAATAAAACTAACACATTGTTAGTTTCAAAATGTCAAGCTTTATTTTGTACCGAATTCCTGACTTGTATGCTGCAACACTTTGTTCTGAACCTTGATGATGTGTGACTCAGAAATCATATCCTACAAGGATTTTAATAAGGAGGAGGTTGACAAAGTGAAAGGGTATCACAGAAAAAAATGAATGCTTGCTGAACAGGGGAACAGTTATATTTACACATGCTCTTTAGCTTTCTGAACACAGAAAACCTGGGTAAGATGGTAAACACTTTTACACAGATTTATGCCAGGGGAAGCTTAGGCTGGATGTTAGGAAAAATTTTTTCACTGAGAGGTTTGTCAGGAATTTGGATGGCCAAGGACAGTGGTGGAGTCAGCATCCCTGGAGGCATTTAAAAGGCATTTGGACCTGGTCCTTAAGGACATGGTTGAGTTGTTAGATTATGGTGTTGGTCCAAGATTGGACTGGATGAGTTTGGAGGTCTCTTCCAACCTGAAACATTCTGTGATTCTGTGTTTTCTTTATATTAATTTCTAGATAAATACACACTTAGAGATGTCACAAATGTTTTTCATCCTCAGAACATCTGGGATATTTGTGCTGTTGAGGTGCTTCCAATCTTTTGTTTTTAAAGAAAAAATATTATATATAAAAGTAGTGTTTATAAATGCAATAACTTGTGGGTCACTTAAAATCTATCCTAAGAGGGTTGGTCTTAAAATGAAGGACTTCAAATGACTTTGGCCTTAAGGGATATCTAGAAGATATCTCTTCTTGAGGCATGTAGATGAAAGGAAGTAAAATCACTGGAAGAGAGATTTGGATGTCCCATTTTTTCATTCCTGATTTGCAAGATTTCCTCCTGAAGTGAATGGGAGTTTTAAGTATATACAGAATGGGACACTAAAAGCAAGATTAAAGGGAAGATACAACTGGGAGCTCTGAGAATTTTCAAAGCAGTGAGGACAATGAGGGGACGATGCTAGGAATTTAATTCCTAATGCTAGGAAATGAAAATGTACTTGCTTAGTAATATAAACTCACATGTGACAAAGTTCATCATCTGTAGTATGGAGTATCTAGTCACAAAACAGATTGTGCTTTGCTCTTGAGATACTCCATCTCAGAATTTTTTTTTATTTCCTTAAAATGAATTATCCTCCATCTCTCTCAAAAGTTTGTTATAAAAAATTAGTCTGCCTGACAGACTCTACATGTCCATGTTAGAAACCTTGAAATCAGTATCCTATATAACACCTGGCAAGTGTAGCTTTTCTGCATCATTAGTGAGCTTGTTGAGTTGGTACTGCAGAAGCACTTCCAGAACCAGTGGTTGTGCATTAATCTTTTGCAAAGACCATCACCTGGAGTGGGGAGCACTCAAATATCTTGTTTAAATATTTATTTTAAATAACTAAGCAAGATTTACCTAGTGCAGAACTTGATGCCAGCATCCTGAATATGTGTGAATTTGACAGAATATATTTGATTTTGGCATGTAGGCTTGAAGGGTATGCACTGGAAGAACAGACTTCCATTTTATAGTTCTTAAGGGACGGTAAGCATTAGGATGCTCTGATATGTTTATGAGGCTTCAAAGTGGTCAATAACTTCAGTATTATACTGTTAATGTGAATTCTACAGGGATAGGTTAGTCACTCATAACCAGTTAAGATTTTGTTTACTATGTGTTTGTTTCCTTGTAGGAAATATTTACATATACTTTGCTCTCAAATAAAAATAGATAAGAAAAAGTTAAAAAGATAGATACACCTTTAAGGTCCTGTGGTCATAGACACCCTCTTTGTAAGATTATAAAGGATTTATTCTCTGTTAATTCTCATTTATATTGCCTGGGTTCTCAGGGTAGTTTGCATGCTATATTTCAATTATTCCACTAGGAATTGCTTTGATGGTAGTATTTAAAATTAATGTATTTATTGAGGTCAGAAACAGAATCAGCAAACTCCAAAATACATGCTGATAATAAATGTTTTTAATTTAATCAGAGCTGTGTAAGCTAAAAATATCTATATTGATATGTGCATACATTGAGATATGATTTTGCTATAGTTATAGGCAATAGTCTAAACCCTCCTAGGTCCCATTAAGATATGAACCCTAAGAAACTAAATTGATCCTAAAGAAAGTAGAGATCTGGAAAGATAATACATATTGACTTTTATTACCTTATTTATCTACTTTCCAACTTGTCATTAAAATCCAGCTTCACTGTATAGCAGTGAGATATACAAGGCATGACTGAACTGAAAATGGTCTTACCTCACAGGCTAACAAGGAGCCACAAATGAGATAGAGTTAGAAGTGTCAAAAAAAAAAGCTACTTTTGCACAACCTATGCAACAATTTATCTCAAGATTTGCTGTGTGTTTCATTTTTTTACAGTTTATATCTTAGAAGGAAAAAAGAAGAAATTATTACAAGACTGCAAAACAAGACAAACTTCAGCAATTAAAGTTGTTGTGATAATGTAAGTAGACTTTCTCATACCTGTACCAATTTACTAGTTCTCTTCCTTTAAATTAATGTGGAAACTATATAGCCAATACATTATAATATATATATACACACATGAACATTTTTATATATGTATGCTTCCTTACTGAGTTAGTATTTTCATTTTTTGGTGTTTGTGGACCTCAGAATCTACAACCTCCCAACTTACTGTGATGTATTCGTAGTCATCCAATACTGGGTTGTTATGTCACATACTTGAGAGATACTGTTAGATAATTCAAAACTTTTTAGCAACATGGTAGAGATCATGAGCTTTTATTCTCATGGCCTCTCCTCTTCCCTCTGAAAGGACACTGATATTTCCCATCTACACTCCTGGCCACTCAAGCCTGATATCTTGAGTTCCTCTTTGACTGGTCATTTCTTTGATTTGTGTATACAATCTTGCTGATTTCTTTGATGTTGGCACCTCAAAATCTGATATTTCTTCCTTGCTTATGCTTGCAAACTTACAGGTAAACGCTGATCATCTTGCATTTTCAGTGGTGTAATTTCCATTCTAGACTTGGTAACCTCTCTCTGATTCAAAAAGATGCTGCTAGAGTTAGCTTTCTGGATTGTTGCTCTGTTTCTACATCTTTTGTTGCTCCTTCTCTTTCGAATGCTTGCATACACATTTCCTGTCAAGTATTCATAGCCCTGCAGACTTACTTGGTCTCTGTTCAGATGTTTAAACTTTCCATTACAAGGTGGGCACATTTCCATCAGTGATGCTTCATCATTGTGACCAGCTCTCTCTGTTCTGAAAAGCATGACTGAAGTGTCTTTGACTATGGCCATCCATCATTGGTTTATCTTTTTATGTGTGAAACTGTTGTGCTATTTCTGTCATCCTACCATGCTACAAGGTAATATTGGCTAGGAAGTAGGTATGGTGGATTTGCCATTCCAGAAGTGTTTTCTGCCAGTGACCTTCAAATCCTGTCCAGCTCTCATAGTATTAAAGCAGGGTCATTTAGAATATTTATACCATTCCCTGTGAGGAACAGTTTTGTATTTATCTCTGTTTGGGTTGCAGTGAACTTCCATTTGCATCCATTATCAGTAAGTGATATCCAAGAACATTTCTTAAAGGTGGGATACCAACTATGATTATCAAGTATTTCTTCATTGCTTTGCATGTGGGGCCAGATGAAGAAAATTTCAAAATAAAATTGTTTTGTCAAAATCGAAGTATTTTGGAAATATTTCAATTTCAGAATATTTTCATGAGATGAAAGATGCTGATACTTTGTTTCAGAGTTGTGGAAACACTTTCTTTCAGTGGTGTGCTTTCAGACATTTTGTTTTCAATTGATTTTATGTTAATACATATGTGATATCTTACTGTCCAAATTTATGTATTCAGTATGTTCATTTATGTATGTGAATGTAAAACATTTTTTACCCTACTGAAAGTACAACAAACTTTTCTGTTGATGCGGTGCTGAATTACACTTTTATCTTTCCACATCTCCAAATTCTTATTTATTAAGAACATCTTTTACTCTTTTAACTGTATTTTTTAATTCCAGAATTTTCTGGAGCAAAGGAATTCCTACTGTTCTTCTAGTCCTGTAATTTTGATGTTTATACTGGTTTCTGGAAAGAATTAGATTTCTTCCAGAAGCTTTTTTTTTGCCATTGTTCAACTCCAAATATTGTCGTGCGAGCCTCATTCATTCATCTTTCAGTTCCAAAAACTCAAGAGATCTGAGAGGTTTCTATATAACTGAATTCAAAGCTGTGCACACAAAAAGGGCAGAAGTCTCTTCTAAGTGACAAATATGCTGTGGTATTTTTTCTTTCTGACAGAATTCTGCACAAGTTTGGAGGTAATGAATGAACAGCATTGGGTAGATGCTACTGACAGAGAAATAATAATTTAACATATTCTACAAATTTAATTAAAGAAACTCTTGTATGTGAAATCAATAATAACACATGCCTGAATTTATCATCTGATTGAAAATTCCACAGCTACATGCAGGAACTTGCTTGTTTTAAGGTAATTAGTCATCAGTTCCCATAACAAAGTATAGGGGCAGGTAGGTAAATGGTTTCAGTGTGCACCCAGGTGAGTGTAGCATCACTTTCTCAAACTGGATGGGTGATTTATTCATAAAAGCTACCTTTGCAATGCACGTGCATTAACATTTGCCTTCAGTATTTGAGGATTCACTTTGTCAATACTTTTTCCTATTATTATCTCTGACAGAACAATTGCAGATCATTGGCAAGAAAAAACCCAACAGTGTCCTATTTCTTGCAGGAAGGAAATGGCACCTATTGAGTGTAAGTGTTTTTGATACAGCATTCCCCAGATGCAAAAGAAATAATTTAGAACTTTGTACTGCATTCCCACTCCCTGGGTAGTTGTGTCTTACAAAAAATGGTGGTTTTGTTGCATGTGGGTTTTGTGTTACTGTTTTTTCTTTCTTTATCTCATCACTTCTGTTACTATTGAATTATTTGGTCTCTGTTTAAAGACTGTTGCTTTACTGGAAATATTCTTTTCCCTTCTTTGTAAACAAGTTCTGCTCTGGTAGATTTTTATATTGCTGTTTTATTCCATTTTACTGTGAAAAGGACAGTTATGTATAGATTTACTAGCCTACCACAAACTTTGAAGTGTTTCTGAAGTATGTAATATTGAAGACAAAATAAAGGGAAGAATGTCTGATTGATGAAAGTTAATAGATTTCCTTGACTTTTCCCAGATGCTCAATGAATAACTAAGTAGAGATGCAAATTTTCATAAATCTGAGGGACTATGAGAGAAAAAAAAAAAGCATTTTATGTCTTTATTACATTCCTGTAATTTGATAAGTAAGACATTAAATATCTAAATCTTAGTTGTACTAAGCTATCTGAGAAGGTCAGGAAAATTCTTGTGCTCAAATAAATAAGAGGAATCTTTTTTTCAGAGACATTCTAAAACCCAATGGAAGGAATGCATATCTATAGAAGGGCATTAGAAATGTCAAACTATTGCAGAGTTTTAGGGTCAAGTCAGTGAGGATGGAAACTAGAAAAAATTAATGTTAGGGCTCTGACTTATGACAATACAGACCTTCAGTGTTTTTTCTGTATAATTTCAAAAAAACAGTCTTCCATTTTTCAGCATTGTTTTATTTTACTTGTGAAAGAAGTAAATTCCCTTTTTTATTCTCTTATAAATTGAGTACAATTTTTAAAAATGCTTCTAATATACTTTACAGCTGCTATGATAATGCTGACATTGCAAATTTAGAGATGCCAGGAAAACATCTAAACGTGCTTAGCTAAAAAAAATGAAATTATGTGGATAAACAAAAAGACTAAATCCCAGCTTCAAAAAAAGTGGAGTCAATCAACACGCAGTCCTTCCCTTAGTCTGACTTTGACAGGCAAATAGTTTTTATTTGAACTCCCAAAATATGCATACTGCTATTTTACAGAAATGAAGAAAAAATACTTTATCTCTGCAAGTGATCTAAAAGTGTGTATTTGCAGTATGTTTTACAATATTGCAGTTTTACAGGATTTATTTTTCTTCTAAAGACAAAAGGCTTCTCTCTTAACAAGAGGAAGAAGCTGACATGGCAAGATTAAAGCCTAATGGAAGTTTCTCTTCCCTTTTGACAATAAGTATAGGAGCTAAAAGACAATTCCATTTTCAGCACTATTGAAAATAGACATATTAATAGCCTATATAGTTTTTTTTCATTATCTTTATGATTGACACTGACAACAAAAAACACTTGCAACACATGAGATAATGAGGCAGTCTGCCATTTGCAGTACAGTGGTATTAAAACCTGAATTAGGATACTCTTCAGCTTTCCTACAATTGGTACTTTGTAATTGATTTGGTGACTCTCTCAATATTGTCTGCTGACTTAGTTTAAATAAGGACTCACTGATTAATTTTTATTATTATTATTATTATTATTTTGATATAATTAAAATTAATTAAAAATTAGAGATAATCACAAAGAAAATAGATTTTTAAATATTTGGGTCCTCTGGGTAATTCTTAACCAGGCTTTTCATACCATAGGAAACAACCTAGCATCTTTACCTCATATCTGAAATGTTCTTTTAAAAGGAAAAAAAAACCCCAAACATTTAGAGAAGTACTAGAGAAAGATACCGTACTATAATAGCTCTCCTGTACTGGTGAAATCTTCAATAATTAATTTATTTAATTCATCAGCCTCCGGGGCTGTTGATTGAAATGCTGATTCTGTTAGAGCTAAAAAATCCCAGTGAGGCCAAAGATTTCAGCTGAATAAGAAATCAGGCAAGTTGCGAGTTAGATTGACCTCTCCCAAGTCACATGATGTGTGTTGAATTTTTTTCATTATTTATTTTTTGTTCTTTGAGAACTAGAGGGCAACATTGTTTCAAAACACACTTGAACAGTACATCACAGACTGCAAGAAATTATGAGCTAATAAAATTCACTGTTATGACATCATAAGATGTTTGCCTAAAATATGATTCTAAGAGAGCTAGACTGGTGTTTCCATGTCTAGCTACTGATAAGGATTTATGATGCTGGTGGATTGTGTAATATTCTCTGGCCAGTTGGAAGGAGAAAGCTAATTTACAAGATAGCATTATTCAGTGAAAAGTTTTTCACAGTGCAGGTTTAGGATGAACAAATATCCAGTTAAGATTAGAGACATGTAGGGATTCAAAGTGACTCACCACAATTAGGTGAGAGATACTTTTTGTTTTATATAAATGATGCTTATGTGAAAATGCATTAGCTTCAGAGTTTGTGAAAGCTATCATGCTTTTTACTGCCTGATCTGAATGTGTTTACTGCAGTTCTGAATCTGGTCAATGTTTTTTGGACAAAACAATCTAATTTATTCATTAATTTGTCCATTTGATGGATTCAGGTAGGTCCTGTTGAGAGTTGTTGTATCAGTATGTGGGTAACACTGGTTTTGTTTTATTCCAAAGTAGGATTTTTTTTTAATGATGGTTATAAAAGACATTTTGTGGAGCTTCTGAAGTTGGCAGTGTGTCCCATTCCCAAGTAACCAGGAAATTCAGAAAGAGGAAAAAAAAATTCAGATAAGAAATTATCCCAGCATCTAGCAATAAATTCTGCTGTTGTGCCTTTGCTATAAAAATGTACAATTGCAGTTCAGTTGAGTCACTACTGTGTGGAAACAATGAGCTCAGAAGTTGTGTAGTGGGATTGTCGTGTTCCACTTGGAAAGCAAATAAACACCTCAAAAATCAGCCCTCTGCTCTCAGTAGGAAAAATCCAGTTGTAGAAATGTATCCATATCAAATTGCTTTTGAAGCAAACTGTTTTGAAAATACTGATTTGGGGTCCAACGTATCTGCCTATTTTCTTCTATTATTTTTTTCTTTTGGCAACTGGATTCTAAATGAAATTATTTGAGTTAACGGAACATTCTCGTTTCAGTAAAACACTATTTCTAAACACTATTTACAACCTGGGTAAAAAGTGTTATGACCATGGTAATTTGTTTTCATATGGTATATATGGTAACTTTGTTGTTGCTATTGCTTATGGTTAATAAAGTTTATTTCTTGATTAAAGAAGTTTTAGATTTTTGTTATTACTGGAATAACAAGTTATTATTGAAATATGTATGACAGCAAAATATAACAATGTCTCCCTTACTGAGACAAATTTACAGAAGAATAAAAATGTCAAGCTTGTAATTTTCAGATTTTTTTAATCTCAGTGTTCTTTTACTATTTAGTTGTAGTATACTGTATGCATTTTTAGTGGATTTTGAGAATTCTGGAGGGCTCAGTACGTTTTTATTGAACGACTTTTGGAAGAAAAGGAAACTAAAAGTATTGTTGAATATACATTAACTCTGGCTGCCTTTACAAACTCCAGTTCTCTTCTCATATATGTTGAGCATTTTTGTCTGTGGCTTTTGCATAGGCCTCTTTCTCTTCTCCCAGTTCCATGATGAATTCATGTGTACTGCACATAACCCTATCCTGTGGTTAGGTATTTCTGTTTTGAGGTCCCTCTGCTCCTACTCAGTTTATTTTGCTCCTGCCACCCTGACAGGTTTGTGTTAAGAGATAGGGTATGGAGCATCAACATTGGCATAATTTGTCTCTCTGAATTATGGACTCAATATAGGTTCTGGTTCTTAATTTCAGACCTTTATGAATTCAATAAAATGAATTCATAAGTGGATCAAACGGAGGGAGATAATGCATGCTATGTGCAGATGCATAAAATCATGAGTTTTAAGAAATCTTTTCTCCCTGTGTCTGATATTTGATTAGTGCTTCTATGAAGCACATTTGTTACCACGTGGTATCATGGAAGTAATTACAAACAACAAAAAAACAGATTAAAAATACAGCTGAGTTTGTTCTGGTATAAAAATTACATCTGTTGTGACCTTGGGATCTGTTGAGTGTAATTCCTGCTGCAATTAGGAGATTAACCATAACACAAACTTCTCAAGGGAAGAGATCTTCAAAGTCTTTTAAACGCTGGTCAGGAATCAGGAATTCACTATTTCCAGGAAATTAACTACATTATTTATATTGGATGCAACACCTATCATCTACATGCTACCCGAAATAAAACTTGATGAACATAAGCATCAGATACCATTTTTCTGTTTTTTCTAAATTACATATTGACCCTATGGTTTTGCATGTTTTACGAACAAAAATGAATACATGTTGGCCCTATTTAAAATAAATTACATACTGACCCGATGTATTATGTGAAAAGCCCATTAACATAAATAACAATGGCTCTAGTTTTTTAATCTTCACAAGGACTTCTATTTTCCAAATTGCTTCTTTTAGTTAATCAGCTTTGTCCAAATAATTTTGTTGCTGTTAGTAGACTTTAAGTCCCTCCTTGAGTCTTAGTGGAAAATTAAACATTTCAAGATGGAAATATTTGTTTCAGGCTTATTGTTATGATTTCCTGAAATAAAAAAATAAAAAGTCATTATCTTTGGCAGCATCTTGTGCAACAGTAATTTTAAAATAAGAATTAGATGCTGAATATTACTTTTGTTTTCATTTTTCCTGTGCTATTAGTACCTACACAATGGAAGCATTTCATTTTGGTAGCTTACAGCATGTGAATGCTTTTTGTATTGTTTTTTTTTTTTTTAATTTCAGTGTCACTTAAGTGGAAGCAAACAAAAAAGAAGTCATCAATGGGTACCTTTTCAATTGGGGAAAGAATGCACACAGGTCCCACAATGTCACAAGATGTAAATGAATGCTAGTCTGATCTCATTTCAAGATATATATTGTTTTTTCATGGACTAGTAGTGTTTCATTGACAGCAAGAAAAGATGTGGGTTTTTTAGATCTGATGCTCTAGTTGCACTTTGGTTAAGGATTAGTTTAAGAGAGTCAGTCCTCTGATTTCATTAAGGGGTCTAATCAAGAGTGTTTTAATTATACAGATATGCAATTAATTTATGCAACTATGAAAAAAGTATTTCCTCTTAATGTGATTCTAGTGATTTGCAATTAAATAACCACAGAATAAATGTATAGTGGCACTAAATTAATATGAGTATTAGGTAGCATTGAGCGATTACTGATTTTTTAGATTATTTGCTACCTGAAAAGCCCTTAAAGAGTGACAAGATGTAGTGCATTTTCACAGTTCCTTAAACTTGGCAATTTCTTTCATCATACAGATATCGTTAACTGATGAAAGCTGTCCTGGAAAAAAAAGAAGGTGGAGGGTGGGAAGGGAGGTGTGTGTGCATACTTTATGAGTATATTCATTTTTTTAATGTTACTTGTTCCACTGCATTGCTCTAGGTCTCCTTTCCATTTCCAGATGAAAATACAAGGAAGCTGAAAAGTTTCCCCAGAAAGGTCTGTGGCCAGACAGAGTGTTATTGTGCACCATAGCTCTGCTGATTCAGTCATAGTCTTAAAGTAAAGCTGACAACTGATTTTTCTCTCTCCTTGTACGACTCACCTTCCCTCTTCCATCACAATAAGCCAGGTCTGTGGTAACACGGCATCTCAACTGTGCCATGAACAGAGAGCTACAGGAGACAGGTGGGTTGTGAGCCAAGACTGGGGAAACCATTTGCCTCAATACATCTCTTGGCTGTCTTCATCCTTCCATGCCAGGAAAACTGGCAGCAGTGCTGACTCCATGCCTTGTTCTCTGTGGTTTCAGTCAGGATGCTGTGCCATGTGGCTCATGAGCTGACGATCGCGGTCTCCATGTGGGCTCCAACTACTGCTCTATGAAAGATGAACATCTCCAAGATCTGTGTCTGATACATAAATTATTCACGGGACTGTGTCACATAAAGGTATGACAAAGCTCATCTTACAGTGCTGATTTCAGTTCCTCCTTCTTTTACAAGAGGACTGTTGGTGGTTACATACTGAGAGAGGGGGAAAAATCAGCGCATCATCGTCTTTCCTCTCCATTAAGTTTATGCACTTTGGATTCACTTCATAATTCACAGCATGGAGGAACAGAGACTCCTGTAGCGAGTGCTGTTGCTCCTGCCCAGCCTGTACCACTGGTACAGTTAAAAACACATCATTTTTTTGAGATTTACTGCATCGGACTTTGCTAAAAGAAAATTTTAGATAATGTGATGATAATTCAACATTAATATCTCTGTTTAGCTTATTAAAAGGTCCTCACAAAACACTTCTGAATGAGTAAATTCAAAATAAAGCTAACATTCTGGGCAGGGCTCATTATGCCAAATAACAAAAAATGGTATGAATCACATTGGAATGTTTATACTAATTTCTGTGTTTCTAATTTATATCATTTTGTCATGCATTAATAGTTTTTACGTTTCTACATTCTTCCATTTCAGATTTAAACATATTAACCATATTTTATGGAGAATTATAAACTTGACCCTACATACATCAGGACCATAATGACTCTTAAAAGCAATTTCTGTTTGTTGGGGGTTTTATCCTTTTTTTAAATCTGGTCTTTATTTTGTCCGTTTCTGCAAATAAGACATCTTTTTCTTCCAAGAACTTACTGGGTTTAAGCATGGCTTATTAAAAATCAATGTGTGAAGTTCTTTTAAAGTAGAAAAAACCCTGATGCATGTAGTACAGACTCAGAATTTCTCAAAGCCAGTTTTGAAAGGCAAACCTTCCTTCGTCAGGTCTCTTTACACACATTAATAGCACTTGAAAGGAGTTTTCTGTTTACCAGAATTAGAGAGATCAACCTACTGATTAGTTTCTTTCTTTTCAGGGTCACATTGATAACAATTTTTATTTTCTAGGTGCTTCTCTTGACTTACACCAGAAAAGAAATAATTTATTCAACTGTTCAGAAATAATTGTCATGTAGGATTCAAAAGCTGGGATTTAAACACATTAACTAGAATAGTGAACTATAGTATATTACTGTCACCATGCTAGTGTGCAATTATGTAATTTTCCTTCTCCCGTGTTGACTAAAATCATTACACAAAACAAAATTACACCATACTGGCTAGAAGCACATTAAGTTATATTTACTTTTTTTTTTGTTTCAAAATACTCATTAAAATTCTTCAAATCAAATCTGTTAATAATAACTCTAATGTGGTTTTTTATATATATATGTATTCAGGAAGTGTAGTTCTGTGTAAAAACTATTCTTAGGTATTCTATATATTGTTGGACAGGATCAACAGTCTGCCTTCTCTGATGGGCACCTTCTTTTTAATCTTGGCAGAGCTGTTCCTGGACTAGCAGACTTCTAACGGCTCAGCACAAAGAGAAAGAGTTTGAGGAGGATGGGAAGGGTCATCTCAACCCCAGTACCCAGCCCAGATTGTATGCTCTGGTTCTAGAAGGTACAAGGTTTTAAATCCTCTTAGAAAAAATAATTGAATTGTGATTTCTGAATTACTTCAAAGAGCTTTACCTTAAAAACTGTTGATAAAATTAACATTTATACAGATATCTGTCAGTCTTTGAGATAAACTGCCTTTGCAGCAAATTCCAGCTCTGAACCCCAAGTTTGTGAAGGAATATCCTGAAGTGGGACTCAGTTTAAACAACCATGTGTGCTGGTATATTAGGTTCACCAAAGCTCTGTGTTCACAATTGTTAATCCTCTTTTAAGGCACCTAACTCTCCTAATAAATTGTGTAATAAACCTAAAACCAATTTAAGGATATGAATATGCCACAGCGTCAGGTACATATGATATATGTTGCTAGAGTAGCTCTGTCTCTCCTCTCTTTTATTTGTAACACTACTCTAATTTTAAGAAAATGTTTCTCCAGACTGCAGTCATTTAATCAGTTTGCTTTTACTGTTTGAGGGCATAACATCAGCCTTCTAGGTTATTTTATCTTCATATTTTTCTTCAATGATTTAATGTGCCAAGAAAAACATTTCTTTATCCCTGGCTATCAATATTGTTACTTGCAGGTAAAAAAAAACCTCATAATTTCCAGTCTGGTACTCACACTCTTCTCACCTCAGTGAGTCAAAAACATAGAATAGCAATATTTAACACATTGGGCTAAAAAGACCTTTTGGAAAAAAAAAAAAAATCTAAACATGCTTTATGTATTTAATGACTTCAAAACTACCATCTATTTATGCAGTCATTGCAACAAATAAATCCTATTGAGAAACCTGCTAGTCAATAGTCCTGTATTCTTTCTCCTAGATTTTTTTTTGGAATAGCTTCCATTTTGACATGATTGCTATCACTTAATGTTTAAGAAAAGGAGGCAAATGGTGATAGGGGTGGTATGCCAGTTCATAAATGAATAATAAAATGCCATGACTGTATTAGTTGTGTTTCAACATTAAAAGCAAAAGAAAAAGATGAAAAATTAATTTGGATTTTTTTTTTAAATTAAATTTACCATTGGCTTGATTAAGCCATTTAGTTGTGAGCATCCTCTTCTTCAAATTTGTAATTTGGATGAATTGGGGTAGATGAGGTCAGACTTCACGGTCCCAGTGATCATCTCTATATAACATGTGAATCTATAAGGATGAATCATTTTCTTGGGGCCTGATTTACTGTGCCATTTCTTCTGAAAAACAATTCTTGAAACATTGAATAAAATATGAACTTGTCTGATGCCAAATTTCTTGAAACCCGTCATTAAGATTTACTGTTTCCATTATGAATAATGTCCATTATAAAAGAAGGAAAACATGACTGTAAGGCAAGCATATATTTTCTGTCATAGCACAGCAGTTTGTCTTCAATGACTGATGTTGTTTGCAGTTTGGGAAAGTAATAACAGAGAAACAGCAAGTAAAAAATGTATTTTTAGCAGAAAGTAGTTGTTCATCACATACATTATTTTCATTCTTCTATAAAGTGAATGCTTATTTCTGTCAATAGTGATGACAAAAAGTCTTCTGACCTCTTCTCATAGCTTCATAAAACTCCAGACACTGAAGAACCAGTCATGATGTGACAGCCATTTGTGACAAACTTCACCAAAATATACGTCATGGTATATGTCATGAAGAAAATCTTCCTTAATAAGACACAATTGTTTCCTTCCTTAAAGAGAAACTTGAAAAATGGCTGCTAGAAACATGAAAGTTCTAGTGTCTTGGAGAACAGTGCCAGTTTTGGCTTGTGAATTAGTAACCTCATGAGCTGGCAGTAGCTCAGCTTCTGTGGAGGGAGCTTGCAGTTGGATTTACTTCTTTCTTCTCATCTGCTCTCATTCTTTCTGCTCACTCTTTGTCTTGAGGGGAACACCTTCCAAACTCTTTTCTTCCTGCCCTCTTTAAAGGAGGGCACCTGCAGTCAGCAACCAAATAGATATTTCCTGCCCAGTGTAAATACTTGAAGCCAGTAATTAAAGCCCAGTCTCACTTGCCACAACTGCACATTGTTTGAGGAACTGAATTGCTGATGCCTCCAGGGAGTCGGAGCTGCTGCTGACTGCCAGCAACATCCTAAACCTGTTGTGTGGCCTTGGAGAGCTGTGATCACCTGCTGGACAAAAGAATGAAATATTTCCCCAGAGAAGAAAACATTATTAGCAAAGTAACTAATTTTCTATGTGTTATCCGGTTGGAGGAGTCTGGTGTGTTCCCATGTGCTTGCTTAGCAAGGGTGCTGGGAACTTGTAGGTGATGCAGGGTAGGATAATGCTCCAGGCACCTCTCTGAACAAGAAAAGTCCTGTACCACATTGCAAAATGATTTATTTCCAGTTCTCCTTTTTACTTTGATCTTGCCTGCTTCCTTTATATATCGTTGTATATCCAGAGACTGTTGCCATCTCCTCCCTTTGATTCCTTAGGGCTAAACTGTGCTTATCAGAGGCCCATGTTGGTGTTGTCAAGGTGAGGAAAAAAGCTGAATGAGAGGACAGGCAGGAACAATTCATTGTGCCCTCTCAGCTACTACCTCCAGTCCAGTTCAGTCACTACAGATCAGTTACAGACTGCAGCCTCTGCTCTCTCCTGGTGCTCCAGTGCCTAGGGATGTCACTAGGAAGGATGCAAACAACGATCTTTGAAATGAAGTATTTTCTTCACAAAAACAGCTTAGTAACTAAAGAAAAAGATGATGAAACTTCTGTCAATCCTGCTATAATATATATGGTGGTGTCTTTTTTTCACATGGATTCTAACTCTCTGTCAGTGGAAAACCCTGTCAGCTTCAGTGTGAATATCTCTAAGTAAATAATTTCATCTGCTATAATGAAAATATTGTTGAAAATCATTTTACACAACATAAAATAGTGTGTAACTGCAGTGCATTTCAAAACTTGATCTTTATCTGTATATCTGTAAGGAGATTTATATTTGCATCTGCACTATAAAACAGTTCTAGACAGACTTTACAAAACAAAAATCAAAGAATACTTGAGGAACAGAAGAGAGAAATTTGTAATGAATACTTAAGTGTTCTGTACAGATAGTGAATGAAACTCAAGCAAAATGAGTATTTTTCATTGCAATTTTTCTTAGTAAAGATGTCATTGTAATATAACTATGTTTTTAAATTGGTGACATTTGCAAATTGGTTTCAGATTTATGAGAAAGCTGTGCTAGTGGGATGTAATCCAAGAAAGAAAGCTCAAGAATCTGTTAATTACAAAGAACAATTCTTGCTATGTCTTGAGCTACCAGGAATACCTGCTAATTGCTACCAGCCATCCCCTTTCACTTCAAGCAGCTCTAATTAATTTCAAAACACACTTGAAATTCAGAGCCTGGATTTCTATGTTTCAGTAAATTTATTTGCTTTTGAAGACTTTAATAAAAACTCAAAATCATCATTTGAGAAGGGGCTTTCAGATAGCTCTTATGTCATGTTTTCCCTCCCATACTCTTACTTCTTGGTGTATCAGAAGTAGTTTATATGCTGTACTTGATGTACACATTTGAGACAGCTGTACATCTATTTACACACACTTTTTGTTACACCTTCACCTCTCAGGAGAGTGATTTATTGCAGAAATAGCTGTAAATGATAAAATGCACGTTACATTTTCTATTCTACAGCCCTTCTTCAGTATTTCAACTTGACTTCTATTTTTTGCTTAGGAGTCACCCTAAAGCCCTCTGTTCTTTTAACAGATTTAGCACCTCTATTTGAAGACAAGTAGTTTGTTTTCAATTGTATCTAATATTAGAAAATTCTGTTAGCTGTTTATGAGAGGTGTGTTTGGGTGGGGGTAAGAATTCTTAAACACAACTGTACATTAACCCCAGATGAATGTGAGATTAGTCATTCAATGAGTTTTGCTATCAATTGCAAAAAGAGCACAGAGTAAGTTAAGGTTAAGTTAAGGTATTCAGAGCAGCAGTGTACTTGAGGTTTTTGAAGTGGAATGGGAAAGCAGGTTCACATGACTTCCTTTGCAATGTGCTTTCCCACCCCAGTGAAATCAGTCCTGTGTTGGTTGGTTTGTGTATTACCAACAGAGATTTACAGGTGAAGATGTTCAGCTTTTCCTGAGCTTGCTCTGCTGTGGAAAGGCAGACTTGGGATTCCTGTTTTAAGTCTGATTGAGTAACTGTTACTGTATGCATTTGACTAGATAAAGAAGTTTTTTAGTGAGTAACCACAAAGTTGCTTTTCTTCAAGTATCTGGCTGATTATCTCCCTTTTAGCTAGAAGCAATAATTGGCTGTGCCTTTTAACAGTTCATTTGATTTCATTACACTACTTGTTTCTTAGCACACTGGATTTTATGCCATTCTGGAGTAAACCCTTGTGATGGCTGAAATGAACATTTGTATTAGATATGATGCAGGGGAAGAAATTACTGATACTGGCTGAGTATATTTAACATGGATAAGCAGTGACTATGGATGCCATCTCAAAAAAGATTTATTTATCTCTTTTATTTGTTAAATGCCGTACTTTCATTTATCATTGCTACAAAAGTATTTTCCCAGGTTTTGTTGTTTTTCAAATACAAACACAACCATAAATCAAGCACTCTCTGTGGGCTATCTCCCAGCACCAAGCTAGAGAGAGAGAGAGACATTTACGTAATACAGTTCTTGTGGTGTCCAACCACAGGAGTCATTTCCCAGATGGATCAAGAAAGAAAATAATTGAGCATGCTGATTTCTGGGCAGTCCTTTGGCTCAAGGAGTAACGTGAGGATGCTATAGCATTCATAAGAATCCTACAAAGTTAGGCAGTCAGCTTCTGCTGCAGAATAACAGTTGTAATAAGAGATGAACTGAATGTATGCTGCAGCCTCAAGAGGCAGCATAGCCAGGGAATATAAACCCTTCTATTCAGTTTAAACACACTGAAATTAACCTTATTTTGAATGCTTTATGCAATTGAAGTTGGTTGGAAAGACGTACTAAAGTTTCTCTCAATACAGTGGAGAGCTTGTTATTTATAGCAGAATAACTTTGGAGCAAAGAAACTGGAACTTCATTATAACGTTGAAACATGAAAAAAAAAAAAAAGTCTGAAGTACATTGTATTCTCTTTAGCAGGAATGTCTCTTCTTGCCATGTTTGGCCTTTTAAAACAAAAAGCGGGGTGAGGGTGTTTTGGTTTTTTACTCTTTGTCACTACAAGTTTTACAAGCAAATGGATCTAAGTAAACTCCTCTGTAACTTTTTTACATGTGTAAACTTGCCTAATGTAATATTTGATTTCTTAAAATAGTAAAAAAGTAAGAGATGTTTACAGAAAAGGGGATGAGGGAAAGTTATTGCCCCCTGTATAGTCTGAATGTGCTATTTTGTTATTGCTTGCTCTCTGCAATATTTCCAAGGTTCGTAACACTCTGTAGTTCAGAAGGACTTGCCACATACTGGGGTTTGCTCTCCCTCATTCAGAGGTGATAAGTTTAGCAATATCAGTTATTGATGGAAAGCAGCAATGTCACAATACACCAAACTGGTTTTGCTTCCTTTTTTAATTGAAAAGTATCTTACACTCTCTTCTCAAGAGTCTTACTCTGGCCTCCAATGCAACCACGTGCTGGTTTATAATATTGAGCAAACTAACAGCAACCTGAAAATGCACCAAAAATGTCAAGAAGTTGTTTCCATGTGGACCATAACAGGGTGTGATGCTTCTAGAATGTGCTTATTGTTTTAACCATGAATATAAGGATGTGAGGAACAGATGCAGTGGTTATCAAAACACACAATTTTGAGACTTGGAGTTTAGCCGAAGCATGCAGCTACTGGCTTTGGCTGAAGAAACCAAACCACAGGCTGCTAGAACTTCCAGTCACTGTTTTATCCCCTAATAAATTTATCCAGTAAGTTCAAAGTCATTCTTGAAAGGAATTGCAATATTGCTGCTGAGTAATTTTTAATTTCATTATTTTGGTAATTTCTGAACTCCTGGGATAGTGTTACTCTGTTCTTTTTAAAAAACCCCAAAACCTCATGACTTTTTTTTTTTTTTCTTGTTTCCAAGTTTTTCTTTAGACAACTGCTGGGTGACAGAAGGTGGCCATATATCCCTAAATGTGGCCAGTGTACAGCTTGGCCTTTCAGGACTACTTGGTAAGAAGAGTTTTAAAAGGTAAGAGAGAGGTATGGAAAAAGTAGTGTCTGTGGTGCAATGAAGCCTGGCATTCTGGACTATAGGAATTATAGCTATTCCAGGGAGTTAAGGAATATTTAGATGTTAGATTTCTTTTTTTTAAATTACTTAAACCAGTGTGTGTAACACAATGTAACTTGACTTGTGTTTTTCTGCAGGTACCAGCAAAAAAAAGCACGTATTACTGATTTCATGCATAGCTAAGGTATTTCTCTACTGCATCCCGTGGTGGTGGTGTGTACCAATGTTACATTAATTTTTCATTCCCTCTTGAACCATTAATGTGGACTTGAAACACCCAGTAAGTCGTCTTCTTTTTCATTATTTTTTTTCCTGACCGTGTCACTAGAAATGTGAATTGTTCTCTTTGATTTTAGACTGAGCTGGGTGCTCTAAAACTGAATTGTGTGCAGGCAAAAACATTCAAAGAATTAATAAAATGTAATTCTTTTACATTAGAAGATTAGAAGACTAACTAAGATCACAAATTCTAAGACTGATGATAAAAACTCTAATCTCACATCAGATAAACACATAGGCTTATTGTGAGTAACTTAATATTGTGAATGGAAAACTTCAAACATGATAAAGCAGTAAAAATCTTTATGTTCACAGTAAGGATAACAACCAAGGTGAAGAGAATTTTATCTTATGCCAAATTATTATAAGAAAATTTTGAAAAATCGCAACACTTTTCTTCATCTGAACTAAATCACTTGGTATAAATTGCTAAGGAATAAGGTACTTGAAGTTATTAAATAAAATTTCAGGTATAAACTGATTTAATCTGTGTCATTGACATAAACCATGTTACTTGAAAATTATATATGGAAAATAATTAGTCTTGTTTAACCAATGCTGGAAGACTGAGATTTATTCCCACTCTCTCGTCTTCTGTCATCTGTTTGTTCCCTGTATGACAAGGCATGAAATCTTGCCAAAGTAACAAATTTCAGCTTGCCAAGTTTATCAATTAACCTTCAGCAAAGGTACACTAAATGGCACATATCAGGAAGAGATAACCTATGTCCAAACAAAATCCAATTAATTTTACAACCAAATGTTGTAGGACAAATTCTGTGAGAAAGAGCATTTAACCACAGAGTAACAGAAAACACTTACTCAAGCTAAGTTAAAAAAAAAAAAAAAAAAAAGGTATATTCTAATGGGTGGCATTCTTTATAAAACAATTCCTAACAATTCCTCTTCCATTCCCTTAGTCTCTCTTCCTAAGGGAAAGCTTCAGAGGTTGACCCTGGAGTCATAAATCTAAGAGAGATGAAAAAATTACAAATCACAGACTCAGCAGATGTATTAGTTTTTCTGGCATACCATAAATTTCCTCACACCCAACTTCCAACTAAGTTGTCAATGTTCCAAAATCAATATTTAGCTTTCTGTCTCTGCCCAAGAGGGCTAATGACTTAATCACCTTCCTGTCCCCTAATAGTCTTTTCAATTCTTCTGGTTCAGCTTACTATTTTACCTTAAATTGTTTAATTGATTTATATAGTAAATTAACCCAAATGAAAAGTTCTGATGTCTCCTGGTTCTGTTTTACATTTGTGTCGGTCTTTTTGAAAGACATAGAAGAGGCAGTAGAAAAGCTAGAAACAAGAACAGAAATTCTTCAGTGACTTCAATTATATTTGTACGTGTTTTTCATTTAAGTCCAGTACAAATGAGATATTTACGTGGTAGAAACTGTGATAATTAAAATTTCCTAAGTGTCACATATTAGTTGCTCAATCTTCTTAGGGCACAAGGTCTGGAATTAGATAAATACACAGAAGACATTTACAAGAGCCACAATTTTGTGCAAAGTAGCTATACTGTCTTCTTAAAGGTTTTGTGTGATCATTAGCTACAGAGTTGCTTCTTATAAATAGATTTGGACTAATAGAGTAGTCTCCTCATACTGGATGTTCACAGGTAAAATATTTTAATTCTCCATAATTTCTTTAGGTACTATTTTTATTTTTGGTTAAAGTGCTTCTCATGCATTTCTGTAGGCCACGTTGTCATATTAGCAGCTTACACTGTAAAATCCAGTGTAATTACTATGGAAATGCTTTTACTGTTTCTGTGGGCTGTCTGAAGCTGGTGAAGTTTAATGAGGCATTCCTGGTGCAATAGATGGACTAGTGTGAAATTTAATTTGTGTTAATTCTTCTTTCATGGGAGGAGTATGGGGGTAAAAAATGTAAGTAGGAAGTACCTATTTTAAAGTACAGCATTGCTCTTCCTAAATACTCATCTTAGGGAACTGTTTTATGAGTTGGGGGGGAATATAACCATGTGACTGCTTTTGTCTGTGATGGATTATTCACTTCAAGGCTTCTCTTAAACTAACTTATTTTTTTAACTCAATTTGGTATTTCTGAGAAAAACACTTCAGTCTAGTCAGCATCACAAACTGTCTCATAGCTTTCTCTGTGGCTCTGTTTTCAGATGATGATGGTTGTACAGTTTTTGTTGTATGCAAATCTAATATATCCTAAGGCTTTCAAATATGGAATCACCAGTTTCACTAGAGTCCCTGAAAACATCTAGGATAAACTACATTTTAAGGCCCCCAAAGCTGAAAAGCATATGCTTTACTTTACCAGGAATTTACTGAGATTTCAGAAATGAAGATAAATTATTTATCTGTCCCCATCAAGGAAACAAGTGCACTTAGAAGCTTCTGTTTCCTTTTCTGAATGAAATGTATTTGCCATTTAAAAAACTGAGAAGCTTTTGAAAATTTCATGAAGAATAGTAAAATTTGCACACCAATCTTACATTTAGATCCATTTCAGTAGTTTCTATTGACTGATATATACATCAAGAACATTGTAACTAAGGGGACTGCTATATACACCCATTAGTTCTTAAATGGGAAAATCTATCATTCTTAAAAATTAGCAAAGCTTTCCAAAAATAATAAATCCAGTTGGATACCACTTTCAGACTGGTGTTTTTGAATACAAAAATACTTGGGATACAAGTTGGCAAAGCATTTACCTCGGGGGGATGTGGAGATCTTGACTATTTTTCCACCTACAGAAGGAATTCGTAGGTTAAAGTGGGATTTCAGAGACCTGGATTTTTCAAAACTGATGTCAGCCACTGACACCAGTCCCTGTGTCTGTGGAAGGTGAAGCAAAATCTAGCAAATGTAAGAGAAAATAGAAGATGGAAGCTGACAAAGGCAAGTTGTAAACTAAATCTGTAATGACAGTAAAATTTGCCTAATGAAACTTATTAACAGAAAAAAATAAATTTTACAAAATGTCTGAGATGAAAGTATTCTAAAGAAAGGTGGGCTACTACTCTGATTAATGGCTTATAAATCAGCAAGGGCTGAAGAACTAAAAGATAGAGTTGTTACATTTTTTCCAGCAATTAGGCAGAAATAAAAAAGGCTTTAATTTTATGTTGTGAAGAAGTAAACAAGAAATTTGCTTTAAAGAACTAACAGTTAAAAAAAGACATGAAAAAATGTTTTGTAAGTTCTGCATTCACATAGCTATTGTGAAAGCCAAATGCACATGTATAGTGAGAGACTGCTGTAAAGGTCTGAAAAGACAGATGGAACTTTTTTTGGTAAACTGCAGCCCTTTCACCATCTCCTTTAAGATGAGCAAGCCTCCAGATTCGCTTAGAACTGTAAACAGGCACATTTTTTGAGGTGTATCCCCCCCTTCTCTTATACCTGGGGCTGCTCATCAGGTGTTAGTGTGGTGGGAGTGCATTGAAAAGATGACAAAATTTAGATACAGAAGCAACAAGTTACCTGGATAACAAAGGAAGTTATAACATGGTAATAACAGTGGTTTTCTTTGCTGTCATAATATGTAGCATTCTTTTAAGGGATATGTCTGAGAAGTGATTTGTAGGTTTAGCTCAGCTAGCAAAGTTGATGTGTATGGAAGATTGTAGTTATCATCATAATAATTATAATAATAAATAATAATAATATTGTCTGTAAATAATGTGATTTATCCTTAACAACATATTTCCTGGTATGGAAAAGAAGGACAATGTTCTCTGTGAGTATGGAATCAGTTTTCTTGCTATGATAACCCAAGGCAAATGCTTTCACAGATGATTTGTTTAATTAACCAAGTCAGAGAGCAGTCAGCTTGGAAGAAAAATTATCTTGGAAATTTTATGGTGCCCAGTTTGTAATAGTGAACCAAATGAGGCTTTGGACTGAGGAACAGCCAGCACCATTGCTTGTTGCTACTCTGAGGGGATGTGGACATATTTTGCCCAGCAATTTGTCAGAAAAAGACAGGAAAGTGTTTGCAGGCATTAGGAACAGCTCCATTATCTTGGCATTCTGGAGCTGAGCATCAAATTAAATTAGCACAGCTACAGAATTAGAGATGATAAAGTGAAGCATCTGTACCAGAGCTGTCTGAAGAGGACACCATTGAAGATTATTCTGTCAAGCACGTGTTGATGTCTCTAAAGACCTCTGAACTAGCTGATACAAAAGACCCTTTTTACAACACTTTAATGATAATAGAAAAGGCAATGAAACTAAACGTAAACTCTTTATTAAACGCTGCTAGAATATATGGAATATACCTTGGCTGGCACTATTCAGTTCAGTGAATATCTAACATGAATAGTAAATCAAGGCAGGCCTGGAGAAACACTTGAATCATATGCACATGTTAACAACAGAGAAGTAAAATACAGGAAGAGTAATAACTGATAGT
Organism: Florisuga fusca; assembly: GCA_038090715.1. Lineage (NCBI taxonomy): Eukaryota > Metazoa > Chordata > Aves > Apodiformes > Trochilidae > Florisuga > Florisuga fusca. The sequence continues at coordinate 6,956,388 of JAAWXA010000013.1, forward strand.
TTTTTCATTACTGTGACAAGAGTCCAAATCTCAAATATAACATAAATAATTTTCACTATAGTCAATACAAACAAAATTAGTATATGCAAGGACAAAGAGAAAATCCTTCTCCTCCTTCCAGGTTTTCCAGAAAAAGTGACTACTGACATTCTATGGAACAGCAGGAATATAGTTTTTCCTGGAGGCAAAATGCATTTCCAGTAATTTAAATTAATATAGGAGAAATTCAATGGAAGGCAGTAGTTTTGTACTAATCACTTGAATTTTGATAGCAAAACCTTGCCAACCTGTGCAGTGTGGGATTCCTCTCTTAGTAGTATAAATTTTCCTGCCCATATTGTGTTTTACATTTTGATTTATTATAAGCTCACAGAGATTTTATTACTATTTTACAGATACTATTGATACTGTAAGTATGATTCACAGTATGTCATGGTCTACATATAAAGCAAGGATGTCTATTTGTATCCAATGAGTTGCAAAAGGAATTTTGATTTGGGCAGGAATATCATCATCTTCTCTTTCTGTAACATCAAAGTCTTCTAACACATCACTCCCAGGTTAAGTGGACAAAAGCTACATTGGTCAAGAAATTAACTGCATATCCCAGTACTAAGTTGTCTCCTGGCAATTAGTGTAGCTAGCAGCAAAGCCACATTCATTATTTTCACTTAAAATAGAAATTATAAATTCAATTACATTAAGGGGATCTAGTATTTTATAAACAAAATTATATAAACAGAAGGGGGAAAATCCCTTTATCTTTTAATTTATATCTAGATGTTCATAAGAGGGATAAAAGAGGAAAAAAACCATAAATTTCCAAGGAAAGCTTTTACGATATGTTTAGAAACTAGTCTGTAATGTTGCTCGGTCTGTCATTAACTTAGCCTGATGAGAATGCAATCAAGATGCATACATCTCATACTTGTAGTACAAATTATTTTAAGTTAGAGGATACTTTGGGCCAGATTCCTAGCTGAGAGAAGTTAATTCAGTATATGAATTGATGTCAATTGACAGTGTCTCACTGCGTGGTCCTAAAAAATAATTAAAAGAAATGCTTTAGATGACTTGGATTTTGATGGAAAATAACTGAAAATAAGCTATGCAATTCTCATCAACTATGCAAACAAGAAGAGTGTTTTCTTTATTTTCTTTAATTTTTCCTTGAACTTTACATAAACATTTGACAGTGAAATCTGAAAAGTAGAAAAATTGTGATTAAAATTCAAAGTCGACATTTTAATTGGCACTTGAAAATCTTCCAAATACTTGATTAATAATAAATGCAGTTTTATTCATTACTGTGACAATTTGATGCTATCTTTCTATGAATATATCAGCTTTTAAACTTCTACATTTTTTCCAGTCATCATGTAACTGTAAAAATATTTGTACTTAGATACTTTTTCTCCTGTCATCTCAGCTTCATGTATAGCTTTGGCACACAATGTTGACATCATACACAAATCCTGCCCTACTCGGCCATGATGAGAAAAAAAAAACACATTCAGTCTAAGTATTTTAACTAGGGGGAAGGAAGAACAGTAGTGTTTTCTGTTACTAGATGTTGAGCAGACAATCTATCCTGACTTCTCAAGTTACCATGGTCATCTTCTGATTTATGTGGAACAGGTGAATTCCTGGATGCTTTCAGATTACCACATTCAGGTATGAATTTAGGTGCTTATATTAGAGCCTCTGACTTTTTTGTAGTTTTACTCTTCTTACTCATTGCTCCAAAACATGAAGGTTTTAGGTGGTTTAAAACAGGTAGAGGGTAGATTTAGATTAGAGATAAAGGAAGAAATTCTTAAATGTGTTCATGTTAAGCCCAAGCTGGACGGTAGGATGTGTCCCCACCCATGGCAGGGGGGGATTGCAACTAGATGATTTTAAGGTCCCTTCCAACCCAAACCATTCTCTGTATGAGGTAGGAATTCATATTTTCCCTTTCCAAACTGCAAGCTCAAGTGAAGATTAAGTGATAGGTGATTATACAAAGAACAAATAAGCATGAAAAGCAATAACTATATTACAGTTTTTGTTGAACTAACTTAAACTGGACAATACAGTTACCACATCAAATCGAGTTAGTTGGTTAACTACAGTTGGAGCACTAAGCAGCCCGCAGCTACCAAATATAACCAGTAATAGCATAAAGAGAGAATAAAGCTGATAGCCAACTCATATTCAGCCTCAGAAATATACAGAGATGGTCTTGTTCTAAAGCACAAACCAAGTGTAATGAATAGACAGACTAACATTTCTAAATAATCTCCAAATTGTTATCCTTCACTTCCTAAAGAAAATGTTGACTGCTGATTCTTGTATAATATACTTGACTGACAGAATGTAAACAAAAACAATCATAATTGCTAGTGCAGAGCTGTCTTGCTAATATTTTTCATTTAATTCTGGCAAGATACAACAATTCTGTTTGCTTAGATTCAGGGAACTATTGTAGGTGTCTTTTTGGAAAATTCATCCTAAATCCAGTTGTGCAGAAGGATGTATTCATTCGTATCTCTGAAGAAATACAACAAAATATGATTATTTTTTTTATTTTCTTTTCTAGAGCAAATGGAACAGGAAGAACAAAAAAAAAAAAAAAAAAAAAAGGTGTGAACCTTTTATATATCACATCTATAGTATGAACTTCATAGTTCATAGCATATTCAGTTGTGAGGTCCAGGGTTTACTTTTGGTGATATAACTTTGTGGCATTTGGTCCTCATGAATCTTAAACTTATCCTTTGAATATCTTCAGTCCTGTTTCTCTACAATATTAGACTCAGAAAGCAAAATGCAGCCATCTGTCTTAACTGAAATTCACCATTCCTAATTCTTCCAGTTGGGCTCTCCTCAGTGAAAATGAATGAAACTATCAGCAATGCAAACTCAAAAAAAATTTAAAGAGCTACATAGAGAAGCAACATGGTGAAGCAGCAATTTATAGCTCCTAAGTACGAGGTACGAGATAAAATGCATCTTTGAGTGTTATTGGTAATCCAGCAAATTTTGATTACTTTTCCACAAATATATCAGTTTTATGGGACCTGCTAAATCCAGACATCTGCCTCTGTTACCTGATTTTGGTTTGGACCCTGAGAGCCTTCAAGGATACTCCTAGAGCTAGTAATTCAAAAGAAAGTCAGCAATGTAAAAGAGTTTGCAGGATTTGCTTTGTCAGTGGCTCATAAAAAAGCAGTTAAAAGAATTTAATTTAAAGAATTTAAGTTAAAGAATTTCAGTGCTGCAGAGAAGCCAATGCAATGGCATGACAGCACAGGAACCTTGCCAGCAACACTGCAGCAAACCCAGCACCTCAAACATTTTCTGATAGAGCACCAGCAGATGCAGAAGTGGCATGTACTTGCAGAAAAGGAGCTCCTAACTGTGGGGTTTTTGGAACACAACAGTGGCATCAATTCATCTTTGGACACAAATTAAATATTAGAGCCTGGATCCAAAGTGTTAGCATCATGAAGAAGCTGCTGCAGAGTGCACCCTTGTGATGACACTGCATGTTATTCAGACTCCAGCCCGTGATGTGACAATAAAGCTCTGCCCAGGGAAGTCACTAGTGGAGAGGATATACCTTCCTGAGCACTACACAGATGGCACTGTGGAACAAGAGAGAAAGTCTATCAACATGGTACATTACCTTAGCATCTGGGAAGCTCCAGGCAATCCAGTAAGGCAATGAAGAAGATCGGGTGCTCCCGGCAGAAAAACACTGCGTGCTCCAAGGATGTCAAGAGCCAGAGACAAAGGAGGTTATGGCTATTATGCCATGAGACCTGTTTAAAATGTATACAATTTATTGCTTAAATTTAATTGATATTTAATTAATTTCCACTTAGTTGCTTTTAAAATCCCTTGAGCAGAAATGCCAACAGACCTAAGAACTGACATAATGAAATAACCATATGCTTGAAATGTCCAGGCAAGAAGAGTCAACTGAGCAATATAAAGTCAAGTGCACAGTGGAAAGAGATGAGTGACAAGCAAGATTTATAGATTGATTTGTGCAATCCTACTTTTAATCTAATGAAAGGCTGTATCTCAAAGGCTGTGCTCCACAAAGGATAGAAACTTAATAGTTGGAGGTTGTTAGTTTAGTTTGTAGAGCTGCGCTTTCTGGAGGAAACTTATTCAAGACTGAGGATCAGAAAACAAAAGGCACATTTTTTTCCAAGTATCATACACCTGACATGCTGTGATTAGCAAATAGCCTCAACACAAAGTCACAGATTTCAAATGTTTAGAGCCAAAAGGAACTTTCAAATCAGACTGTGTTTTCAAGATACTTACTACACAGTGAGGAACAGAGTTTTTTAGTAAGGCAGCCAGGAAATTATTGGTCAAAGCAGAAAAACCTCCTCTCCCAATGTGCCTGGAATCACTGGACCCACAAAGGTACTTTCAAATGTAGTGCATTACATATTCTCCATTCCTTTATTTTTGTGTACTTAATTAACTTTCTGCCTTTTTTTTTTTAGAAAGCATGTGGAAATGCTGGGCTTTAGCTATTGGCTCAAGTGATTTCTGGTTAGAAATAAGTCTGGTTGCAAGTGACTGCCCTGAGGCCCAGTCAGTCCTGGAGGGAGTAAATTTCATGAGAAAATGCACATCAGTATCATTTTTTAATGCTCTGTGAATCTTTTGGGAGTAGTATTAAAGAGTTCTGCAGAGAAGCCTGTACTTAAAAGTAAAGCAAGAAGGTTATCTGCACTTATTCTTCCTTGTTGCTTCTTTCCATTGAAGGAGAGAAGGGAAAAGAGCCACACAATAAAAACTGCTGGAAGTTTCAGAATACTAGTTCTTTTTTTTCCAGTGTTGGTGAAAAAAATGTTGAGCTAAATTTTCAAAGTATTTTTTTCCCATTTTTTGAAGCACATAATAGGGACCTAGATTATTAATAATTATGCTACCATGAGATGTAAATTGAAACCTTTAGGCTCCTTTTGAATTCCAGCTGAAAGAAAAAAATACAAAGCCATACCCTAAAAAAACCACAATTCATGAATACTTAATGAATGAGCAAATATTTGCATCATACAACTATTTTCTTTCTCCTCGTCAGTATTCAGGGGTGGTATTGCCATCTGGCAAAGGTTTCAGTTGACTAACACTGAAGCAATAAATTAATACAGTAAAAGATGCTACCAACACTTTTTAAACCAATTAAAATGCTTGAAGCAGCCTCTGTGCATGTTAAAATGTCATGTCATGATCCTGCTGCACAGAACCAAAGAACTGTAACGAGCCAAGTGTGAAGGAACAAAGATTGCAGGATTCAAGGGCATTGCTTGGTGTGAGCCATATGACATGCACAAATATTCTTGTGATTCAAAACATGAAATATTCTGACCCAAATTAGGTTGGTCAGTAGTTTTACTATAGAACAGAGTTTGTTTCATGCTTTTATTGTCATTAATTTGGCTACCATAAGAACAGAAGGAAGGATAAGTGTATTTTAGCTCTCCCATGACCATCCAAAAATTCCGTGGGCAAATGATCCCTAAAAACTTCCCGTTGGAAAGGGGTTTGCTACCTGGAGACAGTGAACAGGACAAGGGAACACTGGGGGACAACAAGGACCAAGTAGCAGCCACCTCAGTGAGTCTTTCCCACCTGGGCTTGGCCTGGATGCTAACACACAAGATGTTCCCTGGCCAGAGTCACCTCCTCACCTGCAGGCTCCCTGCAAAACTTCTTCCAAGAAACCAAGCAGAGCTTGCTGCTCTCTTTGGAAGGGAATTGTTTCCCCCCATTCTTTGTGGAGGCTGTAAAGGTGAACGTTGTGCTTAGAAGTTTGAGACTTGCCTTGCAGAAACCCCTTGTGCTCTGACTCCTTTCATAGGGAAAAATGTCACCAGATTTGCAAGGTGAATGAAAAGTTCATGTAGAAGTGAAGCCATGCCATAACCTCTTGTGAGACAAACTAAAATATTGTCTTGAACTTGATAGATTTATTATTTTTTTTTTAAGCAGTACAGCATACTTTAAAACAGTCCTGTCAGAAGGATCCTAACAAAGATCTTTAGAAAATTTCCAAGGCAGGGAATATCTATGAGAATATTCAAGATGGGAAAAAAGCTTTTCCCTAATCAGTCAGTTTGGTGTGTTAGTTTTGTGTAACATTGGAAAGAAAAGTTTTCCCTGTTCTCTAAAAATGTATCAAAAATGTGAAAACAGTTTTCAAGAACGTGCAACTTATTTTAAAAATATCTATGAAGATATCAATAGTGTGGCTGTGTTACTAGAAAATACTGTGAATGTCTTCTGAAAGTATGGAGTCTGTGAAGCAAGAGCATGCAAAGGTTGTTTCTGATTTTAAATTAATATTATGAGAAATAAGTAGGAACAGTACAATAAGACATACTAATGGCAAGATTATGCTAGAGTATGTCATTCTTTTTCTGTTAAGAGTATCACTAAGGATCAGAGCTGAATTACATGTAAATAAATTACCAGGATAGATTTGTATGTTTTAGAGATACAGATGCTAATAGACTATTGCTACTGAAATATTTCAGATTTTAAAGTGATATAGTACTTTTAAGTATTTTTGGAAAGCACAAATCATCCTTTTAATGCTATCTGATCCCATCACTGCAGGAGAGAAAGGAGAAAATTTTATGTGGGTTTTTTCCTGATGTATGGCTACTGCCTTGTACTATTGAACAAGTCAGACATCCTAAGCTTTCCTTTATGATAGAGAAAAATGTTTTGCAACTTAATGACTTTTAAAAATAACTCATAAAGCTTTATCTATATTTTACTAAGTTAACTTAATTTGCATTATATTAAGAGAAACAGAAAAGAAATTGTAAACAACTCCAAATCCATTTACTGAATGAAAATGCTAATTCCATTAACACTTTAAGATCTGACAACTTTTGTCACAATGAATTTGAAATGCTCATATTCAGAGTATTGGAATTTCATGGGGAGTTGCCATGCAGATTTCCTAAGTGCCCCAGGGGTATATAATGCTGTATAACATATTTATATTACATGTGGACTGGTTTTTTTTTAGATGAAATTTAAGTCTTCAAGTAATGCTTATGAATTGTTGAATTCCAGCCATTTTTCATGAAGAAACTTAAACAAGGTAGGGGTGTGTTCTTTTATACATGAAGCAAGGTACTTGAGAATTAATTTACAACTCCCTGACCTTTCCCCTTATTTCTGTTTTGCAGCGATCTCTTTAAAATAACTTCCAGACTACTGTATATCAGAGAAAGAAAAGCAAAACAATACTCAGGAGCTGAGGGGGTTTTTCACAATCCTCACTTTCATAATCACCAAAGAACATCAGCTTGCACCTAAGCAATCTGTATCAGCCATGCCAAGGTAAGTTCCAATGAAGGAGATTTTAAAATTTTTTAACAAAATATTTGTTCTGCTGTCACATACCTCCACACAACTCTTCTGGCAGTTCTGCAGGTCCTTTGATAGAGGAAGAAAACTTATTTTAAAAATACTTTCTTTTATAAACACAAAGGAACAAATTCTGAATCGTCTGTATCAGATTTTAGTCTATTCTGTGATACGTGAGGAGGTGATTACTACAGGTAGAAACACAGCCCTGGTTTTCAGTAACTTCCAGAAAGAAGAGTGTCCCTGGTGTTTTCACTTGCTAATCACAACAAGCAATGGTAAAATGTCAAAGATAAAATAATTTGCTTCTAAACACTTTTTTTTACATCCGCCACTATTCCTAACTTAGCTCCAGAGCTACCTTGAAAAGCAGAGCAAATAATGGCTTATTTTGGAGTAGTCAAATGTTTTAAGAAACCTGTAATCAGGTGAGAGGTAATACACCATTGAAAATATACAAAGTAGATATTTTACCAAATAGGCTCTTTTTATACACAAGCAAAACTTGATAATGAACGCTGATGGAATGTTAAGTATTAGTTTGCATTTACTCAGAGAAAAGAGGGATACTCACTGCTGAGTGTACAGCAGCCTGGAAAAGATGGACCTGACCCAGCACCTCATCCCAGCCCTTCAAGAGACACTGTCAGTGGGAAAACCAGGGAATGCCCTCCATCATGGTCCATGTAGAAACATCCCTTTCCTTAGGCTGCTTTAGCTATTGCTTGAGATCATCCCCTCAGTCCTTAACCTTTTGAGCAGTTTCTGCACATCCTTCAGTGACAGATGGTTGAAGGGGGGCTGACTCCTCTGCCACCTTCCCTCTCCTGTCCAGCACGGAGCCCTCTGCACTGTGACCTCCTGGGCTCCTTGCACAATATAAATTCCAGAAAACAAACCTTCTGCTCTATTTAGCCTTAGGAAGTACCTCGAATTTATTTATTTATTTATTTTCAAAAGATGTAGCTGTTTGAAGCTTCACCTGGCCTGCGTAGTGTCATCCTGTATTAATGGTGACAGCATGACCAGCAGACAGTCACAACCTGGGCATCTTTCTGCACCAGTGTTTTTTATTGGAAAGGGCAAAATATGCAACAGAACGTGACCAGTCTTTAAATTCAGACTCGTCAGATCTTGGGCACTGAATTAAAATGAACAATTTGGATGTATGTCCAGTGCTCCTGCAGAGCACATTATAGCTGCAGTTGAACCACTTAGTTTGTGTGTTTTAAGCTCTCATCTCTTTTATGAATAATGGGATGTTTCAAATACAGATAATTCTTGTGTACTTTGCCAGTTAATATATCATAAACAACTAGTGCCATCTGAATGGACTGAGCTTCTGCCACGTTGACTCATGTTCAAAATAACACTCAGTATGTAGTAAATTTTATCTAAATTTATCCAAGGAAGATATCTGTGGGGAAGGTTCTATACAAAGTAGAGATGGAGGTGCTGTTTCCAGACCAGAGAGACAAGATCTTTTGCAAGTATGATTGTAATTGCTGCTGCTCACGTTGAGCTTTAATATGTGCAGAAAAACATTTTTATTTGGTTTTGTGTCTTGACAGACTGCTGCCATCTTAATTTCAGCACAGCAATACCAAATCCACCATCTTTGATTATATTAGCAACATTAGGAAATGTAAATTGATGTATTCTTGAGCTTAAATACCTCAGCTTCTGTCTGCCATTCACCTTAGTGTTGGCTGAGTATCAGGCAATGGAACTAAATAGAAAGATAAACATCAACAGCACAGGGAAAAGAAAAGGTTGATGATAAACATCCTGACAAAAGCAAGCTGAACAGTTATTGCAGGGTAGCAGTTTTGTTTGTCATTGTTTTTAGCAGAAACTGTGATTTAGATATACACTCCTGGCAAAGCACCTACCACAGAGACATCCTGGGTCATCATGGCAGATGTTTATTATCATGTTTTATAGCAAAATTAGAGCACCTGGATTATTTTATTTTTCTTTTGTCATCAAAGAGGAAGCTACTGATTGTATAACTAGACCCTTATCAACTGTAGATGTGTTCATCTTTTGGGGGTTGCATGGGAAGATGCATGCAAGCTTTTCCTCATACTATCTATAAAATGGTTTCTTCTGTAACACTGTTTTGTTTCAAACACATTTCGTATGTTTGAATAAATTAGTATATAGGCTTTATATGGTCTTGGTTAGTTTTGGTTTTATTTTTTGTTGTTTTGGGTTTTTTTCTACAATATGAGAGAGCTTTATTAAGAATTTTTCTTACGCCACCTGAAGAAAGTGTGTGACTTGAAGGGGAAAGTCATCATCTTGATGTTTCTGAAACGCTCCTACTTTCTGTTGTTGTGGCTTCAGCACCCTTCCCTCCCCCTCCTTTGCATTGTCACATCTGAGATTTGTGGAAGGAAAGTGTAAAGTGATTTTCTCAGTTTCCTAGGCTGCAGGCTGATTAGACACGTTGAGGGGCACTTTGGCTCTGTGACAGTGCTTGACAGAACTGGTAGAGCTAGTGATTCCCTTCAGGGAAATTTTTAGTACGTAACTCTTAAATACAAAAACATCTGCTGTTTTTCTTATTGTATTTGTCCCTTCTTTTATTCTACCTCCACAATTAAAGATGCAGGAGACAACTGAAAATAGTTGTATTTCTTCCTTAGAATAAAATAATTTGCCTTTTCAGAAATGACTGCTTCCATATACAATTTTAACTATTGTTGAGTTGCAGCCCAGAGGCAAATGGGTCAGAAAGTCATCACAGAATTGACACTTGCTCATAATTGTTGGGGTTTTTTTCCCTTTTCATATACTTTTGGTATACAAAAATATACTTTTGGTATGTGTGCTTGCAGAGCAATTTGAGTTGCTTGTTCTTTGTGATATAGGAGCAATTCCAAGGTCTTGCCTGGATATCCATTATAAGCAAACAATACAAAACTTCCATGTAAATTAATGTTCTGGATAGTTTTCTTAGATATCACACAAAATGCCATCTTTAGAGATGACACAATTACCTCTCAAACCAATATTATTAATTTTAGAATGAAGTCATGCTAAAGACAAACAGCAAATAATCCCAAGTGACCTGGAGTAATGAATTCCCACCTCGATGACAAATACTGATAGAGAAACTTGCTAAAATCTTCATAATCTTGGCAACTCAAGGATTGCCTTACTATGTATCCAAAAGGATACAAAGCTCAAAAAAAATCATAGAATCTTAGAATGGTTTGGGTTGGGAGGGACCTTAAAAATTGGAGTTCCAACCCCTCTGCATAGGCAGGGATTCCTCCCACTAGACCAGGTTTCTCAAAGCCCCATCCAACCTGGCCATGAATGCTTCCAGGGAGGGGGCAGCCACAACTTCTCAGGGCAAAATAAAATTTAGTCCAGTCATACAATTATCTACAAATGTAGTTCAGATAGAACTAACTGGAAATTTTTGTTAGAGTTTGTGTGACATCTTATCTAATGCTGTTTGATCTCTCAGGATGTTTTTTGGCAAATAATGGACACGCAGTAGACCCCTTCTGTATCACACATGGGTTGCATCATGTCTTACACCTTGGCTGCTTCTCTGCTGACTGATAGAGAAGATTGAGCTGGCATCCTTGCCACAGCTGAGTTCAAAAGACAAAGTCTTCATTTCACTGATGGCAAGGTCCAGCAGTTCCACTTCCCTGGCAACACAGCACAAGCTGGTAGGTAATCACACTAAATAAGAGCTATGGCAAAAGGCAAAGCATCTTTGCAGTAGTATAGCATTTGGAAGTCCAAATTCTATAAGAACCTATTGCACTACAGAGATTTCCAGGAACTGTATAGATATATATGCTTTTATTTCATGTTTTTGCACAATGCAGTTAAGGAATGTACTGTTTGCTGCAGGAGAGTAAAAGAGAGGAGTGAAAACATAGAAACGTGAGACATTTCAAGGCACAAAAAAAGAATTTACTGATTTTGAAATAGATAACAGTTGAGTTCTATTCTGTAAAACTGACTAACATTTTGAATATTTGATCGTTTGAAAGTTTTGGAATTGGTGGTTTTGATCAAAAATTTAGAGTTCATTTCTAGTGCCGAGTTATTTTTCAGTCCCATCCCCTTTAAGTTATTACGGAGAAATTCACTGTGAATTGTTTGACAGGAAGACTTCTAGTAGTCCATTTTCGGAGCACAAATTACCTATCCCCTTGTGTTTGTGAGATTTCAGGCCTTCTACGCTCTCCTCATAAAGAAGTTACTGAAACAAAAATTACTTTTTTCCAGTTAGATGCATTCAAAACCTTGCTATCAGTTTTTATTAAAAATGCGAAATGAATTTTCAGCAGAGCTTTGACACTTGCATTGTTAATGTGCCTTCAGGCATGTAATTAGTATAAGAGTTTAATCTTTTATATTCCATACTTTGATCAGGGTAAATAAGCTGAGAGAGGCTAGAAAGAATTGACCAGCATCTTTTATCAAATAAGGTTTTAAGCACCACTTTAAGATACTTTCATAAACTTGAATTCACATCATCATTTTGCATATAGCAGGAAGCATGTCCACATATTATTGGCAATTTAATGCAGCCCAAAGACTGCTAGGTTGTTTTTTAATCCCCTCTCCCTACATTTGTTTAGAAAGTTGTGTTATTTTTCAAGATTTGTGGAAAAACTTGAAAACTACTATCTGTAGCAGCTTGATAAATAAATGATTTATTCTATGGTTGATTTCATGCTAAAAAGAAATGATCAGTCGTTAGCAAAACACGTTTGTTAGGGTGATTTGTAAGATGAAGCTATTTGCATTAGTATTTTTGAGTGAGTATTTAAGACTGGAGTTAGGGTGTCATGAATATAAAATAGGAATTTGGCTTTGAATTAGAAGAACAAAAATCAAATTTTAAAAGTTCGCACTTTGGTTTATAGTAAGTAGATTTAAAACTTTTGTAAAAAAATTATATTGAAAGGTTGAATTGAAATTCAATTTCTATTGAATTTCTTAATTCTACACTACTCTTGTATAGATCACACCAATTTATGTTAGTGGGTGAAGTAATTAGATTTGGTTTTAAGGAACATTTAAATCATCTCCTGTTGTTCAGAATTATGGAACATTCAAAATAAAATTGTGTTTTTTCCATTGAAACAGAATAAATCATTTAGCCACAAATAAAAATGTTTAGGCACCTCAAGTTAATCCATTAAAAAACAAAAAAACTTGAAAAGGTATGTCCTTCATTTTTTTTAAAAAGAGACTCCCAAGGGATCATCATCTCTTCTGATTAGAGCAATTATTTCAGAAAGAGGGAGAGAGAGGGGGAAAACCCCACACATCATTTCACCTGGTTTTTACTGGTATTTTCTTTGTTTTGGACAAGTGCGCCATTTCTGTCCTGTCTCCCGTCCCAATGCACCCCTTTTGAGCAGCCTTTCTGTATGGGCTGCTGGGGGTAGAGAAATCAAAATTGTGCATTTCCAGCTGGTTTTCTTCCTTCTCATCAGCAAAAGTGACATTGCTGGTGTATGGAGTCGAGTTCTTAGTTTCTCAAGGCCTTAGGTAGGCAGCATCTCCCAGAGATAAAATATTTCACTTGGGAACCCTGAAGCATCTTCTGCCACCAGTGACTCAAACCTTGATGAGAAAATCTTGAGTGTTCATAAACACAATTGCAGTCAATGAGAAGAACCTCCTGGGCAGGTGTTAGGAAAGTTGTTTTCCCTTTTTCTTGTCTGGCATCTTCAAGCCTAGAGAAATTTGCATTTCCCTGCATATGAAGGCTGAATTTCTGGCTCTCACTGCAAGTACTTGTCCATCACAGCTAAGCTGTGTCTTGAGAGAGGTTTTGGGCTGAGCTTAAGAGAGAAGGCAAGCTTAATTGGAAAGTCTAAAGACCAGATTCTGGTAATTTTTTTCTTGTTCCATTTATTTCCATAATAAAAACGAAAATATTTTTTGGCTCTATTTTTTACAAAACGAAATTGATATATTTGTGACTTGCCATTCAGATCATAGTATAGATAAATCCCCAAAGGAGAATTCTGATATGGACATATCAGAACATATGATCAGTGGGTAGTACATGAAATACAACATATAATGAGAAAAAATATGACCCTGAAGTGAACTTCATGCCAATTTCAGGAACAATGAAAATAATTCAGCTATTTTATTTATTCCATGTATCACTTGAGTGTTTCACAGTCTACAGAACACATATAATATTCAAACAAATGCCTGTAAATAATTCTATACAAACTTTGAGGAATAACAATTTATATGTTACAAGTACTGCTTATGTGAACAAACCCACTTAAATATAAAAGCATGTTAAAGAATTGTTTGTGTCACTTCTAAATTATGAAACTAGAAACAAACTCATGACTCCAATCTATCTTATTCATCAAAAACCTGAATGTTATCCTGTCCCTTTCCAGGAGCAAACAACAGTAAAGTAATAATAAGCAGTGATTTAGCATCAGGAAAAAACAACCTTTTGACATTCCATTGTCTCTGTTTCTATAGGGCAGATCAGTGCTTCTGGATTTTGTGATGATATTATTGAGAGCATATTGGGGGTAAAAGAAACTTTGGCAGTCATTGCTTAGTGGTTATATATTTCAAACTCTCTGGCAAAATAAGATTAACAGCTTTTCCTGTCAAATATCAAAGTCATTTAGACTAACTGTTCCTGAAGAGGAGGTGTACATATAAATCAAAGAACTAAATGAAATAGTGGATTTAATGTGATTTTAATTTTCCTTTCTCCAGACAATTTCTCAATATTTTTCCCCTTTGCTCTTATTTAATTAGCTAAATTTGTTTGTTCATGAACAAGATATGTGTGACAAAGCAGAAAAGAATCACTTTCCAATTTTTGTTCAAAATTATTCTGCCATGTGTAACTTCTCTTGATTTATTCACCAAAACAGAATTCATTTTGGAGCTAATATATTTTGATCTGGATTATCAAAAGAAATGTGCTGTAACCAGGAGTAACCTTTCTAAGCACAATGTGGCCAATTACTCTCTAAAGAGACATTAATTTGGGGATTGTTATGAAAACATGTTACATTTATTGTTTTATTTTGCTTTTAATTATGATAATAATCAGATAATCATAGGTTAACACATGTCTTGGAAACAAGAGATGAGAAATCTAGTCACTAAAAAGGAATTACTAACTTTGCAACTACCTGAAGGGAGGTTGTAGGGAGGTGGGTGCTGCCTCTTATCTCAAGTGATTAATGATAGGATTGGAGGAAATGGCCTCAAGCTGCACCAGGGGAGGTTTAACCTGGATGTTAGGAAGAATTTCTTTACTCAGAGAGTAGTTAAGCACTGGAACAGATTGCCAGGGAAGGTGGTGGAGTCACCATCCCTGGAAGTATTTAAAAGCTGTGTAGATGAGGCACTTCAGGCCATGCTCTTGTGGGTGTGCTGATTCAGATATCGGTAAATATAGTATTTATATTATTTGAGGGGGTGGGATGTTGATGGTTGGACACAATCTTAGAGGTGTTTTCCAACCATGACAATTCTGGGATTCTGTGAATAGGTTAAAACAAATAAAAGACATTTTAAATAACAGTTTTTCGTTCTTTGTTTTTTCTAAACGACAAACTCAAGAATACATTTTTATTAAAAAAGCAATACTTTACTCTCTACTTAGTACCCTTTATATTTACTCAGCGCACTTGGGAGAGAGAGGAGTCAGAAAAAAAAAAACTGTCATGCTTGAAGACTGCACCATAATTTATATTTACCGAGAGCTCATTTGAAATAGCTTTTCTTAAAAAGCCTCTAAGATAATACTTTATATTTTCAGATTTTAGATTCCATATGCACACAAGGTGCTGAATCAATCAATTGGAAAATGTATTAGAAATGAAAAAAATTACCTATGGTTACTTAGACTGTATAAGTTGTATTTTGCAAGAACTTTCTAACCTAATATTCTAACCAAGAATAATTATTTCAGATAACGGATGAAGCTTGTAATTAGCTTATTGGAAAGCTTTAAAGCTGAACAGATATTGAATAATGTCAGAATGCACATATATGCATTTGTGCTAGGAAAACAAATCTGATTTTTTTTCCCCAACTTTACTACAGTAAGCAAAATCAGCGTTACACACAGGATGAATCAGAATTATGAGAAAACCAGCAAGTTTTACCCTGCAAAGGAATTTCAGCTGCAGAGTAGCAGTGCCAGCTCCATCCTGCCACAAGCTTCATTTAACCTGAGCTGTGGCAGAGCAAGTGAGACTGAGTGTGTGTCTCAGTGAGCAACTTTGCTGATCATTTCCTTCCTCTTCTCCCTTCCAGGGGAGCAACTTGTGCCACAGGTGACCAGTGGTGCTGAACATCACAGCTGAAACTACAACTTACCTACCAGAAGCAGAGTGAAGATGGAGCATCTCTGGCCTCAGCTGAGAAGTGGTAGTTCTGGGATGTGATTTTGCAGTTGATTTAGACAACAGGTAGGTGATGATGCCTCCTGGTGAGGGAAGGCAGCAGCTGTAGGACTTCCCTTTCTCCAACAAAGAGGAAATGATTGGAATGGCATTGGAATGGGCTGCCCAGGGAGGGGGTGGATTCTCCATCCCTGGAGGTTTTTAGGAAGAGACTGATGTGGCACTCAGTGCCATGGGCTGGGAACCACGCTGGTAGTGGATCAAGGGTTGGACTTGATGATCTCAGAGGTCCTTTCCAACCCAAATGATTGCCCTCTCAGGTAGGACAGGAATAACATCCATGCAATTGACTCTGGTCTTCCGTGCCGACTGGCTCACTTGGGGGGACTTCAAGGTAGACTTACACTTTCTACAGTGGTGGAGGAAAGTCAGAGTTGCAAATTACAAAGTACCTTTCATTTTCGAAGTCCTGTTCCTTGTTGCTGTCACAGATGTACCTGTGAGCATCCACAAAGGCACATATAGCTGGTGAAGGGCACAAACCTTGAGAGGGGAATCTGAGGGGAGCGGGGTTGTTTAGTCTGGAGAAAAGGAGGCTGAGGGGAAATCTTATATTTCTCTATAACTACCTGAAATGAGGTTGTAGTGAGGTGGAGGTTGGTCTCTTGTCCCAACTGACAAGTGATAGGACATAAGGGAATGGCCTCAAGTTGCACCAGAGGAGGTTTAGACTGGATATGGGGAAAAACATCTTCACCAAAAGGGTTGTCAGGCACTGGAAGAGGCTTCCCAGAGAATTGGTGGAGTCATCATCCTTGGAGCTATTTAAAAGACATGTAGCTATGCTTAGGGACATGGTTTATTAGTGGACATGCCAGAGTGCTAGGATAACCCTTGAGCTTTATGATTTTAAAGACCTTTTCCAGCCAAAGCAATTGTGTGATTTTTTTTTTTTTTATAGTGTTTCCAGTCTGAGACCAGCAGACGTGATGTATGCACTCAGTCTGAAAACTGTTGTATATATAAGATGTGACAGAAATTACACCAGCACCTCACTCACAAGCTTATACTTCTGCTATACAACACTACTTTGAGAAAAATACAACTGAAAGCACTTTTCTTTTGGCTTGCTTTATGTTCTGCTGCAGTTTCCTCATGGTTTTGACTTGCTGTTTGTGTTTTCTATGTAGTGTTGGTATAACAGGTTAAAGTCTTTGTGTAAGAAGCAAAGTCCATTAAGGCTGGCTGGGAGGGTCTGGAAGAAGGCTGGAATGCATGGCTTCTGGTAGAGCTTAGTTAGGAGAGTGGCAAAATTTTTGTCTTTGTTTGGAGCAGAGATGTCAAGGACATGGATGCCACAATGTTAAGGAACAGCCAACAGCATAACTGAGGTAGAGATGTGAGGACTTGCTTAAAATTCGTCTAAGGGAAGAAACAATGCTTAAAACCACACATGGCTTATTTCTATGCTTTTGTGTCAATAATGGAATCCTCCTAGGATAGGAAATAGAACAGAACAGCTGTTTATATAAAGTGCTCAATACAGCTTGAAAAAAATCAACATTTTTAGGAAACTATAATATGGACTTAATAGACAGCTGTTGGAGGAAGCATGAAACTGGCAACATTTTCTATCTTCGACTTGCTTGGAGGCTGGAGGATTATTCCTGATTATTTTTTTTCTTTTCGTCTTTTTTTCCATCTCTCAAAACATACTGCTTGAATTGGTGAGACACAGAACTTCACAATGTGACTTCATTTGTTTAGATGAAAGTTAACAAATCCTACATGCTGAAGCAAGGTGAGCCCAAATTTAACACAAGTCAGGTGGTTGTTGTTTGTGTACTATAGCACAAGTACCAGGAACTGTGCAGTGATGTAAAATCAGAACAAACAAAACCTCACAGTACATCTATGCTTCCCCAAAACAAACCAACAGTAATTAATGTTGGATAAAACACCTTTGGCTGTAAGCTGCTGAATATTACTCACAGAATACATTATCCTCCCAAAGTAGCTGTTATTCATTAAATAAATAATTCAGGAATAGTCTTTGCAGTGTTTGACCATCTCTCTATCTGGTTGAATGCCAACTCATTGAACAAATTGTTCAAAAGATAACAGCTTGATTCATGTATAATATATTTGAAAAGCTTCTTTTCTAGTTCTTACCATCTCTGCTTAGACTAAGTAATATCCTGTGCCTTTATTAATAATTTGCAATTTGGTTGGCAAAAATGAGTAAAGGCAGCAATAAAGGACAGGATCTGACTTCTCCTGAGGTCATTGGGAGTTTTGCCATTGACTTTACACGGGTCCAGGGTTTCACCCACAATGTTTAAATGATGACTTGGAAATGTGATGCACAATGTTAGTGTATCAAAGTTTGCCTAAACCTTAAAGAACTGCATAGATTCTAACATCCTATAGTGATGAAAATGTGCCATAATATTTTGGTGAAAACTTTCTACAGCTGATTGATGTAGGAACAGAAACATTATCCTGCATGAACAGAACTGTGTATTTTAGAGTTACCTATCTTAAGAGTCCTTCTTTGAGTTCATATCAATCTGCAAATCACAGAAAGTATAGAAATTGCAGTGTGGACACTATGGATATTTTTGACATTTTTTAGTGATAAATAGATAAAAAACCCTACAAATTTATATTGTCTCTCTTCTTTATAAGAAGCTAGAGTCAGAGGTGATACACAATAAGCAAGTTTCCAGAAGCCTGTTTGCTGAGCATTCCCTGCGTGCTGGAGACAAAGTGACAATGATAAAAGACCCATGCTGTTGATTACATTAGACAAGACAGGACAAAATAGCATAAGATGTATTAATGTTGAAGTTAAATTTAAAACCAGGTATAAACCGACTTCAAGCAGTGTACATAAAGCAAAAGAGAGAGAAAAAATAAAGCACCATGCATTTATCCAAGGCTAGGGGTTCATCTACCCAGGTTGAGATGATGCTTGCTACAACAGCATTGTAATTTGACTTGGAAATCCATGGATTGCCTTTCTGCTTACAGGCACTGCAGTGTACATAGAACTCATGCTCAGTCATTTTTTCCTTGTAACATTTCAGCCTTTTTCTCAGGCATTATTTTCCAAATACAGTAATTTTCTATGTGTGGACTTCAATTTCTGCTTATTGTTATGTTTAAGTGACATCAGCTTATTAAAGCTAATATTGGCCTATTGTTACAATTACATAGCACTCTGGTAATTGAGGGGTTTTAAATTAATTTTCTAAATACATTACAAACTATTTTTATACCATTAATCTTCTGAAACTGGCTTACAAAATCACAACTTAAAATGCTTGGATGGCAAGTATAAGAGGTCTTTTAAAAAAAGAAGGTTTTGTTATTGGTTTCTGTGCTACTGTGATTTTATACAGCATGACATTTTTATGCAGTATAACAGCTGAAAGGAGATTTAAATGCTGAAACACTTTGGTACAAGAAAGTCTTAGCAACTCCTGATTTACAGCTTCATTTGAAGTGACTGGTTCCTGTTTTGCTTATTACAGAAGATGACAATAGGAAGAATATTCTCTGGGAGGGATTGGAATCCTTTTCTTCATCTTGCTCTGATATCTCTAGCAGAACAGCTGCATTCTGAGTTCTTATTTGGTCGTTCTTAGGGCTGGCTGATGATCATGGGGTGTTAGTGAGACATGCTCTAATTAACTGAGTCTCATGGCTGCCTAATGATTTTATGGCACCAGGAAGATCACCCTCTCATTCTATCATGTAATCAACCTATTCAGGTACCTAAAATATTCACACCTGTGGGGTTTTTAATTTATTTAACTTGCAATGAGCTCCATGTTGACTTCATTTAGCAGGATTTACCAATGATTGCAAACATTTCCCCACCTGAACTAAGGAGGTGATTGATGATAGCTAATGAGATTGGAAATATTTTTTTGCAGAGTAGAGCAGTGTATTCCCAGAAGAATAATGTAACAGAATAAGGTGCTTACTCTAGAAGTGCTAAGAGTCTGTGATTATTAAGACATTGCAGTACAGATGGTGGGTGAAACCGAGTGCACCTGCATCAACAGCATGCAGGTGTAATATTTTTTCCCTTCTCTACCTCTTCCCATTTTACTGCTGTATTCTACAATTTAGAGAATTCAACCAGCAACAACAAAAAAAAGCAACACTGAATGTGTAAATGCATTTAAACAGGATTAGCAAGAGCTAACAACCTTCATCTTTTCTCTTTAGTTCTTTTGCTTTGAAATAGAGGCTGGAAATACCACCATTTTTCAAAATTATTTATTTATCAGGCGTGGGGGAATGTGATGGTGTGTGTGTAGCATTTAGAGCTGCATTTTTAAATAGTAATTGAAAAATGTGAACCCAGCTCACATATCTGAAGTCAGTATGAGTGAAATACTGAGATGATAGATATTGGAGACTGGTTTTTTCTACCCAATTTCCTAACTCCAGATCTTGGCATTCTGCTTTTCTTCCCATTGCTCTACAGGTTCCATTATTGCATACAGATGGTGAAGCAGAGATTTGGTTATCAGTCAAAACATAAGATGAAAGGTTTTTTGAGAATGTAAAGGCTTAGAAGTTTCACTTTGATACTAGTGCCTGTCCCGTATCATTACAGTTAATTTGGAAGCTTTCATTAGAAAGAACATCAACCAGATGATTTTTATGGTCTGAATAGAGTGATTGCAATGCTCAAAAGTGAGTATCTCATGCTTTATTCTTACCAACATTGTAAAGTTTTATACCCCTGTTTTTCTATTGCTTTGAACTTCAATTATATTTAAAATAATTATAATGGTTCTGCATCGGAATAACTGGAACATTATTTGTGGTGACCATGCTCTCTTCTCAGGACTCCCTTGTTCATTTTCCATTTTTCTCTGTTTTGTTAGAATAGTGGCAGCAAATTTGGCTCCTTAAAAATCAGGGATGGTTCAGAAATAAAGTATTTTAAAATTGGGTTCTACTTTCTCGCCTTTTTAAAAACTTATTGCAACTGCTTTAAGCAGAGTCACAGTTTGAAATATTCTGTAACAATACTAAGTTACCAAATTATGATTGCCAGTTGTAATGAATTTATCAAAAGACCTTCACATGGGGGTTGCTGAAGTTCAGACTACTTGTCCCATAGCAATGTGAAATGATATAGTTGGCTTTTTTTTTTTTTTTTTTAACTCTTAGGCAAATCTTCTTTTATTGTAGGTGGCATATCATAAAAGTCTTTTTGTCCTTGTACTCCTTAAGCAAAAAGAACATCTTCATTTACTAACAGTTAGAAATGTTATTTCCCTCAAGTGACTTGTGTGTAAACCTCTTTATAGTGCAAAAGGAGACTATAATTTTTAAGGAGGGGATTTTTGCTTGTTGTTTTTTTTCTTCCTCAGATAAGGGAAAATCAGACATCCCTTCTGTTCAAAGATTATTATTTTTTTTAATTATATTTATAAAACCTTCAACCTTTAAGCATATTGTGAAAAGGAATAAAGTACTTTGAGGAAAGCGTTCGATCCTTTACATATATGGAAGATATTGTTAAAGAATCTGGGAAATACATATGACAATAGAAGATATCATAAACACTATTATTTTTTTTATATATTTCAGGGGTTTTTTAGGAATATTTTTTTAAGTAGGTAGGCTCACGTAGAAGGAAAAAAGGGAGATAAAATACAATCTAAGTTCAAATAAGAACTTTGACACAGCTCGCTTCTTTTTTTAGTAGGGATGGATCCTTTCAATTATGTTAGTCTGTGCATAACTGTATAATTACTGAAGTTCAGTAAAAGATGTCTGCTTTCACCTAAGAAAAAACATTAAGAAGCATATCCAGGATATTAATTTTATCCTTCACAAATTCAAGATGTGAGAAATGATCTCATTGGCATTGTCAGGAAAAAAAGAGGAGCATTAAACGGAGAATCATGTTTAAGTGAAATGCTTAAGTGTCTAACAAAAAAAATGCATGAACAAGAGTATACTGACTTTTCATCATGGCTCATACAGTAATTAAAAAAAAAAAGAAAACTGCTGGTGTGATGATTGGCACCAAACATCAAACTTTGTGCGTTAAGCAATTAATATGGCCACGATGAAATTACTTGAGATTTCAGGTCATTTGTGTTCCAAACAGCATACCAGAATAAAAGCATATTGGCAAAGAATTCTAGAACAATTAATTTTAAGATTATTAATGTCTGGGTCAGCTTCAATACAAAACAGTCATTCTCACTATTAACTGGGGAATTATTTGAGTGTAAAGTCGAGGTGCTTAAGGCAATAATGAGTCAGTAGCAGGAGGTCATGAATGTAAAGTGATGGGAGATGGCTGTAATGGCTGTTAAATGGATCCAGTGCTCTCTGCAAATCTGCTGCTGTTCTGCCTATTTGTGCACCTGCCAGAAATCCCTATTCAAATGTATCTGGTGTCTGAGGAGTGTGATAAGGTCAGGCTGCAAAATCGCTCCAAATTCTACTGCAACCTGATCTGCTTGGGAGAAGGAGATACCACAGTGCATAAAGAGTGGAGCTGATAACATCCCCTCTGAAAATGAGGCTGACTAGATTAACTTCTTAATAGAGAGAGATGCAAATAAAAACACCAGATTTGCCTCAGAGTTCTATGAAGGAAACTCAAGATGATATTAAAGCCTTCTGTTGCTTCTCATTATGAAAGTATGAAATCTGAAATCATCTTTAATGTTCTGCCCTATTCTGCGTTCCTATTTTTCTCATTCTACCTTTTTTGAATCTGTGAAAGCAAAGCAGGTATTGAGTTGGAACATTTTATGTCATTGCTTTTTTATTGCAATATTTTTTATTGAAGAAGAAAAAGATTTCTTAAGCTTCTAATTCTAGTCCTGCTGCCTTAAGGAGGTAGACTCGTGTCATCCTCAGCAGCTGTTCAAAACTGAAATCCAAACAAAAATCTAGAGATCCACCACACTACCTAGGCTGATAGAGGTCATTAAAAGCATCTAAAATCAACTAAATGAATTAAATGCTCCGAGGAGAAATGTTGAGTAGTAATATTTGTAGTTTAAATCTGTCTAGGCACATGCCTATTTTATGAAAGCTGTTTTAACTTCGTTGGAATTTATTCATTTAGTTTGACATGTTTGCCTCATTACCTGTTATATTCTGCTGACAATCTCTTACGTTTCCTTTGTCAGGTGAGAAGATCTGAGGCAACCACATGAAAAGAGGTGAATGTAAGTAGAAAAACTATTAATATTTCCTGTATTATTGTATGTTCTATATGCAGTCTAACGATAAAAAGACAAGTGACAAATTAAAGGAGAATACGTAGGGCCCATACAAATTGCATTCTGATGGCTTGGCACACCATCAGAAGTAAGATAAAGATGAATTAGCTCAGTGTAAATAAAGTAAATATTCAGTAGGTAAACAGCTTTCCACATCTTAGCTATGGGTAATGTTCCCAGGTGTGCTCTCTCTGTAGTTTGCTCAGTTTTGCCACCATGCAGAGGAAGTGTTTTCCCTGAACCACAATTATGATCTTGTCTGTGTGATTCTGTGTAATAACATCAACAAATCATAGAGGGAACTGTCACTTTCTTTTTCATTTTTAACAAGTATTTTGTCTTTTAAAACAGTCCACTGTTGAAATCTGAATTTGTTCCCTATGCTTTTCCTAAGGAATGTCTCGCTGTAAGTTCACAGAGTCATTATTTCTTTGTAAAATATGTAATGAGACATTTCCTAGAAAAATTTTCCTTTGACTTCAGGTAGAAATAGAACTGTTTCCTCTTGAAATGTTGCCGTATGAAATGAAATTTTCATAGGTCAAGAAGTTCAGCTTGTACATAATTCTTTGTGAGATTATAGTTCATAGGTACTGCTGGAGAAATTACTGTGCTGCTGTAGACCAATTTTAATATGATGTTTTGACTAAGGGAAAGAAAGGGACTTTCTTTGAACAGGCATAGGAAAAAAGTGAGAAGATAGGCTGCTCTATCTCCTTTACAGCCATAATGAGGACATCATTTATGTGCCCTGAAGAGCTTCTAATCTGAAGAGATGAGATGAACAAAAGGATGAAAAGTGAACTGCAGAGCTTCACACAGCAGGTCAGTGCCAGAGCTGCAACAGGAATTGACAATGTCCAGTAGCCCACATAGCTTTGAAAAAGCTTGTGTGCAGTGCATAAATGGACAAAGAATTATGAAAAAAACATTAATCTGTAGTGGGTTTTAAGGTGTCACTTTTTATATATATATATATAAAAATAACATAAACCATCCTCTGTATTTGTAACAGGATTTAATTTTTCACTTCAGGCTTCAGCATACTAGAAAAAGAGGCTGCATGATGAATATAACTTGTCATAACTCATTAAGAAAGTTATGGACTTCCCCCACTGAGAACAGCAGCATATGTAGATTTAAGAAGAGGAAAAAAAAATAAATAGCATTTTCATTCTTAAAGGAATTACCACTTGAGTAGCTACTGATGAAGCTGTATCCATAGATGACTTATATTTCAGTAGCAAAAATCACTACAGATTACTGTCTCTGCAGTTCTGCTTTGTTATCTGATACTTAAGAGTCTTAGGAGGTTTCTGCAGGCCAGTGATTATCTCATGTCTGTCTCAGGTCTGTACAGGTTCCATATCTCA
Source organism: Florisuga fusca (assembly GCA_038090715.1). NCBI lineage: Eukaryota > Metazoa > Chordata > Aves > Apodiformes > Trochilidae > Florisuga > Florisuga fusca. The sequence continues at coordinate 6,980,826 of JAAWXA010000013.1, forward strand.
ATGTTACTTCACATACCTTGTGCGAGGACATTCTCAGAATTAAATGTCCACTGAGAATAATTAAGGAATGGGTTTGTACACAAAACACTCACAACTTTTCTTTAATGTGACTGAAAGTAAAAGTGATGGCTTCTTTCTCATTTCTTGAAAAATAAAAATTAAAAAGCCCTTGATAGCCCAGTTGTCTCATCACACATTTAGATAATGGAAATGTAAGTACACTGAATTTAGTAGCTACTCATGCTCTTCTATGATTCTGTGTCTGAGACAGCATAAAACTGCACCTTGCATTTATCTGGAGATTGCATCAAACACACAAAATTCTCCAAAAGCAGCTATTTCTTATCCATGGGGTCCAGTGGGGGTACTTTCTGAACTGGATAGAGGTTCCTGAGTTCATGCCGAGGTTCATGAAGTAGCTTGAGCTAGTTTCATTCTTGTCCATGTTGTGGAAGTTCTGTTGTTACTGCCACACACACTTGCAGCTTGGATTCAGGGAATGAATCTGCAGGAAGTAAACCCTGTGCTGCAGGATTTCTTTCTGTGGAAATGAGCTGTCTGCTGCTCTGTGGTAAACAAGAAGTGCACAGGAGCAGGACCCTTGCAGCATCAGGAGATGTTACTGAAAAATACCCTTCTATACTGCTTCTTCAGCCAAGTCATGGCCTGTTCTGTGGACAAGGACCACAGGGCTGTGCTGTCTGCTGCATCTGAGCAGGGAATGTAGTGATAGGAGATGTTAGTGCCAATAGCTCGTGTCCCCTTTCTTTAGTGACAATAAGTGACTGTTAGTTCACACATCTCAGCCTCTGTCAATGTCAGCCTCTGCACTCCAGCTGTTACTGATTCTTGTTGCTCAGTAGAAAGTCAGTGCAAGTCCTTTAGGAGTAAAGAAGAGACAAATCAAAACAGACATCTGTCTTTGCCCCTGGAAACCTCTGCCCTTCTTCCCCTTTCTTTTCCATCAGGAATACTTTTACCCATCTCAACATATTGTAGGATATGCCTCCAGGTTGCAGAGAAGTTCTTTTAAGTGTGTCTAGGGATTGTGTCTTCTAAAACTTGCTGTTGGGTTGTCTCTACTTTGGGGCTTCAGGTGGCTAGGAATTCACAAAGATATTAAAGTAGAAGAAACTCTTAAAACTTAGTTCTGTCACTTAACTCAGCATTCAGCTAAAGCCATACTGTTTCAAAGAGAGCCATGTGCCAATGTGTACTAGTGATTTTCTTCAGAGAAAAGGGTAGGTTTTTCACACAGCAACACTTGGTTATTGGGCTGTGTAGCTTCAAAACAGTTCACCTTGTGCTTTTGAGCAAAACCAATCTACAGCTCTGAAGTATCCAGCACGAGACATCCACTGGGGATACTAATGAGACTTCCTCAGATTCACTGTTCAACAAAACTTAAGTTCATGTGTGCTTCTCTTACATGCTGATGAATATTGTGACTTTCTCAACAACCTGGGTAATTCCCAAAGAAGTTGTTCTGAAATGAGAGAGGGTATCCTAAAGTAACGTAAGTTAACTTAATGTAACTTAGCAGTGCAATGGCATGTAAAAAGTTCTGCCATTTTTATGAAACCTCAAAAGGTCTTTCAGAAGGATGATAAAATTCAGTTATTCAATTCAGTCTGCAATTTCTTTCCTAATTTCTTTGTTCTCTCTATACTCTTTACACACACAGAATTACCTCTATTCCTCTTCCTAGAACTTTCAGCTTTGTGTGTAAATTCTGGAGAGAAGAATCATAGAATTGTCTGGGTTGGAAGGGACCTCAGAGATCATCAAGTCCAACCCTTGATCCTCTACTGCAGCGCACCACTTCCCTGGGCAGCCCATTCCAATGCCTGATCACCCTCTCTGTAAAGAAATTCTTTCTAATATCCAACCTAAACCTCCCCTGGCAGAAGCTGAGACCATGCCCTCTTGTGAATACATCTGAACTTCTGTGTCCTCTGCACTTGTATCCCAGTCTTACCCTGGACTGAGAAAAATTGATTGAAAAACTGAAAATGCAGGCAGGAAAAGATAAAACTCTCTTCTGAACCCTTATTTGAATGTTTGGGAGTACAGCAACCAACTGCTTTTTATTATGCAAATGCTGTTCATTCTTAGCATAACCTTTGCCTGCTCATGAATGAATGAAACCCAATAAAACACATTTTTAAATTAATAATAATACATTCTTTGTATGAATCAGATTACAGGGTTATATTATATTTCAAAAATAGTATGTAGTTATTAAAAAAGGACAACTGAAACAAAGTCTTCATAAACCAAATACTGAATTCTGAATCAAGCGTGGGATATCTGAAACCTGAGTGGGTTTCCTGGCACGTAACACTACTGTGTCCAAAAATGCATACCCAAAGTAATGGAAAATAACTCTCCAAGGTTGCTCAATGACAGCTTTGCATGTCCTCGCTCCATTAAAAAAAAAAAAAAAAAAAAAAAAAAAAAAAAAAAAAAAAAAAAAAAAAAAAAAAACTTTGATCCTCAACTGCAAGTAGCAAGTCAGCAAGACTGCTTGCCTATAAGACAAACAGCTTTTTTTCTTTCCTTTTTTCTTTTTTTTCTTCTTCCTTTCTCCCCTTTTTTAATGCATTCATTTTTAAAGGTCAAAACTGGGCTCAGACTAGCAGTATTCTCTTATCAAAATAAATTCCCTAAGTCATGGTGAATGTTTTCAGACTAAACTGTTGAACTTATGATAAAAAAATGTCAGTTGTCATCAATAATCAGATGCTCTGCACAAAGAGACAGGAGGAGAAGTGTCTGCAGCTTGACACTCATTGTGCATAACAGGTTTCTGCATGGGCTTGAAAACACTGTGCCACATCCCTTTCATACTCAAGAATTCTGCACTGAGCCAAACCTAAACAGGAGGTCAATAAGATACTGTTTTTACAGTGTATCAGCATATCTGGACAGAGAAAAAGTGTCTTAGTTAACATAAATTTTGTAATTTTAAAGTATTAATTAAAATGGAAACTTTCAGAGAAAATGTCTAACTTATTTTTCCCACAATGAGCAAACAGCTTTTGTTTGGCTATGTTTGGCTTTTGAAAATACAGGTTTTGCAACAAATAGGACTGCCCTGCTTCAAAAACTGGAAAAGAAGGTGCAAATTCTTCTGAACTGGATCCCAAGGGGTCTACCTGGACCCATCCCTTCCTTTCCCACCTCAGCTATGACATCACATTTTGCTGTTTCCTTTCCAATTTTACTCTGAATGCAGAAACATTTTTGAGAGGGTGAAGTACAGGATAGAAGAATGTCATTAGCACAGCTCAGGTCTTGACACTTAGTACTGGACAGAGCACAATTGTCTAAACACTTACTCAAATATTAATTCAATTGCAAGGCCTAGCTGATACATCTCCAAAATCTTGGGCACAGATCCGTGAGGAGATGTAGTGGCTCAGTGTGTCCTGGTTTGTTGTGTGAAGCACAGGGAGTTGGGCACATCAGGAGTGATGCCCAGCTCACAGCACTCCTGTGAAGCAGTCATTGGCTAAGAGAAAAACATATATAGTCAGAAAAATAAAACATATATTGTCAGAAACCAAAGCACAGCAGGCAAGTGCCTTAACTTGGTGGAGAGGCCACCAAGTCCTGCATGTCCAGTCTATTAAAAGAAAAAGATAAATGAGAGAGAGAGAAATCCCTTGACTAGCTTGTTGCATAGTTAGTGTGATGAGGGTACAAGTGCACACAGAAACAAGAGAGGAATGAACCCAAATCCTTCTCAGCCTTGAGCCCTTTCTCTGTGGACACACAGTGCCATGCTCTCCCACCTCTGGGATGCTGTGCAGGGTCCTACCCTACCCCTGAGAGCAGTGTGGAGCCTGATGCAGTAAAGGCATCAGTGGGAGGATGCCCAGAAGGAAGGAGCGTGGGGCAGTGGAGGTGGAAGGCAGGATCTGTGCATTCCCAAAGGTCCCAGTGCTACTCCAGTGAGCAGCTGCACAGGCTCATAATCAGCTCTCTGCTGCCTAGAGAGCCTTGAATATGGAAAACTTTGCTATCTCCAGGTTTAAGCAACTGCATAGCAGGGTTTAGCATATTTAATGTTGGATTTGGTACCTAATGCCTTTGTGAGTTGGCTTTGTTGCTAAATTTGCATTGCATTTGATTTTATTTTTTTTTAGATCTTTCATATTAGAGTATCTTCCATTACTATCACAGACCTTTTTGTTATCTGGAATGAATATCCACCATGAAAGCAGGTCTTTCCTCTGAAAAATTGTGCTGGACATCCTTAACCCTAGGTTATGAACAATCTGCTGGAATCATTCCCTGTTCTCAGTCTGAATAATCTGATCCTTTTAATAAAGGAGCAGTGTTATCTTCTATATAGATTTGAACACCAGAGAAGATAAACACACTCTTTGAGATATCCTGTGAATTGTTGGTTGGGGAGAGGTAGACATTAGATTCATAACTTTTACCTGGGCCACAGCTTTCATCCTAATGCTGACTTTGTGACCCCAGTTTATACATGGCAGAGCAGCTTTCTGGTTGTGTCCCCTCAGTGGAACAGCTACATCCTTGCTGCAGCCAGCAAGTTGACTTTCAGAGTTCCAGTTATCTATACTCAACTGGCAAAGACAGTGAAAATCCAAAAGTTTATTCTATTATTATATTTTGAAAATTTCATACATTTCCTCACTGCTTTTACTTTTTTTTTTCCCCCCCCAATCTTTCTCTTTAGCAGTCACTGGGAATTATTTGGTGCTAATGATTACAGTTGAAATTGTCTGTATTAATAATTCATCATCTTAGTTTCAGAAAAATCTTCTTTTAGAAATTCTGGAACTTAGAGAAATATAGAAGTTTATACAAACTATGCCCTTACAAAAATATTTTGATAAATGCTATCAAATGGCATATTGTAAAAACAGCAACAATTGGAAAACCTTTGCATAGCACAGAGTATCTCAATTATAAAAGAAGCTTGTCAAGAAGTATAAATAGCTTATAGGAGATATAAAATGGATATAAAAATGGATGATGTAGTAAAGCACAAAGGAAAAATATCACCATAATAGATGTATCAGTACTCCTGTTTTAATAGGGGAGCAGCAATGGGGAAAAACTTGACATGAAGAGAATGCACAGAGGAGCAAGTGATGCAAGAGAGAATTTAGAAGCAGAGATCAAATAGTATCAAACTGGGTAGATCAGAGAAAATGATGGGGAGTAAATGAAAATTCTGTAATTGTCATGTATTTGGAAATATTTGAAGTGCTGATTGTAAACTTTATATGCCTACCCATAATGCAGCTGCACATGGCATTAGCTCTTGCTTCACAATATAAATCCCCAAATAGCAGAGGCTGATCTGCATAGAACAAGCTACAGTTTATTCAATACTGCTGTATTTGAACCAGCTAATGTTGCTTAGAATATTGAATGATAGCTGTGAGGGACGTTCAATACAGGAAATCTCTCTTAATAAAAATAAGTTAGTATTTATATAGTGTCTTGTGCAAATGTCACTGCTGAGAATAGTCCAATGACTCCCACATCTGCCTTTTTCCTACTTTGCATTTTCATGAAAAAGCATTTTCCGATTTTCATTATAAGTTTGTTTATGCTCCCAGTAAATCTTATATATAGTGTGAGTAAATGAGCTAATCCTTTTTTCCAGATTCTATATAAATAGTGGTGGCATTTTTAATGTTGAGGTTTGGTGGCTTGTTTGTGTAACTGAAAAATTTAAACAGATATAAATGAGAATTTTACGTGTAAAAATGCATAGTAATAAAACTAAGGATGTGTCAAGTATATTGAGTAGTCCAAAAGTGGCTGTGGTCACACCAGTAATAGACCTGTGAGGTAATGCTGGCAAAGGTCCTGATGGTTAATTTGACTCTCAGTCTGTGGAAAGAAATGAGTTACCAAGGGCAGATGAAGGTGTAGTGTCCTGAAGGTATTCTTAAGCCCAGAAACATTCAGCCTGGTCCTTCTCAGTGTGGATCAACATTTTTTCTCTCTTGCATATAAACACCAGGCATACCCTTTTTCTTTTTTTCTTTTTTTTTTTTTTCCTGAGTGCTGTGACAGTTTTTGTCATGGCTCAGAAAATCAAGAAGCTAAGCTAGGCTGATGCAGACAAAATTGTAAAGGTAACATTTTAAGGGTCAAATATACAAAAGCGTGTCCAGTCCAATAAATAACCAGTCTAGAGCTGCCTACTCACTTAACTCTTGAGTTCCTAACACTTCTTAAGATCTGATTTGGGCAGGTCCAAAAGCACACTGGTTTTCCAAATTCTAAGCAGTTCCCCTTGTTTGGAACATTGCTGCCTGATGTACATAAATGCAATTCATTATTTTGTGTCAAGGTTCTCAGGTGCCTGTATCTTCAGCTAGAGGAAAGATGATTTCTATCTAGCTTTCTCCTCAAGAACAGAGAGACATATTTTTCATTAGTACCTGATGCTACTAAACTGCTCATCAGTACTGGACATCCTAACCTGAATACACCCAAAAAGGTCTCTGATTCTTTCAGTGGGGTAATGATCCCTCTCCTGATTGATGCAATCCCACAGGGGGAGTAGCACACACTTGCATTCACAGGATGTGAGAGGCTTTCAGTAAATGTTTGTGTTGTCTTTTTTTGGAATGTGACTTTTCTCTGGATAACAATTAAAGCTTTGATTTTGATTGTCAACATTCATTTGAGTTATGCACTCAGGGGGTAAATTGGTAGAATTGCATTGCCTTTTTATTTTTAACAGTTACTTCTAAATAGCTTAAAACTGAATCAGATTTTAGTTTCATTAGTCTGATTCAAGTTATTTATGCTAATATATTTGCACAAGCTTTATTACCTGTTTCTAAGATTATTTGTATTAATGCAGAGTATAATATTTGGGAATGCTGAGAGGAATACATGTCTTCTCTTTTCTGTCCCCCACATCCCTTTTTTCCTGAAGAGATCATAAAGCTGCTGACTTAGCAGCTGCTAGAAGTTTCTGGGAGAAAAGCTTCTTGTATATTTAATACAATTATTTTTTTCATTGCCTCTTGTTTGTACCTTGTGCTCTGATATTGAAATGCTCTGTAGCCATAGTTATCAGATTTTATTGGAATTGCTCCTGCTTTATTAGAAATATCTCATCATGTTCTGTGACAACAGAGAAAAATGAAATTATTTAACTGAATCATGCTTAGTCGAGATGGAATGTGGACAGAAAAGGCTCTCCTGAACAGTTATTGATTAGGCTGTAACACCATTGGCTGCATGCTGTCTCAGGCATTCTCCTTTAGGGGGTAATTACCTCCTTATTTACAATCATTATTTGACATTTGGGCCCCTGTGTGCGTCTTACTGTAATAGCATATAAGAAGCAGCTGCAATGAAAGCAAATGCCTTGTGCAAGAGAAGAGTCCCCTTGCTCTTCCTGACTTTTAGGCAGTTTGGTATATTATATAAATAATGATATTTTACTGCTATAGATTCAAGGAAGTTAGATTTCAGTTGGAGATGTATGAATCTTAATATCTCACACACTTTTAATTGCCTAGGGTATGGTCTCCAGATCTTAAAATGTAAAAACTAATGTCACAGTATGAACCTAACCCTGCTGACCACTTGTGTTCTCATTTCCTTCATACAAACATGACACTTAAAATTCAATTTACTTAATTATAGAAAAACAAACTAAGAATTTAAGTTAAATTTGGGTGAAGAAAGGTGACATCCCAAAGAGAAAGGCAGCTGAAAAAAGGCCAGTTAGCCCACTGGTAAGGACACAAAACAACAGGACCAATGGGAAATCCTGTTACTTTTCTGCCTGTGACCTTTTTTGTTTAAAAAGACCCAAAGTGACAAATTCATTTTTATGTACTTAGGATAAGTGCAAACAAATACTCAATATTGTAATGACATCAAAACTTGACACTTTTGTAAAAAAAATCCGTATGTCAGGTTCTTTTATGCTTAAACACAATAGAAATTGTTCTGTTTAAAAATTTGAGTGTTAAATCGTTATTGGGTCCAGAAACAGATTGCAAGTTCCCCTTCTCCATTTCAAGGCTCTTAATTGTGCAGTTCATCTCCCCCTAGAAACTAGCAAGGACAATTTAAAAATGCTGAAAAAACATAGATATAATTCCTTCAGGCAGACGATAGGTTTAAACCCTTGTTCTGTACCTTATGGGGAACATACAGCTGGGGAAAAAAATCCTATTGAAAAAATACAACTGTGTTCACTACCTTTAGAATTTTGAAAACCATTATATGTTTTCAGCATTATGCATTGGTTTTATCATACAGAACAGTTTTTCAAAACAATCTGGATTAACTACCCTAAACTGTTGGTTTTTACCATAATTGCTATAAATATAATAGTGCTTACTGTATAGAAGTTGAATAAGACTTTATAGAATGACATGTGACAAAATGGAAATGAAATAAACTTGGAGTTTGCCACTGGAACATATCCTTTGTGACTCCCTAGCAAAAACCTACCTAGTTTTGGAGAGCTGGATGGGTTTTGTCAGAGGTCATTTAGTCTTTGTACAAAATAGTAGCTAAGGAAAACAATAAATCTCATTAATTATCAGTTCTGGGGAGTGATAATGTAACACTGACTGAAAGATTTGTAAACAAAGGGATAATTTTGAATGACAGCTTCCAGAATGTGATGCTAAACATTTGTAGATTTAATGGCACTGCCTTTCTGTTCCCACAGAGCTCCAGTGGGAAAGAAGAATGCAAACAAAGGGTTTGAGCTCTGAGGAAATTTTCCCATCTTCTACAATCTCCACATAAATGCTTTGTTTCCTGGACCTGTGTTCTTCAAGACAGGTATGGCTGCAGAGATCTGGGCTTTGTTCCTACTGGGAGAGGAGGGGTGTTTGTCTTTTTTAAGATGTTTTCAGCTATAATTTTGAAACAGAGTTACTTTGTCTGTACAGTTTCTCTTTCCCCAAGTAAACGGCAAATCCTTCATGACTGTGTTCGGGTTGAGTTTGACTCACTAGGTCCAAACACATTTCTAGGTTTGTGTTATCACAAAGAATTCCATGGCACTGCTCTATAAACTGTGACAGGCAGGGGATATATGCAACAGCAAAAGGTACTGACAGCAAAGTGTTCAGTTGGCTGTAAAACAGCAAGTGACAAAGTAACAGGTTTTTGTTTGTTGGCGGTTTTGGGGTTTTTTTATAATAAGCAATTTAAACACTGCCAATGTTGTCATTGTCATTTCAACATTATACATACTACTGCACTTGGAAATAGAAACTTGCCAGATGTTATGACTAATTAGGCAGACACGGGGATTGTTGATAACATCTAGGGATTATTTTTTTTTTAGCAGACAGTTGCATTCCTTTCTCTCCCAGCTTCCTCTGTTCTTTGTCCTAACCTTTATTCTTCCAGCAAGGAAACAGCAGGGAGCATTCTATTTACAAATCAATCTTATTGATGCCGGGATCACTTAGTAGACTGGATATAAGAAAAGCTTTGCTAAATATTGTAACTGAAGCATGTGAAAATTCCAGGTCAATATTTTGTATAGAAACAGTAAACAAGTTAAAAAATGTTGTTAGTCTTGCTGGTTTCAGGAGTTCACCATAAAGACATTCTGCCCAAGCAAGATAAAAGTCAAGCAAGAGAAATGTAAATTTTCACATTCCCTGATATGAGTAAGCTCAGGCTCCTGCACTTGAAATACCTGATTATCTGTTTCCAATCTGTGTTTTCTTCTACTGAAAATAACAAGTGAGCTGACAATAAATTTTCAGATATATTGTACTTTCATGTTGTGGGCTTGTGGCCATTAAGATACGAACCAAGACAGCAAATTGCAATGTTTCTCTTGTTATTAAATACGCTGAAGGGAAATTGGTTGGTTTGTTGGCCTAAAGATTGTATTCAGTTCTGTCCTTGCTCTGCAAGGAAACAATTTCCACTGGTAAAATGGAGACAAACATTTTGACCTCATTCCTGTAGTTTATATATATATGGAGAGTGTTACAGTGGATAATAATGATATTTTACTGTGGTTGGGATAATATGTGGAAAAAGTGGTATATTATTTCCCAATTAATCTTGATTATGTTGCTTGAACTTAATGACAAGAATGTAAAAGGGTTTCATCTACCATGCTCTATGGTCTCTTGGCTGCTTCAAGCTCTCTTTTCATATTTCAATTCCCTCAGGCTGATTACAGCCTGAACTCCAGTTTCCATTTGAGCAGATTGGTCTGTTCTGCACCTGACACCACGATCCCATTGACAGCTGATAAAATAAACTGCACCTCTGCATTTGTAGGGAGCCCAGTCCTAATGGCACCTGTGTGGTGTGCTCTGAAAACAGAAGCCAATAGTCATTTTGTTACACGGTCCTAAGACTTTGGGATCAGCTATATCAGATGTCAGATATATTTATCCTTCCCCCTTCTGCATTTTTCACCTGGATACTAACCTTAAAGGCTTATATTTGCTTTTCCCAGTGGGATCTGATGTGGTGGGTTAATATGACTGACTCAGAGTTGACATCACAAAATAGTTTTTAAAGCTTTAGACCTTTTCTGGGCCCTATTTGCATTTGGAATACACGTTTTGAGGCAAGCAGAGATAACATTTGTCAGCTTTGCAGTTTAGATTTGGTAATTCAAATTCCAGAGAACATCTCCAGTGTGCTCTTCTCCCCCTTCCCTGTGCTCTTCTTTTCCTACCCCCTCACCCCACCCTCCTCAGTGATTTGAAGCAGCATTTGCTGTACACTTCTCTGTTTCTCTAGTTAATGTTTCTCTAGTTAACTTAGCATTGCCAGTACTGCACAGACACCTCCAACTTCTGCTGTAAGTACTTTCCGAGTCAGTAATTAACCTTGCACTGATGATTGGTGGCATCTGTACAAGTTTATTATCATCTGTCCTGAAACACAATGCACAATGGAAACATGGGGGACTCTAAAGAAAGGCTCTAATAAATTTACATGCATTAACATTAAATTTAATTTGCCACATGCCAACCAAACTGTGCAGCAGATCTAAATTCTTTAAGATACATAGATTTCTCTGTTCTAACTTCCTTCCAGGCCTAACCACTACACTACACTGTTTCAAGACTTTTTGCTCTGTTTTTTTAGCAAAATAACACTTTCAATATGTGTTGCAATATATATAATAATCTATACGTAGACTTTTTCTGTCAATAAGAGATTGAAAAAAATTCTTTACTTTCATCACTTTAAAAATACTTAAACCATTAGTTTACCCAGGCCTATAGTAATAAATATGTTACTGTCATTTCCTCTTTTGGCCCAAATATGAAAGGGTACTGGAAGACTAACATGAATGAAATTATACTTCCCTAAGGTAGTATTTAGGTAAAACCAAGAAACATTGAATCTTGACAGTAACATGGAAATAAAAAGGACAGTAACACATAGTAAAGAACTGTAAGTTGACCCCATCCATAATGGACTGTGTGGTGGCTTCTGGCATGCCCCCAAAACACCAAACAAGAGAAATGAATAGGGCTAGTGTCATGTTTTTCACTATTGTAGCAACCATGGTGTCACAGAGAGTCCAAATTCAGAAAAAAATATAAAATAGGCCTAATATAAAGACACAGGAAGACAGCAACAAGCTTGTTTTTAGCAGGGAACTTTGTCGTGCTTTAAAAGCTCAGAAACTTACCTTTGCCCAGTTTTATAGAGAAATTAATGTGAAATCCAAGTCCAAATAAAGGCCTTAGCATAACCTGTGCTAGCTTTCACTGAGCTCTTGGATGCCACAGAAAAAAAGAAAAACAAATATTGTAAAATATCCTGGGAACTTGAAGGTCTTTTGATGAGAAACTGTTTTGTTTAAAACAAATCGAATCTTCCAAACCAGTGCGTTCCAAATGACATCAAGTTAATAGATTTTTGAAGGATCTTTGGCTTCATTAACTGAGACCAGCGAAAAACTGAAAACTGAAGAAAATTGCACACACAGAGAAAAGTCTGCTGATTTTCAACTGGCTCAAAATCTTCCCATTTCCTGCAGGCTCCTCGTGGGACAGGCACAGTTGGCTCCTTCCAAGCATTCATGTGCCCCGGGTAGGTGAGGTGCCTCTTCTCTGGCACCTACTGGTTTAGCTGCCCTTCTGAGGGCATCTGGTTTCTTAGATCTCAAAAACTGAGCCTATAGACAATCTCAGATAAAAAGCTGTCTGGATATATTGTGTACCAGAACACCAGTTCAATTTTACCATTTGTGCTGTAGAGGAGAGAGGATGTTTAAGCAAGTTTTCAGGGGTTACTTTGATTCCTACTCCTACTGTAGCTGCATTAGTAAGTCAGAAAGAAAAAAAGAAAAAAAAAAACAAAACATAACAAAACAATAAAGCAAAGCATCAGTGAAAATATTTCCAAATACCAACTATGCAATTATCATAAAATCAAACTGTTAACATATTATTCTGGATCCAATATAGTTTGCTGTGGAAAAGTTTGGTTGCCAAGTTGCTAATTTCATAGCAACCAACTCCTGAAGGAAAGGTGGCTAGTCCAGGTATGTTAAAACTAATGTAATAAGAAAACATATTCTCTCTGTTAACTTATTTATCTTTCACAGCTTGTCAAGGTGTATGGGTAAAAAGAAAATGGCAGGATGATGAGTACTTACATATCACAAAAGGAAGAAAAGAGGTTTGAAGAAAGGTGAGAGCCACACAACTGATTTTCATCAGTCATGTGCATGTCATCACAGATTATATTGGGAAGGAGACATGCTGTCAAGCCTGCAGTGTTTAGTAAGCATACTAAAATTAGATTTTTCAATCTAAGAAATATCAGAAGATTAGAAAATGTAATTAGTCAGCCACTTTGAGTACTAAGGGTCCTTCAGTTTACATAAGGATTTTCTTGTTTACCTATGTTAGAAAAAAAAAAAAAAAAAAAAACACACAAAAAACCCCACAAAAAAGCCAACAACAACAAAAAAACTGAATATGAAAGAAAACACTGAATGGAAATAGGATTAGAGTAATACTTTCAACAAAATATTTTAATGCGGTCATGAAAAAAGAGGTTTGTTAGTAACAAGAAAGATTCATTACTGAGAAGCCTGAGCACCTGTGAAGGAGTATTTTGTATTTTTTCTCTGAATGAAATGTAGCAAGGTGAATATTACATTTTTAATTATAAGAAGAAACTAAAATGTGCTGTCAGCTTTAGACAGATATCTTTGGTATCTGCTAAGATAGGATGCTACAGACTTTTTTGTCAAAGATTTCACAGCAAAATGAAATGTTCTAAAAGTAACTGCCACCCTTTATTTTCACATGTCTAAATGTGCTTTGTTTCCCATGTATAGCTGCTTTATCTAATAGCTTGGCAAGAAAACTCCTTCCACCTCACCTTTCAGTGGTTTTTTAGGAGTGTAGAGGCTGGACAGGATTTGGGGCAATCCATAATCTCTTGAGGTGTCATCCTTTGTGGTCCAGATTCTGACACTTCTGTTGAAAAGAGCTTTAACATGACTGCTCCAGAAGTTAACATCTTTTTAGCATACAGACTGTTTTGGCTCACTAGAGAAGCTATAATTCTTCATGTGACTTTTTTTAGGGAAACTAATGCCCTAAAGTTGACATATCAATGCTTCATGTTGCCAGGTTAGTTCTAGAGCAAAGCCTGACCTTTCTCTCACTCTACATGTTCAGTTCTTTCATGTTTATCTGTTACAAGTAAGCAGTGCTTTCTGTTTAGATATTCTGACCTTTGGGAAGGATTAAATGTTTCACCTTAGTCTGTTCTGTTGTGAGATGGAACAGTTTGAAGTAAACAGGGAGAGATTATTATACCTGAATCTCTACTGAGTATATAGGAATGGCTATTCTGAAATGATACTGAGTCTCTCAGCCATACAGGACTCACCTTGGTTTTTTTCCAATAGCCCTAGGCTAAAGAGCACAACATATACAATCCCATGAAAAGCTTCAAGAGAGATTTAGAGGGACCTCTCTGTATGACTCGACAGGACAACTTTTTCAGAGTTTCTTCCAGAGGCAAGTTAGAGATCACCCAGCGCTTTATCTGCAATGCCAAAACAAATCTGCCTCCTCCTTCTTGTCTTTCTCTCACTATTTTCTCCATTAGACAAGCCTAACAAATAGGTAAAGGATCTGATTTCAGAGGTGGATGGTGTCTTTTGCTGCCCCTTGATGTACACGTGTGCTGAACTTTACATGTGCAGAGAATTTTACCAGTGAGAATGCCTAAAGGCTTACCTTTAAAAGATCTCAGATGTCAGATTAAATGTCTAAATTCTTGTATAAGTCTCATTACTAATATTTAATTGTTTTGGGGTTTTTTTGGAGGTGGATGCTTGGCTTCAATTCTGAAGTGGCTGAAGGTATAACCATCAAGTAAGGAAAACCAGCTTTTCTTAAGAAAATTATTGATGAAATTACCATATAGTTTAAATCTAAACCAGCTATTTAACTGTAACTGTGAATTATGAACCTCAGTCTCAAAAGATTTGCCTATCACTGATTTTATTGCTAGTACACAGTTTATAATAATAAAAGTTCAGGGGGGAAATCTGCTTTTTCCAATTTTTTTTTATTAGTACTTTAAAAGATGCCTAATCTTTGTCATAGTGTAACTGCTATTTTCGATTTTCCTCTTTCTCTATTGTTGTCTAAAACATTTCTGTCACTGTTTTGAGATTCTGGGTTGTATTGCATTTCTGCATTCTAAAGCAAGTTTTAACCAAATCATATTAAAGCTTAAAAAAAAATCTAAAAAACCCCAAAAGACAACTTTTTTTACCTTCATTTGTCATCTAGTGTGGCCCACTTAAACTGTTTGAATGACGTGTGTCTTCACCACTGGAAAGTAAGTTGCATGTTTAAATGTTCTGTTGATTTTATTAGCACTGGAAAGTCAAAATATTTGTTATCCAACTTGAATTCCTACGAAGAATATAACTGGAATGTTTTATGCATCACAGTACATTCAATTCCAGTATATTTAACTCACTTTCCAAACTTAAAAAATATACTATTGCAATATACTTCCACCAGAAAAAAATGTCATTGGTGAGAAATGAAAGGCCCAGATGTATCCAGCTGTTACTGGTTTAACTAAAGGCGTTGTCTCACTTTCTGGTGGTTACTGCATAAAGTATCTGGCTGAAAGAGAAGAGTTGCCACAATTACAAGATCAGAGGCTCTGGTAATTAAAAGCTACATAATCAGTTACCTAATGAGGGATGCAGAAATCAGAGAGTACAGGTGTAGGCTTCTTAAAGAGTACTGGGTCAAGCAAGAGAAATACCCGAGGTACATCTTTTAGAAGCTCTCCAAAATGTACTAAGTAAGTCTGTGTTTTAATGAAGATTCTGTTTTGGATAATTCCTACTGCACGTCCCATGCAACAAAAATGAACTCGTTTTTCTGAACTCAGTACAAAACTTTCTAACACAGAAAGCGTTTTATTCAAAATAAGGTAATTTGAGGTTTGCCACACAAAGATGAGTGAAAATTTACAGGAGTCTGGAGAGCAAAAAATTAGCATCTGACCACAATACTGTAGAAGAAATGGTCTCTGTCCATGATGTGCCATTTCATACCATATATATGGTTTTGTGTTTATCTGTTAACTTCACGTGCTACTTCAAATAGCCATATAAAAATACGTAAGATCATATCCAGAGTTAATAGAAGACAGAAAAATTTGAGTAGAAATATGGAGTTCTTAAACAGACGATGTGCAAGTAAAAATGGGTGAAATGCCAATAATTTTGCTAACTTTGTCATGTTGCTCTCATCATAGGCCAAATAGTGGAAAATATTCAGTTGAAATACTGCTAACACACAGTTATATGGAATTGCATTATTAGTTTCAGAAATATACTTTATTCAACAGAAAATATGTTGCATAAAGATGAGTTTACTGCATTTTTGAAATCTGTAAATCTGGTTGGCAAAGCAACTTGGGGGAACTATTACATTTCCACTTAAAAAGGCAAAAAGAGGGTGAGTTGTAGATGCATTTTAGAGTGAGATCTTTATAGAACTCACTCTCAAAAGATAGAGAGGAAACTTGATTATTCTGCAGAAGTACTTTCCAGGACAGAAAATAGGGGCTTCTGAAAGACACATAAATGTAACTTAATAAGAGCTAGAAACCAAAAGCAAGCATTGGTTTGCTTTTCCTGCCATATAGCTGTGTGGAGATCTACCCCAAACCCAGCTGTCTTTCAGGCAGAGGGTACTCATGACCCATCTTGTCCAGCCATATTATTTCTATGAATTATTTCTATGCAGTAATCAGTGCAATCTGTGTTACCTTTGAATAAACTGGAGATGTAATCTACCCAGGAAAGGTGCCCTTCATCTTGGCACAGATTGGGCCAACCACAGCCTGTGAAAGCTTCTTGATTTGCCTCCAATCTTTCCCTCCCCCTTTTGCCAAAAACTCCTTCTCTTTTACTAGCACTCCCAAAGTCATAAAATCTCTTCTGAGGCATGTTACTGGAAACTGTTTTGTGGGATTTGAAAAAAAAAGGAGAAGGTGTTCATAAGGTGAATAGTTTAAAAAGAAGAGGGGGGTGATTTAGGAGAGAGATCTTCTTACAGTAAAGGACAAATGCCTGGTTTTAACTATTATTATTTAATATGAATACCATGCTTCTTAGAATCCTATATCCTTTTAATCTGGGAATGTGCCATCCCTATCTTTGTTTTCTTTACTATTCATGTTTAACTTTTGCTTTAGTGAAATGAAAGATTGGTGGTTCCTTAGTCTCCTCTTTAGAAGCATTTGACCCCTTGACCACCTCTTTACAAGAGGGCACACACAGACACACACACAATTTGTGCACTATGCTTCTATGCTTGGCCCACCCTGAGAAACTATGTCATTAAAAACTTGCTAAAAGAACTTTTCTGCCTAGCAAATGTTTTGTTATTAAAAAATTGTTAAAAAATAATGGGGATTTTGCATCCCCAGAAGACTGCACTTAAAAACCAATAAAACCTCCCCTCTAAACCTTCGGTCTAATAACGTAAGATGCAATTTAGCACAAATATTATTCAAAAGCTGCTGTAGCAAAGGTTGTGCAGGTAAGGTCTATGTTACTGTTAATGCTGAACTACTGTCATTGCCTTCTATATATTGTCATTATGTATCTAATAATTTTACAGACTTGTATTGCAATCAACAGGATTTAATTCCTCAGAAGCCCCCAGTGGGACATTAGGAACCATGTAGTCAAGAAACCAGGACATATACAGCAAACCTTAGCACTGCATGAATGTTCTGCTTTTTTCTTGCAATTAGTTACCTTTGGGCAGAACTGAAAAACTCATTAAATCCTTTATTATTTATACCTATTAGAGAGAGATTTACAGTGCTGTGGTTCAGATCTTGTTACTTTTGAGCATCTATGGGTTCTGAGGAAATCCAGATTTTGTTGTTCTCCCTCTGCCCATATATTCCCTCTTCTCCACTTCTGCTTCATTCTCTAAAATATGTCAATCACTGCCACCAATTTTGCTCTCAGAAGTTTTATGTCACTGCTGGATCCTTACAAATGAACTACTAATGTGCAACTACCAAAATCCTCCATTCCCCCACAGTAGGTTCTTTGTCCCTGAAGCTTAGCCTTCCACCACTCTGACGCACACTGTTGACAACCTGATGGCTTGGAAAAGTGATTTTTTTTCTCCCATTTGAAGATTCTGTGTAAACTATGTGGCCCATCTATCAATGACTTTCTGGTTATTAATTGCTGATAAATGTTCATGAATTTGTGTCACTCTGAACCTCTTAACTTGCATACAAGCTATTAATTATTCATTTGTAAGTAATTATGCTGATGATTTTTGCATCCTCTGTAACTGCTCATTATGTAAACTAACCATGTTAACAGGCTGTATTCAGACTTTAGATAGCTCTCTGACAGCAGCTGAAGACTCTAAGATCAAAGATTTCTATAACATAAAAAATTAGTTACTAATAGATACTAGTTATTGCCTATTTAATAGGCAAAATGAAAATAGTTGTTCATAAACATACCTGCAAATACTATACTGTGCTCACTTTTAAAAAAAAGGAAAACACAAAAACACAATAATTACTTTAGTTATAAAAAGGAAAGGTGTAGTATTAAGGTTTTGTGGTTGTTTTTTTTTTTTTTGAAGAAAAATATTTAATTATGTGACTGGAGGTCCTTTGGGAGAAGATATTGTGGGGGTTTTTCAGAGGTACATGATGAGAGGTGTCTTGGAGTCCCCATGGGGATATTTGAGGGAGGAGCTGGGGGATTGCCCCACTAAATTGCACCATAGTATTTTTCTAACCCCTTAATGATCAGTTTTTATAAGGTGAACACAAAAAGATGATGAGAGGATGAAAACCTCCATTGAGGTTGATAAAATAGGATGTTTTGGTCCATAGAAAACAAGCTTCTCACAAAATTCTGCATCTTTGGGGTAGAACAGAAACTTGTTCTCATATGTGAAGTACGTAAAAACATGCAGAATATTTTCAAGCATTGTGTAAATCAAAGAGCTTTTTTTTTTCCTTCAGCTGTTTTATTTCTTTGTTGGGGAGTAAAGGGGAAGCTAGAAGCCTTACTTTACTGCTACTTAAATTGTGTCACTCATAATTTGCATTTATATTCCGGAGTTTCTCTTCATACTGAACTGTTGGGGATTGACATGGAAGTATAAGCAGAAAAATCCCAATCCTATGAGTCTTGGGTCTGACTTTCCAGAAGATTCCCAAGTCCTTTGCATCCACACACTTGACAGCATTGGAGCCAGAGTTGTCTCCTAGGTAGGGCTTCCAAAGGCTCCAGAACATCCTTCTCTAGGGGCTGCCCACAAAATAAGGAAAATAATGCAACCACAACCTGTTCTCCCTTTTCTTGCTTAGAATAGTGCCAGATGTCCTTTTGCTTAATCAACACAGGCAAGAGGTGTAAGAAAGCCTTGTTTGTCAATTCACTTTGTTCCTTTTGTGCACAGTGTGTAACAGAGCTTTTTGGCATTTTGTATGGAGCCTTCACTGCAGAATTGATGACCTACTCTACTGGTAATCCTTCACTCTTTTGCACTGAGATAATCCTCTGCTAATTTGCACAAAGCTTTTCTGGGTAGCTTGCAGTGTGCTTAAAGCCTTCAGTTGACATACAGAGGAATTTATTTTAAAATATGTAACACATCCATTTTCTGTCTATTATCTCCATTTTCTTTTTTGGGAAAAGAGCCATATTAACTTGAGAATATATTATTTTTTAATGATAGAAATGCTTTTGAATATACTTGAGTTACCATAGGAATAATTAATATTTGCTGGTAACTATTGTAGCATTGTATATAATTCCTAGATTAGTAATAGCTTTAGACAATTTCTGGTGTATGTGAATAGATAAATGTCCAGGCCAACTACAAAGCTGGTGTAATGCTTGAGGTACAAGGATTACTAAAAAAGGGGGAAATTATTTTTGAAATTGGACTGGTTTTTGCAGTGAGGATCACAAGTACAATTTAAGTATTTAAAGCTCCCATAGGTACTTTCAGAAACTGATCAGTAGTGTAGATTCATCAGAGGTGTACCAGCCCTTTTAGTAAAGCCATCTTCATCTGGGATTTTCAACCAGTGTAATTAATCAGGAATTAATAATTAATGACTTGTAATATTAAGTTTATCCAGCTGACATTTACTATTCTTGAATGTTTTAGAGTTAACTTTTTGATCAAAATAGTGCTGTCTACGTTGGACTTCAATCCTTCCTGAAATGAGTGGGAGCTTTGCCTGTGACCAGGAAACAACCAAAGGTTTTCCTGGGCTGAATCTACACTGCCAGATTGTCACATGAATCAGGAAGGGCTCATAATCCATGATCTGAAACGCATCCCTTGTTACAACCTGGTAGAGTATTGGTACAAAACTGTTCTGTGTCTTAAACAGCCCTCACTGATGATCAAAATTCAGAAACTATCCAGATGTAAAAACCTTTTTGATGAACAGATATAGATCAAGTATATATAGTTTTTATAAGAGTATATAGAAGAAATTAGCTCTTTTTATTTTTGCTTACTGAATTTCATATAGATTTGGGATTGGGGGCTGTTTTCCGATGAAAAAACAACACCAAAAACCCCCCAACAACTTTAAGAACTGTCCTGTTTTTATACATCTTGGATGAGATTGATAAAACCAGAGAGTTTCCAGAGACAACTGACTCTTACACATTAATGAAAATAGGTACTTGGGATGCACCTGATAAAAATGCCTCAGGTGAGAAAAAAGCTTCTGTTATTAGATATTTCAGCAAATCGTTAGAGAACAAAGATCTTATAAGTGAATCTACTGCAGGAAAAGCTTCAGCTTGTGCTCACACCTTTCTTGCCTGGAAAAACATCCTACCGTGGGACAAAATTCAGAGGAGAGGCTTCATTAGTTCCAGTTCTACAGTTTCATTGAACTAATTGTTTGTTTTGATTTTTTTTAACTTAAGTCCTTGGTGGTTTAATTCTGTGTTGTCTAATTTGTTGGCCAATGATGGTAGTTTTGTTTTCAATTTATGTATGTTTTACATTCTTTTAATTGACATTTCTGGGATTTTAAATTATTTCTGCATGGAACTCATTCTCCAAGGGTTTCGTTTGGTTCCGTGTAAAATTTGATGAATGTACAGAGCAATGTGAAGGAATGAAAACAAAGAGCTGGATTCGAATCTCAACTCAGAAACAGCTCCCTGGAGGGGGATTCTTTCAAGCACATCAGTGTCTTTCTGTGCTGAAGCCAATGGAGCTATGCTGGTTTACACCTCCTGAGGATCTGGATACACACCATTAATACCTTATTCAAAGATCATAGAAATAATTTGCTTTTAGTAATGTAACTTTATGGCTAGAATATATAAATATCTGTTGATATTTATAAGCTTCCTGCTTAATGAGTTTTGACGTGTTTGTTAGGGAGCCTGTGATTGTTCTGTGCCTGGGGTAAATCTCTGAGGAACAGTTTATTTCCTGGGATGCTTTTATAGCAGTGCACATCTTACTGCTTGCTGAATGTAAACAGGCAACCCAGCTATTGCACTTGAGGAGATGCTGAGTGCTTGGTGGGTTTTGTTCACTTGCTTATCTTTTCCTTTTTTTTCTTAAACCCACCTCAAACAGATTTGAGCTCTAGGAGTAGAAATTGAAGTTGTTAATTGTGAAGTCCACGTAAGATTAGTAGTGAAACTTAATGCTTAAAATTATTTAGTAGAATATACATACCCCCCATTCATTTATTAGTAAAAATATGTCTACTTGGTAATTTCTTCTTCTTACTACTTAATACTTATGCAAAAATGGAATTTGCTTGTGGAATTTGCCCTTAGGAACAGATGGAGTTACACACCTTATATATATGCTTCTGTATCTGTTGGAGAAAAATTATCCTGCTGTTGCATGAGGAAAAGTTATCCTGAATCTTGCCTGAATGCTTGGTAGTGACTTCATTGTTTTCTGTCGTCTTAAAATATGGACATTTCTCAGTTGTTCTTATTCCTTTTCTGCAGAACTTGCCTGGGAATCTCATGAGAGCAATGAGAATTTTATTATGACACTTCTGTGTGTTCTCTTTCCAGTGGGTTTCAGCTATAGTATCTTGGCATTTGTACTTGCATTCCCAGTACAGTTTGCTGGACAAGAGCAAACAGTAAGCAGCTTGCCAGACAAAGCTTGATACAGATGGCTCCTCACAAAGTTTGGGTGTTTTTTTCTTTTCATTTCAAAATTACCTACTTATAAATGTCATACATTAGATTCTTATGACTTTTATCAGATGACTCAAGTGACTGCCTACCAAATACTTTTGAGGCTTTGGGGTGATTTGGGTTTTTTTTGTAATGTGCCATTATGTACTTGACAAAATCAGTGACAATACTTTTGGATGTCTACTAAAGACAAGAAAAAAAATCATTCTCACACCTCATTTTATCTTAATACACAGGATGTAGAGTTCTCATCTCAGCCCATCAAGATGCAATGAGTATCTGTTACTCCAACAACAAAAAAGAGAGATCAGAATAAGTTGGTGAATCTTATAAAGCACATCTAATAGGTTGATGGGATGGATAATTTCATCTGTATGTTTTGATTATTTGTCCCTTAAAATAAACAGGTGAAATTCACAGCTATCAATGCCATCAACATGAACTTAGAACACAGTTGACAAATCACAAAAATAGCATGATTGGAATGCTTATCTTGTTTCACTTGGTCATTAGCAAAATATTTACAATTACTGGTGTGCTGATGACCTTGAAGTCTCCAGCAGTTATGATTAAATTCTCTTTTTTTATTATTGCTATAAATTTAACTTGACAGAACACACTGAATGCTGACACTCATAAGGCTAACTAAATTAGACTAATAAAATTAGGAAAAAGTAACTCTACAGAATAAAAGAAATGTAAGTATTGTGGTTCTCAGCCTCTCCTTGCAGGTGCTGCAGACTCCTTGCTTGTTACCTTTAGTATTCCTTTATGCCCTTTTCTAGACTTCTGTGCCTCCATTCCACTGCTCTTAATCTCAAGGTACATAACACCTACATCATAAACTCCAAGAGTTTTTAGTGATATATTTTATGTAGTACTTAATGCTTGTTAGGAAAATGCGCATGAATTTTTGAAAGACATTTTTCACCTCCTAACTCAGAGCTGAAAATACTGACATGCCACAACATCTGACTTTTATTGGCTCTGCCAGTGACTGAATATTTCTCCTTTAAAGGAGAAATTAATTTTGTTTTTACAATATAGTTTATATATTTAGGTGAAGTAAAACATTCCAAAAGCCCAGACCAGAACATTTGCATTGAATTTAATTGCTGAGGTAATTAATTTTAGTAGTGCTTAACTCTCACTAAACATCCAAAGTAAAAGAGTGAGGATCCAGGGAACTTGAGAACAGTGACTTTGCAACAGCTATAAGATGATTTTCCTAGGTGATGTGGAGCTTAGCAGCTCTGTGTTTAGGGCAGCATTGCCAAAGTGTATGGTATGGTGAACAGGTATGTCCTAATTTCATAGCAAGTGGCCATGCTGTCTGGCATTGAACTATGAAAAAAAGCGCATGGTGACATATAAGCTGTAAAAGAAGGCAGATCTTCCCAACTCATAAACTGATTTCCTCAGAGACAACTGTTTTGAGCCAAATTGTATAGCCGTGTTTGACAACTATTCAGAAAAAACCCAACTGTTCTGGCTGAAGTTTGTGAGTGCAACGAGTAGGAGGGAGTTTGAGGATCACTTATGGGCTGTGCATTCCTTTAGTGGTGTTATGTCCTCTACTGGGCATAAGTTCTATTCATGAGGGTGTGGGATGGTAATGTGAATTGTCCATGGAATTCAGACACCTTTTACAGATTCGTGTTTTTAATATTCCTGCCATTTAGCTATGAAACACAATATTATTTTCCTACCTCACTGTACAATGATGTTCAAATCCTGTGGCGACCA
Source organism: Florisuga fusca (assembly GCA_038090715.1). Taxonomy (NCBI): domain Eukaryota; kingdom Metazoa; phylum Chordata; class Aves; order Apodiformes; family Trochilidae; genus Florisuga; species Florisuga fusca. The sequence continues at coordinate 7,004,308 of JAAWXA010000013.1, forward strand.
GAGCTATATCAGATTTCTAAACTTTGACAGACCATCCCTTTGGGATAGCCAGAGGGTTTCTGTGTTTTCTGTATGTGTTCCCATTATGTTGGTTCTAAACATACTTGTGATTTAGCTATACTGCAGAGGCAGTCGGGTAAAGACCACCAGGTGTTGCCAGTCAGGAGGAGGAAGGGATGAGCTCCTGTTAAGCCCACCTGTGCCCAGTTAGGGTTGGCCCCAACTGCACATGAGCAGAACTGGGGGAACCAATAAAACAGCCCCTCCTCTGGCAGCTCTAGAGAAGGGCTCCCCAGGGGTTTAGAAGCTCACCTTTTATTGGTCCCCTCCTCATTGGGCACAGGTGGGCTTAACAGGAGCTCATCCCTTCCTCCTCCTAACTGGCAACACCTGAGTGTGTTCACTCTGCACTATACTATTTCTTTCACAGGAATAAGTCAACTGGCAGTGTGAGCTCTGGATCGTCTTCCCCGTGAAGAAGAGGTAGAGGAGGTAAATATTGAAATTATCCATCTTTCTCTTCTGTACGTTGCCAGTCTGCTCTATTTCACAGGTCAGAGAGGGAGCCTCTGAACCCTACAGAACTGTACGTTGCTTTAATTACGATACAATGGGTGGATGTGCACCTGTAATGAATATATGCGACTGCAAGGCGGAGTGTTACAGTAAGTAGGATGCAGTCATACCTGCTTAAGCTTTTCTTTACACCTTTGTCTTAAATTGATAATAGAGGCATTCATTAATGCAGACATCAGTGGGGTTTCATGGCTGCAATATTCCTTCTCCTGTAGGGAGTAAAAGAATGAAAACAGTAATCTAATTCCAAGATTCACACACTGCTGAGTCACAAGCCAGTGACTTTATACAACATGTTTCTTCTTTTTCTATGTGACTGATTCATGACCCTAAAAATGCCAGCACAAAGTATCTTAGCAGTGTTGTCATTTATTTGAAAATACAATCACCTTAATGCTCCAAGTGTATTCTATCTGGGCCTTTTTAATAAGGATAGAGCTTTTAGATAGAAACCTATGTCTTTTGAGTTTCTAGAACATATACTGTAGATAAACTGTTTAATCTTCTCCACCTCTCACTTTCTTCTCAAAGTAGTCACTCATTGGATAGTTATGTTACTTTAAGAAATCTATGACAGGTTGTTACTGTCTCTATTGTTCTAGAAAATTACCTTTTTACAGCACTTCAGATATTTATAAAACTACCATTTTAAAAAAATAAGAGATAACTTAAGGTCACCAGGAACAGCAAAAAAGATATATCCCTTGTAAAGCTTGCTGTAGATATGAAAATAAACACCCAGAATAAAGGCATGAGCTTACTGGAGAAATATAAATGATACAGATAATATTCTACAGAGATCAAAATCTCAGATCTGATATATTTTGTATTAGAAGACAGATTAAGGCAACTAAGGGCAACAGTAGGGTTGAAAAATAATTTCTTATATTTAAACTAGTTGAAGAGTTTCATAAACACTTTTTTTGTGACTGACTTTCAAGTGTCAAAAGTCAGACTGAGCTCTAGACAAGGTTGGAGCAGAGGGCATATACAGAAAGTTCTTCCCTTTCTAATGATCTTAGCATTCTCCATCTGTTTTAAGCCTCAAAAGATAAGAGAGAAATTTTCTTGTGTGTTTTTCTCTAGCATTGCTGGAGGTCACCTGTATCATTGCTCCCGGAAATAGCCCCTCAAGCTAATAATTTCCCACAGGCATGGATCTTGCACTATCAGGGGTGTAGACTAAAACTGTGTTTTCCAAGAGAAGATGTCTATACATCGGATCATTACTTAGCTTCAGCCTTGGAGTTTTCTAAACCTGTTTCTTTTCTTTTAAACTTCAACATGGGCAATGTTTTTTCCCTTTCCAAATTTTCCACCCAGAAAAGGTCAGCAAAAAAAAACCTTTACAAATTTTTCCTAATGCATTTAGCTTCTGCTGTGAACAAGGGTGCAATAAGAAAAGCCAAGGTCCTAAAAGTCAAAAAAATTCTTTGTTTCTACATAATTCTTTGTTTCTACTTCGTTGCACATTGCATCAGTCATCTAGTGTACCACTCCTCTTTTGCTGCATCATATCAGTGTGATTAGGATTATAAAATCTGTGTTTATTTGGAATTGCAGACTGTCCATCTCTGCTTACAGAGGCTGGTATGGGCATGGGGGAAGGAGTGGTGGAACCTTAGGTATTTGCTTTTGTGGGGAAGGAGAAGTCACTCATATAGCTGAAAAGAAAGCCAAAAATGAAAGTTTCAAAATTATCTTGGGATATCAAGGCCCACAAAAATTGATATGAGCATTACTTTGTTAGAATTTTCTTTACGTTCCAGAGAACTATTAATTTTTTTGTATTAATTTAATTACAGAATAAATACAGAAGATACAGAAAGATGAAATCAATGTTAATTAAACCACAAGTCTCTGGTTACAAAAATTATAATAGTAGAATAAAGAGCAAAATTGTTTTTACTGAGTCCTTATTAGGCATGCTCAACTTTTTCTATCATATCCTTAAGGAGTTTTAATACAGAGAGAAAGAAGGAAAGGAATAAGAAAGAACAGAGATAGGGAGAAAAAAAAAAAATTCTTGTTAGCTCTACACAAAACACCCATTCCTTGCTCAGGTAACTTGGTTCCATCCTACATCCTTGTTTATTTTCTTTCCTTCCAAGACACATAGATGTTTGCTGCATACAAGAATTTGGTATAACAACTGTGGGTAGAAAAGCAAAGTCAATTGATACTCATATCTTGATATTGGTATTACTTCCAAAGTTGAAGAGGGCAGAAGGAGAACCAAATATTGCACCAGGACAAGGAGGTAAATTTCCTAGAATAGATAATAGAGACTGTGCCATCAGCTGAAACTGAAGAAGGAACAGGCACATTTTTTTCCCTTCAAGTGTAGTCTGTCTTACAAGACTGGGCTAATGTACCTGAAATATATTCCTTTCTTTTCCCAGTAAGGGCAATTCAAATTCATGGAGAGGATAGCTGAAAGGAAGGAGGAACAGGAAAGATCATGAAACTGGAGATGTATTTAAGGTTCACCAGATGGCACTGTTTGATATTGTCAGATACATTTTTTCACGATGAAGAATGTGCTCCTTGTACATGGGCTGCCTTAGTGACTTTGAGATTGAGGTTTTTTGAGGCAAGCATGGTTGGCAGGGTTAAATGAGCCTTTTGCCCCCACCATATAGGCTGAAGCCTGCACTCAGTGCCCAGATGCTTTCTGGGGTTGAGCTGCCCCCAAGAAGGGCCTCAGTGCCTGGCTGCTCAAGGACTTGTGTAAATAACACACAAGGGATAACAGCACCATGAATGCTGGGCCTTTCTGCAAAATATAGCTTGCCCAAAGTGCTTCTTTCCAGGATCATCACTTTAAGCAGTAGATTTGCCACGATGCTTATTCCACGTAGCATCTTGATGCTCAACAACACTGTTTCGAGTCAGAATGGGCCATATTAAGCCATCTGAGACTGATTAGGTAGTATTGTGAAACAGGGTGAATCACTATTACAGACCTCCAAGAACAGACTCCTCCATCTTCAGGTGAGGACACTGAATCACTGCTTCCTGGCCACTGGGGTGCAGGAGAGGTCTGTTGGCCATGTGGTAGCTACAGTCAAGGGCTCCCAACTGTGTGGAGAGGAAGCAGAAGGCAGAGTGCCTTGGGCTGTTCCTGCCAACACAACCATATGCAGGTACCTGAAAGAGAAACCAGAAACCAGTCTGTGGGGTGCCAACTGGGAAAGGGAAACCCACCAGTTTCTTCTGGCAACGGATCATTAAATGTTACTTTACTGTGCCTTTGTGGACAGACTTGAGAGATGTGCTGATTCAGGAACTGTCCCCAGAAGATGAATACAGCATTTTAAGGCATTTAATGGTTTGCTACCACTGAGCATGGATGACTGTAATGTACTTCTGGGGACATTTTAGCTCATCAGTCCCAGGGTGGTGGTCAGGGCCAGCACTAAACATCCTTTGGGGCCAGGCTGGACACGTTATCCTGCAGTTGGAGATAGCAGGGGCTGTCGATGGGAGCCCTGGCTGGCAGCCTCATTCCCACCTCTCTCAGCACAGGGGCTTTCAGGTCCAGTCATCACCATGGTGAAAGGACCCAGGTCTAAGGGCCCAGAGCACTTGGGGTGCCCTTCCAAGCTGTCACAGCCCCCTGGGGAAGCCAAAATTTTTGTTACAGCTTATGTCAATCTTGGTTTCTGTCCACAGCCATGTAACTGCCTCCTGCCTGCCTTGCCTTGAGCCTGAAGTGGCTGAAAACTGCTCTGCAACCAGACCAGTCCCAGGCAACATGGTAAGTGGGATCATAATTATCTTTGAGGTTTTCATGCAAAAGGTTTGGCTTGCCTTCAAAATGTCCTTCTACCTTGTGCACTGCAGGGGAAGTGAAAAACATTGCAAAATGTCTGTCTCGTCATGGCAGTGTGTGTGTCTGTGTGGTGCATTCAAGAAACTTCAGAAAATTTAAAAAATTAAAGAGGCTTCAGAAAGTAGCTAAGGGATTGAGCTTTAGAGCTTGGCTGTGATCACAAAACCCAGTGAACTTGGGCCCTTTCATGCTTTGAGGGAGAAGTGGGGGAAGAAACACTGTATTTCTTGCTGTTTTGCTGAAGCTCAAAACACTACAGCTTGGAAATTATTCCATTGAGCTGTCTTCATCATAATTAGCAATTATTCTTTATTTGCCAAATAGCTGGAATAGCATTTTGGCAGAAGGGGCTGGAAGAATTTTTCATCTGTTTCTTTTGCTGTAACATATTTTTAGTCTTTATGTTACAGCTAGTATTACAGTATTACCAGAATAACAGTGCTTTCATTGATATCTTTAGTTTCATAAAATTAGAAATTATTAGAACTTTTTGAAAAGTGCATTTTCCATTAAGTTCTTAATTATCTTTTGTAGAAACAAGTGAATAAGTTTGGAAATCCATTGCTGTTATTTCATGCATGAAGACAGTTATCAGCAAGCAACAAATATTTTTTCATCTTTTTTCTGTTATTAAATCTCTGAATTTTCAATTGGGTCTTCCATTTTTCATGTCTAAAATGTAACTTAGACTTCAAATTTTGAATTTCAGCATTTGCGGGATATTTTCCAAGGTGTTTATGAAATTAACTTATAAAATGGTGTTACAAACTTTTCAAAACATGGCTTTATATGGTGAGTTTCTAAAAATGTGGCTTCTCTGGCTGCTTTTCTGATGAATAGAGTGTAAAAACATGCCTGATTTTAAAACTGTCATGTTTTAAAATTGCTGTTGAGTAAACAGCTTTCCTAATCTTCCTTTAGATAGACAAGTGCATGCACATCCTTTTGATACGATTTTCAACTAAGTTTTTACCTACTCTCAAGATCATTTCACCAGAAAGTACCAGGAAAAGGAAATCTTAATAATTTGTTGTTGGTTTGTTTTGTATATTTTTGAATTTTGATTATACAAAGATAGAAGAATGTGGATATTTTAATTTTCTTTTTCTAAGCTAAATTAGCTAATGCACTGAATTATGTACTGAAAGAGCTTCCAGATTTTTATATATATGATATATTTTTTCTGGAGTGGCACTGAAGAAATAAAAAGGATTTAGCTCCAGGACTTCACTTGTTTTTAAAAGTGAGACAATCCAAATACATGCATTTATTGCCCAAGATGATACTTATTGAGTTTGGGCAAAAATGGTTTGAGGTTTCCCCTCAAATATGATTAAGAAACCTTTTTTCTTTGAAGTATAATTAAGTTCAGTACTGAGGTCAGTAGTGTTCCTTCGATTATAACTGAGCTTGAGGTTTTGTATTAACTCCAAGGGAGTTATTAGGAACAACTTTTTTTTTTCCATTTTGCTCTAGCATTTTCTTTTTCTAAGTTAGTTCTAAAATTGTGAATGATGGGTTTCCTCTACATATAAATACATCCACACTTTATGTGACAGATAGCATCTTACATTATTCTTTCAAGTTTTCTGACGAATTTGAGAAATAGAAGTGGACTCTTATAACTCTGTTCTTTCATTTCAATTTGATTTTGATTGGGTACCGCAGCTCCTCATGATATAAAGTACTAAAATTCTTTGCTTATTCTTATGACAAGGTGTATGACCTTTCTCTTTCCTCACATTATTATTCATCCTTCTTTGATATCATTGCCATGTTAGTTTCAGTGCTCTGACATTCCTGGCATTCTGCCATGTTCTTCACGGTTTTGACCCAGAAATGTTAGAAAGGGAGGCACATTTTCCAAGAAGTTTGTTCCTACAGGAAAGGTAAACACATTATTTTAAAGAAACTATTCTTTTTCTCCTCTTTAGGCTCTTGGCTTGCTTTGTTATTCTTTTCCCTATGAACAATTAGTCTTGATACATGCAGTCTCCTGGTGGATAAGTAGTTTTGAAAGTAGCTGGACTGACAGGCTCTGAGGTGAACTTGCATCAAAAGTCATGTATCTATTGCAGCATAAAACCTGAAATAAATCCGACTGTATGTTCTTTTGCAGTACTCCAAGCAAGAAAGTTTGTGATCAGTGAGATATTTTTTAAAAAATCATCCAATTTAATATATGTCTGATGTTGTGATATTTATTAGACATACCTGAAAAATATGAACAGTATTTCTGTAGTCTGTGTCCATATGCAATGAAGAACTGTTTCAAATGTTTTGGATAATCCCAAGATAATTTATTTTAGGGGAGAGTAAACATCAAGCCCATACTTCACATGAAAATTGTATGTACATGAAAAAGCCTGGATTGCTTCCAACCCAACAACCCTCACGGCACAGGGGACACGGGGGGTTCGGTGTCAGTTCCCCACTGTGCATTAACTTTAGGCATCCAGGTAATTGTTCATACAACTTCTGGCTCTCAGAAAAACTATTATGGGGATAACATAAAAAACTGAAACACAGTAAAAATACTGAACAGACTGTGCTTAAATGTAGAAAACAACTGCATTTCTCAGAATTAAATCTACAGTGTAATTTTTTTGCACCATTATTTCTAATTAGAGTAAATCAGAGTTTTGTATTTTTTAACAGCATAGAAAAATTAACTTGGACAAACGGCTGATGGGAGCCTGCTGCACAACCTTTCTGCTGCAGGGTCTCCAGTGAGGCCAATCAGCTGATAAGGGGGTGGCACCCAGCCCTGCAGTGAGGGATTTAAGCAGCTGATTAGAAAGCAAAAGAAGGGGCAAGGAAAACATCCATTCTTTACTGGATATGGGCAGGAATATAGTTGTCAAAGATGAAGGAAAGGCTGAGGTATTTAACACCTTCTTTACCTCAGTTTTCAACAGTAAGACAGGTTATCCTGAGGACAGCTGGCTTCTGGAGCTTATAGAAGGTGACAAGAATCTGAACAGCCCCCCTGTAATCCTGAAGGAAACAGTCAGTGACCTGCTAAGCTGCTTGGATCCCCACAAGTCTGTGGGACCAGATTGGATCCACCCAAGGGTGATGAGGGAGCTGGCAGAAGAGCTCGCCAAGCCTCTCTCTATCATCTACCAACAGTCCTGGCTCACTGGGGACATCCCAGATGGTTGGAAGTTGGCGAATGTCACGCCAATCCACAAAAAGGGCCGGAAGGAGGACCCGGGAAACTACAGGCCCGTCAGCCTGACCTCAGTGCCTGGCAGGGTTATGGAACAGATCATCCTCAGTGCAATCACACAGCACCTGCAGGAGGGAGAAGGGATCAGACCCAGCCAGCACGGGGTTAGGAAGGGCAGGTCCTGTCTGACCAACCTGATCTCCTTTTATGATCGGGTGACCCGTCTGGTGGATGAGGGGAAGGCGGTGAATGTGGTCTCCCTGGACTTCAGCAAAGCCTTTGACACCATCTCCCACAGCATTCTCCTGAAAAAGCTGTCAGCCCACAGCTTGGACAGGAGCACCCTGTGCTGGGTTAGGAACTGGCTGGAGGGCCGGGCCCAGAGAGTGGTGCTGAACGGGGCTGATCCAGTTGGCGGCCGGTCACTAGTGGTGTCCCCCAGGGATCAGTGTTGGGCCCAGTTCTGTTTAATATCTTTATTGATGATTTAGATGAGGGGATTGAGTCCATCATCAGCAAATTTGCAGATGACACTAAGCTGGGGGGGAGTGTGGATCAGCTGGAAGGCAGGAGGGCTCTGCAGAGGGACCTGGACAGACTGGAGAGTTGGGCTGATTCCAACGGGATGAGGTTCAACACGGCCAAGTGCCGGGTCCTGCACTTTGGCCACAACAACCCCATGGTCTTCTCCAGGCTGGGCACAGAATGGCTGGAGAGCAGCCAGACAGAGAGGGACCTGGGGGTTTGGATTGACAGGAAGCTGAACATGAGCCAGCAGTGTGCCCAGGTGGCCAAGAAGGCCAATGGCATCCTGGCCTGGATCAGGAACAGCGTGGCCAGCAGGTCCAAGGAGGTGATTCTGCCCCTGTACTCAGCCCTGGTGAGGCCACACCTCGAGTCCTGTGTCCAGTTCTGGGCCCCTCAGGTCAGGAAGGAGATTGAGGTGCTGGAGCAGGTCCAAAGGAGGGCAACCAGGCTGGTGAAGGGACTGGAGCACAGATCCTATGAGGAGAGGCTGAGGGAGCTGGGGCTGTTCAGCCTGGAGAAGAGGAGGCTCAGGGGAGACCTCATCACTCTCTACAACTCCCTGAAAGGAGGTTGGAGCCAGGGGGGGGTTGGTTTCTTTTCCCAGGCAACTATCAGCAAGACAAGAGGACACGGTCTTAAGTTGTGCCAGGGGAGGTTTAGGTTGGATATTAGAAAGAATTTCTTTATGGAGAGGGTGATCAGACATTGGAATGGGCTGCCCCGGAAATGGTGGATTCTCCGTCCCTGGAGATATTTAAAAAGAGACTGGATGTGGCACTCAGTGCCATGGGCTGGGAACCGCAGCGGTAGAGGATCAAGGGTTGGACTTGATGATCTCTGAGGTCCCTTCCAACCCAGCCGATTCTATGATTCTATGATATGAAAACTGATTAGATTACTGAGAATGAGCTGAGCAAATCACTTAAGGTTTCAGATGTAGAAAATCACCTTACAGAACTTAAAGCAACCAACATGCCCATGCTCATGTATGTGTGTGTATATGTAAGTAGTGACCCACACAAGTGAAAGGGCTTGTAAGGCAGTGAGCTTGGCAGATGAGGGAGTGAGGTTGCTCTCCAGTATACAAATCACCTTGGGTAGACAAACAGACTGGATTTTGATTTTCATAAGGCTCAGCTATGATTTCCATTACATCCTTCTGCAGCTGCTATGTTTATAACATGCCATCAGTAATAACATCACTGATGACATTGTGTCTTTCTATAAAGGAGGAGGGTGTGTGTGATTTTTATATTGACATTTTTCTATTTTACATCAGTGTCAAATGTTATTTTGAAAACGGTTATTCTTGAAGCCGATACTGTGCAGCTTCAGAATCCACCACTGTAAATCCATTACACTTCCTTTTTTCCAGTCAGTTTGATCTCTCTGGGACAGTATGTCATGCATCTTTATAAACAACATGTTCTGCTCTGTAGGGATGTGTGTTACTAAAAAATCCCAAACAACACAGGAAAAAAAAAAAAAAAAGAAAACAAATCAAAAATCTAACATGGATTCCCTATGTAGAAATGCTTTACAGTTGGTGAGCTTACTCCATAGCTATGAAAATGAAATTTGGCACAATTTTTGTGACAGCAACAATGCACTCACATTGACAGCCATGTCAAGATTAGAATTGTAGGTAATTATCCTGTAGATTTTACTATATGGTGCCATGTCTCGATTTGAGACACAAAGTCAGAGTGAAATCCACCTGCTTATAAATATTGATGTTCCCAACATGACTTGTCAGATTGGTGATGAGTACAAGCTCTTTCTTATAATCCAGCGAATTATTGAACAACATAAGTTCACTGTTGTTTATCTTGCCAGCTTTGTTGTGATCAATTGCTGTATACCAGATGTCAGCTGCCAAAGCAACACATTGAAGTCATCTGTGATGAACAGTATGCTTTTTTTTTTTTTTTTTTTTTCCTTTACTGTATTTAGGGCTTTTTTTGCAAGTTCCAGTGACAGTAATGTTGAACTTGCCATGTAATGGTAGTAGCATTGGCCTGAGATTCCTGCCTGGTAATGTTGGGTTTGGTTCTAGTTTTTAGGGGTTTTTTTACTAGACTAAAAAACTTTTTAATGGCAAATTCTGTAAGGTTATTGGCATTACCTAGGCTTGGTCTCCGTGTCTGGATTCCAAGAAGATTATTCCACATGTACCTTCCTAGATCCTCTTTTAGTATGATTCTATAATCTTCACCATGCCCTTTAGCCCATCCATGGGGGGCACCTGTTTTTGGGGCATGTTGGTACTGCTCACTTGCTATATTTTGAGCCACCACAGCCTGCTTCAATTCTCAACAGGATCATGTACATCTTTTCTGTAACATCCACACACACACATACATACACCTGTTATCTCTTTTGCTTACCAGGCAAACCAATTGTGCTTGCACCATACCTTCTGTTACAAAGTAATTTCATCGAAGCAGTGTGAGTATTCTTTTAATTTTTTTTCTAAAAATTCTTCTAAATTTTTTTAAGTATTTTTGTACTATTATTGAGTAGTATTTAGTAGTCCTGAATATCTAAACTGAAACTGGCACTGTTCTGAAAGGCAACTATTTTGTTGTTCAGAAACTGCTCTACTTACATGATTAGAGATTTTAGGAACATTTAAAGATTAAAAAAAAAAAAAAAGTGGATCAATATAATTTTAAGGAACTGAGGTCATTGGACTGTGAATAGTAAGACTCTTTCAGCAAGTGTAATGATGTATAATTATATGGATCACATGAAGTATTCCACATTAGCACACAGACAGTTGACTAAAGTTTCTGAATGAATTACCTGAGTTTTTTTGCTGCAAACTTCCTTTATTTGGAGATTTTCCTGTCTCACTTTTTGTCTTCAGCTCCTGACTGCCTGGGGAATCTAGGTTTACAGACCTATTCCTGTAGACAAATCTGACTCTGTCAGGTCAATTCCTCTCCTTCCTAGCAGTCCTTTGCTCTCAAATGAGGTCCCACCTCATTTATTTAAATGAGGAAACCAAATTCTTGTTGATACCCTCTCTGAAGCCAAGTGGTTGCCAGCTGGTTGTATCAGCTCTGAGCTGATGGGGAGAGCACCAGCTGGAGAATCCATCTCTGTGCCCTCAACCCCCAAAAACTTCAGATCTGCTAGAAGTTTTACGTTCCTGTATCACTGTTGCTTACTTGGATAAGAAACAGTAAGTATACAGCTTCCTCCTCCTCTCCTCTCCAGAAAGAGAAGGAAAAGCTCACAAGTGAGAGGTGTAAATGGCTTTGTGTAGTCCTATTAACACTGATGTGCTTTTAGAGAGCTGTTCTATGGCATATTTGATCACTCCTTTCCAAAGCAGGTCTCTTTCCTGAAGAAGTGTTTGAAGGCTCTAGAAGGAATAAGTTTGAGGATGATACTACTACAAAAACCTTAAAGCATCACTTCTCCCAGCTAGAGTACCCTAATGTCAAAATTAGCCTGGGTTTGTTTGTTTGTGTGTGTGTGTGGGGGGGTTATTGCCATACTGGTTATATTTTTGCAATAAGAATCATATGTTTAATCAAAAGATACATATATTAGCTCTGTATCTGATTTCCATATGCATACAGACAAATTCCTCATTCAATATAAAATACTGTGATAAGCAGCCTATTGTGTGACAAGGATATATGAAATGAACAGCTTTGCAGGGAGAAGAAAGACTCACTGAAACTTGAATTAAAAGGTCAGGGAGTTCTTACAGGTCCATTGGTTAGCCTCTCAAGTTTAATATTTATTCAGAACTTCCAAAGCAGAATAGTTCTGTTTAAAATTGATTGTGGTTTTGTTGCTATACAAAAAAATAAATCTGATTTTTACTATTCTGGAAGGAGATGTAACTGAATAGCTCTAACAGTTATGAGTGTTAGACTTATATAAGTATGTATGTATTGACCAAAAAAAGTTTCAGCTTCAACAGCAAAAAGAGATAAGAGGTATTTTAATAACACTGCAAGATCTGCAAAACTCACAAAGAGGGCTGCTGTTCAGAGTGAAAGGAGAGAAATTAATAGAATAAATGTGTCAGAAGTAAAAAAAGAAGTATAATAATAAATATAATTTTAACAGTCCCTGACATCCTAAGAGAAAATAAGATCTCATGCCTCAAAACCAGAATCTGCTGTCAAAATCAAATATTTGTACTTATAGATATGGGGAAATGAACATTGCTTAGAGTAATAACAGGCTGGTAAAAACACACGTGTACAGACACATGGAAGAGGAGCAGTATCTCTGTATTTCATGTAAGATACATGGGAACCCTGGACCAGAAAAGAATGGTCTGTTTAAACTGTCAGACTTAAATGATAGAGAACGTTTTTGAAAGGAATATGAGAGCTAGAAGAGATAATGTAAAATCCCAGTGAATCCTCTCTTGTCCAGATTCGAGTCCCTCTAACTCAAGCAAGAATAGTCTTGATGCCAGTGACAACTTTCTTCCAAAGAAATGAGACAGCTGTATTTTCTGGGGGGTGGGGGTGGAATTAAGTAAAACAGGTAAGTGGATAAGTGCATTTCTGTTGTATGCATAATGGACTGAGACTGAAGAATCAATCTAAGAAATATAGTGGCAATTGAACATTAAAAATTACTAAATTATATATTTTACTTTTGAAGCAGAATGATGTGCTGTAATGATCTGATTAATAAATACTAATATCTTCTTTCTAACTTGATGTTTCAGCTTCTGAGGGTTAAACAAAGTGTTCCCTGAAGCATGATAACATCTTCAACTCCATTGGAATGAGACATTGCTCTTTGTACAGCCTTGTAACATGGAAACTTGTCCAATGATATCCATCAGAGGTGAATGAAATGTCAGGGGTAAGTAGCTGAAATGAAACATTTAAAAAGCGATTTAAATGAGTACGCTGTGATGCTGACAGTATCAGCTGACAGAGCAAACTTCTTATCTGGGTTCACTTGGAGCTCAAACCTTACAAATTATTCCAGTACAGTTGTTTCATATCTGATTCACACAGAGGAGGAAGGGAGAAGTGGTTGCCTGCTTCTTATTTAAATTTGTGACTGTAGAATCGTGGAATATCCTGACTCAGAAGGGATCCCCAAGGATCACTGACTGGAGCCACCTCCCTCAAGAGCTTGTTTGAGTGCTTGACCACCCTCCCAGTGCATAATTTCTTATTAACCAATCTGATTAACTGTCTTAAAGCTGGTGGTAGCCTCAGAGTTTTGATTAGGTAATATACATTTAGTTGGATTACCATTAGATACCTGAAACAGCAAATGCAAGTGTTGCACAGCTTGTTCAGAAATTACATGGTTAAAGGTGAAAGCATTGCTAAGACAGCCTAGAGTCATTCCCAACACTCAGCTCTTGGCCTTGGTTCAATTCACAGACTTCAACAGGACATGGTGTCTGTGAGAACACTGGAGAAAGGAAGCAAGCACAAACCAGCTCAAACCCGGCTACAGGATGAAGTTTTCTCAGCAACACATAAGCCAGCCCCAGGATATCAGAAGTCATAAGCACAGGCCAGAAAGAGGTAGCGGAATAGAAAGGTTAGACAAGACACTAGCTTTCAGAATCAATATAGAGGGAAAAAAGGCAAAAGATTTCATTTTTCTCAGTGCCCAGCTTGGTAGATAGAGGATGGTGTTCCAGGCAACATTCTGTCAGTATTGAAGAAAGCCCTGAATATAACACTTAGAAGTCAGAGCCCTTTTAACCTCAATCTGGCTAGTGTAACATATTTTATTTTCATTTAACAGTTGAATACTGTGTAGTATTTATAAGGCTGTTAGTCTTATCTTCTTTTTTATTTTATTTTTTTAATTTAAATCAGACAATGTCCTGCAGAAAACATTGAATGGAAATAACATAGTATCTTGGTATATTTTCTGTGTCCTTGGTCTCTGTCCCCAAACTGCTAATTGCTCATGGGTGATGATGCATTCTCCAAGCAGCACACAGTTTTTTCAAGGACAGTGTTGAAATTATGATTGTAATAAACATCTCTGCAAGGTTAGTCAGAGCAGGTGGAGAGATGAAGGCAGGCTCAGCCTGTAGACCCTAAGGACATATTCAGCTCTTTACCTGTGTGTGTTCCAGAAGCAATAGTGCTGAGTTTCTAGAATATGGTTTTCTGCCACAGTTGCCTGTCACTGGTAGAGAATTCCATGCTGCTGTGGGTAGAGAAGGAGGGAGGAACTTAGTCTTCTGTATGCAGGAATGCTGAATATTATTTAGCATAAACCTATAATCTGAAATACACAAAGTAGAAGTAGCAGCAAGTTTTAATGCTGCAGAAGTACTGTGTGGTCTTGAGCTGCTTGGTGGCATAATTTATTGAAATGTAAGTTCAAGCAGAGTTGCAGTTGCAGCTCAGGTGCTCTTATATAGATACATGCACATGCTAGATAATGGGCTAAATTACTCTGTACCTGATAGATTGCTTAGACAGGAGAATGTATGGCTCCATGATCAGTTCATTTTCATTACTTTCTCTGATGCTTTCTGGATAACGTGAAAGAAAAACAGTTTTCATTTACAAAAGAAGTTCAATAAGACAAAGTGATTTAACCTTTCTTATTGATTTATTTTGTGGCGTTTTAAATTAATATTTCCATTCAAGTGTTTCGTGTTGAGCTTGCAGAGAGAGAGGCTGAAAGTCTCTTCAGTCTCAACAAATAAATGCATAATACAGATACTCTGACAAGACCATTTAATACTAAACAGTGAGTAGATTTCTAACCTCCAGATTGCCAATGTACTCACTAGTGTCTCCAGAATATTAGGAACATTTGCCTCACAAATATAATTTGCTGAAGTATCACAAATCTATCATAATATTTTTTTCTGCAACCATAAGGTGAAAGACTTGTAGCAATAGAAATCTGAGAGGTAACATTTCCCACTCTGTGGAGTCAAAGTTTGTACAAAACCTCTCTCAGTACTCTTTCAGTAAATTTTTATAATAGTAACACTTCATTTTCATTTTCTTAAGTTTAATGCCCAACCGTAGCATTCTGAACATATATGCATTTTAGAATTATTAAATTAATATCCTAAAACTCATTTTTTATAAGCCCTGATAGCACTTAATTCAATAACAGGTAGAATCCCCTTAAAAATCTAGCTGCCATTAATCACTGCTGTGATAGAGGAGTCAATGCTTTATGACCCTAAGATGTTTTACAGTTAGGTAAGATGATCTCTACATTTTATGGAGATTTATCATCCTCATTTACAAAGAAAATATGCAGTAGTATTTTTTCACCTTCTTCAACTAAGCCAGCTGAGCAATCCTGAAATTTAGGTTAATTAAGTTATAAATTATTTTCTACTGACATATGGTTTCTATGGAATGGTGAAACTAGGTGTAGTGTCAGCATTTTTTTGTGATTAAAAGGAATTCCTCTAAATGAAGACAAACTAGCTCTTGCACAAACAAATTACAAACTTTGTTTTTTTAGTTTCTTTCTAATTGAAACTGTCTAAAGGTTTGGGGGTTTTTTACTTATCTTGCAACCAGGTTACAAAGATTCTGAGTGGCCTTTCATAAAAAGCCACAACAACCAAAATAGGAAGGAACAAACAGATTATTATCAACAAGAGTATCTGCCTGGTTGCTGTGAAGATGTGTAGGAGAATTTTCTTCACCTGTAGTTTCAGTTTGCACACACAGATGCTTGTCTAATATTGAAATGTCTATTCCATTTTATTTTCTTTGTAATCAGTTTGTTTAGAAGATTATTTACTACAAGGGAATTTAAGTAATTCAAGAGAATTTTTCAGTCTACTCTGAAAAAAAACTTAGTATATCTGTGGAATTCTATGCTAATTGATTTTTGTAGATTTCAAACCATTAAATCACCTAGGAGATAGAAATATTCTTTAACACATAATTGATTTTATTTTCTGGTTTATTAATTTCTTTTTCCAGAATTCTTGTCTACTCTCTGTTTGAATCCTTGATTTAAGGCAATCAACCATTACCTCCTGTGTAAAAGGAAGTCATGTTATCATTACGCTGATCTTATTCTCCTACTTTTGGAATACAAACTGTATCTTCTTGCTGTCCTTAGGACTGTTTCCAATGTCTGTAAGATGAATGTAATAATATATAATGGGTTAACCCTGTCTAGCAGCCAAACACATTCTCAGCTTCTTCTGTGCTCTCCCTCTCAGTGGGACTGGGGTGAGGAAAATAGGTAGAACAAGAGTGAGAAAACTTGTGGGTTGAGATAGACAGGGAGGTCACTTGCTGATGATCACTACAGGTAAGCCAGACTCAGCTTGGAGAAATTAAGTTAATTTATTGACAGTTAAAATAAGTATTTAATCACTGAGTAAAGCAGTGAGAAATGGAAACTAAACAAACATTTCTACACTCAAGGAAAACCTCTTTTCTCCCCCTTTCCCAAGCTGCACTTCACTCCCATGCCCATCTCCACTCCAAGCACCTCTGCTCCCCTGCATTATCCCAAAGATTGTGCTCAGTCCCTTCAGTGAGGACACAGGCAGCTCGGGGGTGAGTTTAAGGTGTCCTGATCTGCCATGGAACCCTTCCCCCTCTCACCACCTTGCTGTGCCTTGTGCTCTCTGTCGCTTCTTTTGTTCCCTCTTCTTTGCCCACTGTTCCTGGCCTTTCTTAAATATGTTTCCAGAGGCACCCCCAGGGTGGTTGACATGCTCAGCTGTGTCCCACTGGGTGTCTCTTGTGATGCCATCAGGAATTGTCTGTGTGTGGCAGAGCCATCCCTGGCTTCTCTTCACAGAGGCCACTTCTGCAGCCCCCCACTAGAAGCACCTTTCCACCTATGCCTTGTGCAAGCATCTGAAAAGAAACTGCTTAGAAACAAGGCATGCATATAAAAAGTATGTTCTAAAACTCTTGCCCAAGGCTGCAAAGGAAACTGAGCAAGTTGCTCCTGCTTTCCAGATGAATATTATAAGTGTTAGCCTGAGGGAAAATGAATGTTCTGCTTTCTGATGTATTTTTAAAGTGTTGCATTTCCAATATGCAATAATTCTCTCTAAGTATATTTTTAGTAGAGGGTTCATTGCTGAGTCCTGAATTCAAGAAGGTAGCAAAGTGCCTAATTTTGGCTAGTTTAAGACAAATTCCTGTTAACAGTGTTTCCAATCAGTGATAGACAAGGTTTACTAGCCAAGGTTCACACCATGGTAACTGTAGTCATGTTAGCACAATTCTAAAGTGCTTCTTTCAGAAGTGGTTCTCAAAAATAGTGCAGGTAGAAATCTCTTTCCAGAGTACAGTCAGTTCCTAGATTACCACGTAAGTTTAGGCATGGCCAGGGCAAAGAAAATCACATTTTCTGAGGCTAGCATCTTGCCAATTTGTTTTTGGTCTGTAGCTCATTGAAGGCAATGCAAGTTACTTTCATTAACTGAAAGGTATTGTTGCAACTTGCACAAAAGGTCTCGATTCCTGGTTTATTCCTTGGTCTCTTCTAAAGCCAAAGAGGTATCTTCTAAAAGTGCTGAGCCTTTTGAATTGTTTTAGAAAACAATACTAGGTGTTAATTGTGCTTATACTTTTCTTTCATTTGACATGGACATATTGAGAATGTCCTACTTAGCCAGACGGCTCATCCATCTAGCACAGCTTCTGTGTCCAGAAGTAACACAGGCACTCTGTTGCCCTCACACTCTGCCAGCATCAACAACTGTTGTGTTAGCAATATTTGAGGGACTGGCCCTGCCTGTTGTCCAATAATCTAATTTATATGTCAACCTGCTGACAGTGTTTGTTTCCCCATGCGTTTCTGTCTGCAAATTCTACTGCCAGAGATGTAAAAAAAAGAACTCTGCCTTTATCTCTCTTCAGCTGATCCTACTACTTTTATCAAGGACCCACTAGATCTTGCATGCAAGCACCAGGTGTGCATAAGTTTCCTCATTTCTTCATAATTTTGTCTACACTGATCAATATTTTCTCTCCAAATTGGGAGCCTGAGCCATATTAATCTTGCACAGCAGCTGCTCCATGCCTTTGATCTCCTCTAATTCCACTATGCAAAATCCAGAACTATATGCAGTGTTCATAATGTGGGTTCACCAAGTTTTTATATGGTAGCAGAATATAACTCTGTTGTCAGATGCTACTGTGACCAATGTGGAGAAAAATACGTCTGTATTTGTGCAAATTAGTATCAGGTCCATTGGCATCACCATTGGAAGACAGCATTTCTCATGGCAAAATGGTCCTGGGTAGAAGTTAACAAAGATGTTGTGACAATCTTTAATTTACTGATGCAACTGTAATTGAAATTGGTTCAGAGTACATCTCTGTTTAGGTATAAGATGTGACAAGATTAGAATGTTTTAGAGATACAGAATAATATATGTAGTTTAAAAATAATGGAGGTAAGATATGGCTAAAATATGCTCAAATAAGATACCTGTATGAGAGGTTTGTTTTTCTATGGGTATTAAGGACTGTGGGTGATAAGTTATGAAATATTTTTAGATCATTAATTCGAGCATGGCAATCGTTAATTTGCAGATCAGATATCAGAATTCAGTAGTTTTATTTTTTAATGAATTTTTAAAACCTGACTGTTCCATGTTTAGTTGTCTCTGTACAGCTGAAATTCAGATGGCTGTGTATTCTTTGTCTCAATTTTTATACTTTTCATTAGGCAGTAGAGAAATGCCCCACCTGCTCATGTGTTCCTGCCCGATGTAGGGCTCTACAATCCAGTAGCTCCTCCTGAGAGGGAAGAACTCGATTTCAGTTGAACTTAATTTCAATTAACAAGTGTCCCAACAATAGAAGCAATATTGCTCTGAACTCACTGAAATTTCTGGTTTCTTGGTATTACATTTGGCAATGGAGAACAGACTGTTACATAGGCATCATCTATTTGGGTTCCTTTACAACGTGGCTTAACTCTTTTACAGAGTAAAAAGTAGCTACTCTAAATTAAAGGTTATATTGGAACTCGGGCAGGAGTATTTTCTTTTTGGATAACATGCTATATCCTAGGAACTTTTGAGGGGCTAGTATCTCATTTAGCAGGTTTCTTCCAAAGCACCAAAGCTGGAATTTGTCTTCAGTTACAGGAGACTGTTAGTAAGGCTCTTCTCTTTCACTAACAGATTTTCTTTTTCCCATTTACTTTTCAACATAATGACAATAAGATTTATTCTGCTCCTGGTAAGTGATCAAGAAAAAAGTGTAGGTAGATGTTTCTATTTGAGTAGGAGAATGTTTCTAACTGGCTCTTAGTCGTGCATAAAGTTAAAAGGTACTTTGATCCTTTGGTCTTTCCTTTTTATGAAAGGATAGCAGTTAAAAAAGTTTTGTGCACCAGCATTTCTGTTCTAAGGGAACAGTCATTCTCTTAATAGTAGTACCACAAGTTAAATTACTGCCTGTTGCTCAGAGTAGATGAATATGATGTGGCAAACAGCCACAGTATCCTCAGTTGTGGTATCTTGGTCAGAGAGTGTCACTCCTTAGACAGTAAAACTGTAGTGGTTTGTACATTCTTTTCAGCAACATTTCATGGATTTTGATATGAGCCTGCTGTCACTAGCTGGTGATGGCTTGTATCTTAGTCTTTCTGGTAGTTATAAAATGAATTATCAAAGATAGGAGAAGAACTTATTGAACTTCATACTAGGTTTTGATTTCTGTCACAACCAGCGAATGACAAAAGAAAAATATTCTTCTGCAATGTATCTTTAGGATCTTAAATATCTTTATCATATTTTGTACAGAAAAAATTATTATTTCAGACTGGAGTTGTTTTCCTTTACAAAGCTATTTTTAATGCAGGGATGCTTTTGAAGCCTGTTTTGGCTGTACTTCAAAGGTGGTGGCAGCATTGCCTAGGAGAAAGTAAAGAAATCTGAGAATTCAGGACCTTATTACATACAATCATGTCTCTACCAGGGACATGTAGGGTACTAGAGCAAACTGCTGTCTTTTCTATGTGCCCAACCAAGTAGTCAGGCAGATTATAAGATTACATTGAGTTCTTATCCTCAATTGATTATTTCTTTTCCCCCCCCAAATTGTTCCATTGCAGTGCTGATGGAATTAATTGTCTGTAATTTGTCAAGGACAGTAAGCTTAGGGCTGAAAGAAAAGTGGTTTTCTAAATTTCTGCCTTCACCTGAAGGTACAACTTGAATGAGAAAACAAGTCTCCCAATGCCTTTTAATCTCACTGTAGAAAAATCTTGTCAATACTTCTGAGATACCACCTGTTTTGACTGTGGTGTAGTATAACTGAATTGTTAAACATCTTTAGAAACAGCTGTAATGTTAGGAAAGACTCACAGAAAACCACAATGTGTTAACTGTTGCAAAAGATAATGCATTCAGATGGAAAACCACATGAAAGATAAAAGCTAAAATGCACAGTGATGGGAGACACATTAGGATTGTAGATCTCATGCAGTAATATATGACATTTTTTTCAAGATAGATAGATAATGGGATCTATCACCTGTGACATATCATCAATGAAATAACCTTGTTTAATCTTGTGAATTTCTCAATATCATGTTGAAAAAAACACAATGAAAGGATGCAAAATTAAAAAGGGATGTAGCTACAACGTGTTAGTTAAAGGCTAACATTTAAACCAACAGCAATAACAATAACCAAACACTCTTTTGGGTATCTACAACACACTTCAAAATGGTCTCATTTCCTTGTTTTCCAATGGCTTGTGATGACACTTTTAAAAAATCTCTGTTCCAGATACTGAAATAGTGAGATGTAAAAAAGTTGGTCAGAACCTGGAAATTTTAACCTAGGAAAATAGTGATTAGCAGAAAGAAGTTCATTAATGATTCAAATGATTCAGTCAAGATTGGGGAGGTTAACATGGAGGAACTATATTGCATCTTTCACCAAGAATTCACCAAGAATTGAGAATTGTATGCCAAAGTTTCTTCCTTTTTGATGTTACAAAATAATTTTGATCAGTTTGTGTTTGTCTAATTTAATTGTACTTCAGAAGTGCCTATCACTTTTGGACACTGTCCAACATACAAAAATTAAGGCACCTAGAGGGTCCACAAAGGGTTTCCATTGTAAATTTTTTTGCACTTGGATTCATTGCATGGCTTTTCTTTCTTCTGCACTACCTGAATAAGTGAAATCTTACAAGTTGCAGATTAGTTCAGGAGAGATTCAGATGGCCAAACTACAAGCAGATACAGGCTTCTCAGCATTGCTCTTCATTGCACTGTGGTAATATTCAAAAAACTTCCATTCATGAAGTCAGAAACTTTCATTTGCTGGGAGGAGTCCCAGTGTGAGTGGCAAATTACAGATGAAGGTGTCCTTTGAGCTTTGTTCTCTAACCATTATCATATACTCATGAACCTTCTCTTCTTTCTAGTAATAGTCCAAAGCTACATTGAAGGTCAACAGGCAGTGCCAAGAAAACTTTGGAATTGATTTTGCTAAATGTTGCTATTGCAATATATCATTCATACTTATATTCCTCTCTAAAACTCTACTGGGGGAATAGCTACAGTGATAAAAATCTATCTCAAGCATATTGTATGATTATATCTTGCACTTTCCATAGACTTCACTGAGGGGAGCTTATTCCTTGCCCTTGCTTAAAATTGCACTTCTCAGTCAAGCAGAGATTTCTTAGTTAAATTTTGTCATGTGATGCTTCTCACAGTGTGTTAATTTTTGTTCCTTTGTTTTGTGTAAAAATTCTGACATTATTTCAGCTTCTTCTCTGTAATTTTAATACAACTTTCAAAGAGGACATAGATGAGGCAGCACCTGCAACAATGGCTCTTGTTGAAAGCTTGCTGGGTAGAGATTGTTGTTAAGCACTTTTCATTTGGAAAATCTGATAACAATATAACTCCTGACTTAGAGTTTGTTAATCACCAAAAACATTTCTCTTCTGTTTGTCTTCTGTGTCTGTTGTTACATACATGTTAGGCTTCTTATAACAAATGGTTGCTAAAAATACTCTTTTTTTATTTCCTCCCCCAAAGACAGTAAGTTTCTAATATGTTTAGTTTTAGGTCTTGTGAAAAGCAGAGGGGTTTGGCAATATTTGAGAAAGAAGATTTATCTTGTATATTTTATCTTATGATAGGTAACATATGTTATATGGTTTTTTTTCTTTAAACTAGAAATACTTAGAGAAGCTAATGTCTTATTTTCTTTATGTATTTCAGCTACAGAATATGTGAATATGAAAGAATTGTTGCTTGTCAGTCATAACCTCTTCTATGGCATGAATGTACAAAAATCAATTCTTAAAAATGAAAAGCACCTTTAATTATCCACATCAGCTGTTATCTACTAGCTGCTTTTGGAAAAAACTTTGCATTTGAACTACTGTCTTTCTGTATATAATGCCATTTCAACAGTGGACAATTGAAGGAGTGAGAAAAAAGTTCATTCATTTGGATTACCCTAGCAACTGGGAAATATCAGGGGTTAAATAAAATAACAGAAATAAAAATTATACTGGTTGAGACCCCCATTATAGATTTTTAATGGATTTTCAATACACACCCCATCTGATTGCATTTTATTGGTTAACTTGTTGCAAGGAAATCCTCATTTTCTTTGAATTATGTGTTAAGAGAGAGTTACTGGTGTTGAAAAATTTTTACCTTCTAAATGGATATCTTCACTCTCAGTTATGCTTTCTTCTGAAGTATCACCTCTTAAGGGAATGTAATTACTGAGAAAGTAAGCACCAAGTTGTGACAATAGGTATTTGTGTGTATCCTGAAGCTTTCTTCATAACCAGATAACTGGTCATGAAAATTTTAGAGGAAGGATGAATCACAATTTTAGAATTAGTTGAAATGCACTGAAATAGCCATAAGTAAGAATAATAAAATAATTGAATGCAAGAAACCTCAGTCTTTCCAATTCACAGGTTCAGTCTAAATTTTAGTGTGTGGTTCAGGGACAGGACTTCTGTTAGACTCAATAAGCACCAGGTCTTGAAGCTTCTTGTTCATTAGGTATTTGACTATCTTGTTTTTGTAGCTGAGATGAAACAGTTTTAAAAGAAAAAGACAGTTCAGACAATCTGTGGTTTTTTAGTCAACTTCAGTGGGTGATGTTCTTTTCTTTTGATTACAGTTAATAATAGAATGTTCAAAATTAATTCATTAACCATCTTCAAAAGAGCTTAGCCAGATCCATCAAAGCCTACAAACCATAAAAGCAATCAACAAATATTTTCAGTCTCTATTGGCAATAATGGTAAATATTTGGATATAATGGAAACACAGTTATTACCATCTCTTTTTTTTTGGCTTTACACCAAACCCCGTAGCTTCCATTCTGTAAAACAAAAGATATCCTTATTTCAGTGTTTCTAGGGATAAGTGACAGAGCACAGAACACAACTTTTGTATGGTCTGAAGTCTCATATAAAGATACCTTGAAGCAAAGAATATTTTCATAGCACATTACATAATAGACTAGGTGTGAAATTAGTTTTATGGTGAATGGACAGCCCGAAGGTTGTTAGCCTTTTATTATGTACAGCTTCTCCTATATAGCTACATTAGTATTTTTTTAATAGATAATCAAGTACACTTCAGTGAATTAATTATACTTAAAGTATATAGAGAAGTTCCTAAATATTTCCTCAGCTGTTTTCACACTTAGATTCATTTTAATTTACAAATTTCCATAATCTACTTTGTTTATAAATATTAAAATGTCAAGAAAAAGTATGAAAATGTAGGATTTATTAAAGCTGAAATTATATATTTGTGTCAGTTCTGTGGTTAGAATTTCTCAAATTCTCTCTGGTATATCGTTTTAGTGATACTGAAAAGGGTTTAGGAAGAGTTTTCTAATGATGTTCTAGTGTTACAGCTTTTCTAATGTTATTATGGGAAGTCATGAGAGCTGCTGCAGAGCTTTTGAATATATTTTCCCAAGCTTCTCAGTCTCAAGAGCTATGATTTTTCTAGCTACATTGTCCTGTGAAGCTGAATTTCATGAGAAGCCACTACCTACATGCCAGTTTAAGTTGTTTAAACTGGACATTGGTTCATAAGGTAGTACCAGAGAAAATAATTTGAGTATTCTGAAGATATAACATGCTAAACTGGAAAAGCTCAAAAGGAGCAGAACAGTCCTTTCCAGACAAAGGCCAAATTTGCTAATTGATGAGATTTGCTTTTTCTTGGAAAATGCCCATTTGCTAGGACAGAATAATTTCCTGTAAATACACTAATTCCAGTCTAACTTTCTTAGCTCTAACAGTATGTGCCTGTAACAAATCCAATAATTCTGTAATTGGAAATAAATCAGTCATGTAGAAGGCATAATGGTTTCTTTTCTGTTCCATCTGATTCATATCTAGGTTCTAAACCATAGCTCATCCTGGCATCCTCTGCCACTTTTTTTTGTGCCCCTCTCCCACTTGTGACATTTTGACCAGCAGAACTCCTGCCTGGAAACTGGGTGCTGATTGGGAATGTGTTTCTTTCTTCATGTAGATGTCTTTGTGACTACAGCATCAGCTGTGCTGACAGAAGAGCACCCCAGAGAGTGAGGTGGGCTGCAAGGTGAGCGATACTGCAGTTGGCTTGTCATACCAGTCCTTCCAGTCTCGGTATTTTTAAGCCTCAGACTGTTCTGTGATGGCACTTGAAATAGTTTGAGACTGCTGTAATGGGAACACTTAAAATCTCAAATTCAACAGCCAGACAATCATTTCTCATTGATTTCTCTTATGCGTTTTAGCTCCTTGACCTAGATTTACATCCAATTTCCAAGTGATGTCAATGAAAGCTCTGTCTGAAGAGAGTATGCACTCAGCATTTTAGAATTTTTCAGTATGGATTGGTAGCTAGGCATTAAGTTTGCCTTAGCAGTTGCAAAATAGGTCATAGATAATGACTATAAACCATAACCATTTCTATTTAGGCCATGTAATATCCTGTTAAGGTGCTGGTTGAGTAGTTTCATGACATGTCTAATCTTTAATTGAAATATTTATTGTTAATTTGGGAGCATCTCTTGCTAGAAGATATTTCATATTCTTTCTGTAATTTTCCTCTACTGACATAAATCTGATTATAGGAAAGTCCTGCAGAAAGTCCTCTGGGGACGTCTGGAACAGTCAAAAGCCACACGTTTCTCTACCTTGAGAAAAATTGCAAAAGGCAGGGCTGTGCAGAAAGCAGGAGTACTTTGGGCTTGTGCTCAGTCAGTGCATGCCTTCTGACAGTCTTTGCCTCTTGGGCTACTGTCGAGGCTCCTCCAGTGGAAACTAAAACTGACCCTGACCAGTGCATCTCCTCAGAATGGAAAGACAGATTTGTCTTTTCTGTCTTCAGAGTGATTTAGAGTTGAGTTGCATTTGAACTTCCTTGTGCAAACTGCATGGAAATTCTCCTCACTTGTAAACACCTCAAAAAATTATCTGAATTTTTCTTTTCTAAAGAGACTTTCATGGTGTCTAAGGACACACCAGTAAATTGGATGCATGTAAAGATGATGTTCCATATTAGGCTGTTTTAACAATCTGCCTGGGTAAACAAACAAAACCCACATCCCAACCAAAAAACAAACAGAAAACCCCACAACCAACCAACCAAAAAGCCAGCAATACTGCTGGCTTTTCAAATTCAAATGGAGAGAGACACCTTTGAGCAAAAAAAAAAACCCCAAACAATACCCCAAAACTAAGAAAACCCAAACCAAAAAAATAAAACAAAAATAAAACCCACAAACACTTCCCACTCCCAACAAAAACAAAAAAAACCCAAGCAAAACAACCAAAAACATTAAAAAAGCCCAAATAACAAAATTACCTTTCTAGGCATTTGGACTTTTCTCTCGATAGGAGTGTTTGTATGTTATATGGGATAATAATAAAAATAAATTTAAAAATCCCAGGCCTAGATACCTACTTCTAAAACAAGTGTATATAAGTTATCTTCATAGAAGAAAAGCTGAAGAAAAAAGTCTCTTTTGGCTCATGCATTTGGAGGGACCATAGAATGTGTGATGTAAAGAGATGTGTTCATATAATGCAAAAGGTGTGATGACATGGGGAGGAGAGGTAGGGGAGATTATTTCCATCAGCAGTGTACCTGTAGGAGCTGGAGTTGCCTTTTGAAAGATTAAAATCTCTAATCAAGAACTTCAGAGAGAAAAAAAAAAAAAAGAGAAAAGAAATACCTTGTTTCAAGCTTTTTTCAAAGAAGGAATAAAGCAACATGTCTGCAGAGACATGAAAGATACGACACATCTTTCAGGAAAAAAAGTTGTTGTACAGATAAGGGTAATTAATTTAGTAAGTAGACTAGAAGATGAGGTAAATGTATAACAAAAAGTCTTGTCACATTGATCCTCTTGAGGAGCTGGAAAACTGCAGTGGGATTTTCAGGTTACCAAAGAGAGTGCCAGCTGGGGAGATGACAACAGCCACTTTAATGGGACTGAGGTTTTTTTCTTATAGTTCAAAATGGAGAAGCACCAGATTTTCTAATTGTGTCTTTAGTAATGTTCATTCCATATAGCTTTGAGTATGTGTTCTGCAGTTGAAAATTAGTGCTGTTTTCAGGAGGATAAAGATTAATAAGTACAAAATCTAAGAGTGTTTTTATTTCTGTGTGTTATAAATCCATAAGTTGTCAGGGGGAATGCTATTTATAATAGAACTGGTAATAAAATAACTGAAAAATAAGACCTGAAATTAGATAATGGTAATAAATTCTATCCAACTCTTTTTCATACCAATACTGAAAATTTTCATTCATGTTTTGGATACGAGTGGGGTTTTTTCCCCAGTAAACTGAAGGCCATTTTTTTGCTAGAACCTTGTAGTAATCCCTGAAAGCTGACAGAAACCCCTGGCAATTTGTTGTGTACTGCAGGCACTGTGTTAGCTGTGGAGGTCTGTCTCAGTCTTTGTTCACTGTGAACCTCCCATAGCTGGAGGTTTGAATGGTTTGAACTAGTGAGGAGCAACATAACCTACTAGTAAGTAAATAGTGTAAATAAACCTGCTCAAGAAAGAGAGGGGCAACTAGAAAGCCTCATTAAGTATCCCTCTCAGCACTGGTGTTGCATGTTTAACCAAGCAGTTGGATTTGCACAGTCACTCTTTTTATCAGACTTCACACAAACTCCTGCAGTTGCAAAGGAACTCGGAGTGCTTCCTGACACTTTCTTTGGTGTCATTTGGGTGAGAAAGGGCAGCCTGAGACTGTTTGTTCTTTGTGTATGAAGAAGTCAGAATCTAAACTGGCAGCTTCTAATGGTATCAGAGAGCACGTACTGTGAGACAGCCAAGACAGTCATGGGAGACTAAAGGTTTCAATAAAAATGCAGTGCAGAATGCTCAGTAGCACGTCGGGTATAAGGGAGAGCAGAAAGAACTGTGTTCTCTAGCAGAGGAAATAATAATGATTAAGGTGACTGTTCTGCTAATAAATAATAAAGCAATGAGAGTTCAATGGTAATAATACTACTGAAGAGCAAAAAAGAAACACTACCTCTCTGTAAAAGAAGGATTTTACACAATATGAACAATTTAACACACCTCTAAAGTCTTTGCTCTAGCTGATCAAAGAGAATTTTATGATCAAAGGTGCTTTTTAGAGATGTAAAGGAGCAGTGATAAAATAACCTTTATTGAGTGAACATAAACTCAATATGTAATTCATGACCTCTAACAGCATAGAATCCTATATTGTGGACAAAAGATCACTCTGTAGTATATACTAAGGGGGAAAAAGGACTTTATTTTTATAGGGAGATAAGGAGGCAGCTTCAGGAGAGATGTGGAAGAAAAGGTATGAGTGAAAGAAAATTGACTGACAGAAGCTAGAGGAAAAAAACCAAGAACAAAAGAAGGGGTTAGGGTTTGGTTTGCTTTTTTCTACAACGGATGATCCTTCATAACTGGGAGGAGGAAGAGGCTATATGAAGTGAACTGGTATAAGCTCAGCTTCCCATTAACATGGGTGCTCAGAAACACGCAAGAGAAAACAGTCCTGTTTTAGAATTTCTGGGAAATCTTCAAATAAACAAGAATTAACTGGCTTCTCATTTATGAAAGTTCCAAGTTTGGCTGAAGGATTGTTGGTGCAGCACACTGTAAGGAAGTTTGATCTCCAGGCTCTGATATAAAAAGCTCAAAATGACTGAAATAATTTTTAACTATTAGTTTTTAGGATTTGATTTTCACTTGTACTAAAACTAATTACTATTGAATAAGTGAAATAAATCTTAAATAATCTCCTGGTAAAATGCACCTACAATTGCAAAAAGTCATGAATGACTTTGGATTTCTTTTTGAATAAAGGAGGTGTCCATCTCCTTTGTATAAGCCAGTACTGATAAATAGGTCCAGGTTATATTTGTGTGATCCAGCTCTAATTCTGGACATATAGCAGACTAGATTTAAACCTGCTGTACATATTATAAGAAGCTAGGCTAGTCCAGGAGTTGATGCCCTTAATAACACACTGCTGAATCCCAGCATTTATTACTTGTGCCACAGTTTATTCAAACACACCATGTTATTGTCAGAGGAGTCTGACCCTGCTCTTTTCTTTTCCTACACACTCTCCTTCTGAAGATGCCTTCTCACACCCAGACTCCTGGGAGGTGGCAGGTGATGGCTTGAAGAAACAGAGAGATGCTCTCTCTTCCTGCAACCCCTCCTCCGGTCCAATAAATAGAAAACCCCTCATCCTTCATGCTGAAGTGACTTATTTAATATATATTATACAGCCAATAGTATTCTATTGTAGTTTTATCAGGCCTCTTCACATAATTTAGTTTTATTAACAAGGTATTGATGACAGAACTCCAAGGATATGAATCTAGAAAGCTATTTTCTTGGCTTATGTATAGGAGGAACCTTTAGACATTCACATACCAGTGTAGATTTAATTAAATTACATTACAAATGCACTCAGTGGAACATCATCTTAGTGTGAGAAACATTCAACTCCCTTAATTATCCCCAGGTAAATTTTGAGGAAAATTGATCCTGTTAAAAAAATTGAAACTAAGAACTCATTGATTTAGAGTGGCTGCTGTCATGTAAAAGTATACAAAATTAAAGATTTTATTTGCAAAGCTATTGTAATATTAGTAAAGATAATGCTTAAGGTAATGTAGTAGCCATATCATCAGAAGTATTTCAGTGTTTTCATGATTTAGAATCTTACCAGCTAAAACATCAACACCTCAAAATTATCTAGCAAAGAAAAAAATAATGTACCTTCTCAGTTGTGGAAAGTAATTAAGTGCCCAAACTTCCATTACAGTGTCATGATTGAATAAATTACAGGGATAGGTTTGGATCCTGAAAACAAAAAGCAGTCTTACACATGCCACCTATTTCTTGGACAGGTAATCTCAAGGAAGAGGTGGGTGAAAGACTTCAGTCATTAGCAATGTCTGGTTGACCAGTGTAACAGTATTACCCTGTGGAGTATTGTGAACTCAGATCTTGCCTGTTTTCATTTAGACAACAAGGGTGGGTTTTTTAAACCTAAAATAGAAGTCAATATTTTAAGGGAAAAAAAGTTAAAAATTGCTAGTGAAATAGAGAAGAGTTAATCTTGTTAAAAAACAGTGTTAGTGGTTTTTAATAAATGTTTATTGTTTTTTAACATAAAACAATGCAGTTATTCTGAAACGTCTTAAAATTATCTCTATACTATAAAGGAATGGATAATAAGCATGCAGTACAATGGTATAAGCAATAAATTCCCAGGTTTGCTCCTCAGTCTATTTACACTTTTCTCATTACACATGCTGGGTAAAAATAAGTGAATAAATAATCATGGAAGAAGGAGCTGTAACTCACAACTCTCCAGGACCAGGTGAGTTCTCTCATCACTTTGTCATATGCATTGTCATACATTACACGTCTCTTCCCTGTCCAATATTTTTTTCTTTTTTTGTTCCATTTTGGCACAGCTTCAGTAGGAGTGTGAAGGATGCCTCTGTACCTCTGTGGAGATCTAGGGTGGAAAATGCCTATAAGCCTGTCAAGTAAACTTCATGGCCCAAAGGTAAGAGGGAACACTGAGAGAGGCATTAGATCTCCTTGTTGTTGCCTACCCAGTAAGATCCAATACAAAATTCAGACAAAGCTTTGTTCCAAAACAAAGCAGCTGCACTTTCATTTTGTGAGCATCCTTGTCCTCTTTTTGTATTGAGTGTGCTCTGGAGATAGCCAACTGTTCTGTTCAGGAGAATCTGTTCTCCAGATCTCTTTTGGGGGAACCTAGGTTGTTATGTGTTCTTCAGGCCATTTTAGTTCAAGCTGGGCAACAGTGAGTTTTTCAAAGACTGAAGAGCTACTAAATAGGAATTGTTCAAGTTCCATGACTAGCTTCTTGAGTTGGAGTCTTTCTATTTTCATCTAGACTAGGTTAAACCTTTCCAGAAACAGTCTAACATACATGTGATGCTGACTATGAGCCCTACTTTGGATTCTAGTTGGAAATTTTTTGCTTAAAGCATAGGCAAGCAAACAGCATTGATAGGAAATCATGGGCACACTCTCAATAGAGGCTGTTATATTCAAATGGAGAGAGAAACACCTTTGAGCAAGGAAAAACTACTTACACTGTCAGTCACAAGTCTCAGCTGAGAGCACCAGGTCCCAATTGAATTTGGCATCTGTCTCTGTGAAAGTTTTTCCCTTGTTCCCCTGTCAACCTCTTTGACTCCCAGTGGAGAAGGACTGAAAAGTGCTCAAACAGAACACACAGGTCTGAGGTGAGAGGTGGCAAATGTCAAATTCTGCTTGGAGGCATTGCTCTTAATTGTCACTTCTCAACCCAGGCCAATACTTTACTATGTAATACCTCCAATTTGTTCAGATTCCAAGTGAAACAGGTTAGCTTAAGCTAGAGCTCCAAAACAAGTGGAAAAGACACTTGACAGCTGGCATGAGTCACAGTGATGATGTGGCAACTTAGAGCTTTGCTTCTTGCAGGTTTGTTCACAGACCATAAAGACCTGAGCTATAAGCTGCTTGGCTCCACTTCTAAGTGATAGCCCTAATCTCTGGCAACATTACTGAGAAAGAAAAATGTGAGCAGTTGGAAGGCTGACATAGAGGAACCATGCACAGCAGAAGTGTAACTAAGGACCTTCCTTGCAAAATTCATTTGCTGAGTGCCCTCCTGCCCTATACATGTTAACAGGATATCAGTCCATCAGGTCTGTGGATTGTTTTTCTTTAGTATTTTGATTTTGTAAGCTACAGATCCCTGTACTTAAATGCCTGGGTTTTATCATGTGCTGGAATAATTATGCAGAGTTTGCTTCATGGAAATGAATGGAGCAAGTTTTTTGTTTAACTTTTGCCATTTCTGTCATAGATTGTAGGATAACATAATGGATGTGATTTTTCTACTGAATATGATGCTGAATCTACTGAAAAATTAAACTAGTACTGCATCAGATTCTTGAAAGTATGTGGCAAGTGCATATGAAAATGGAATAATTTGAAGTTTAGAAGAAAAACAAGCCCACAAGTTGATCAGTGTTAAGTGTGAGGTTGCTTATATTTATACTGAAATATTTCTCACTGTATCACCTCCTTGCCTTCTAAACCTTAATGTGTTCGTAAAACCATCAATGAAGCTGAATATTTGTATACATCCAACTCCTCATGTTGTGGCTTGAGGGGACAGAGGCTAATTTCATAGTATCAGTTTGGGGATATAAAGAAGAGGGTGTTTAGGTTCCTGAGGAATCGAGAGCACAGAACACAGGGGATTGTTATTCCCACCCCTTTCCTATGAAAAGTTGGGGGACAGAAAGAAGTCCTCTGTCAAGGCAGATCTCAGAGGGAAGCTCCTGCTCTCTGTCTCCAGCTGCCACGTCCTCTGCAGGATCTGGCTCTGTCGTGTGGGGACAGAGGACCTCCCCCTGGACACAGTGTCCCTGTGGGCATGTGGCACTCGGGTCGTTTGAGGGGGCTGTTAGAGAGGGTCTCCTTCCAGGCACGAAAAGCTTTGCCCACTTAGTTCTGCCAGGATTTCTTCTGCCATGGTGAGACACAGAGCTCTGGGGACATGGCTTTGGTGCAACAGCCCTTTCTGCAGCAGCAGGCTTTGGTTTTGAAGCCCCTCTTTCTGATAGTGATTTTGGTGTTGGTTTCCTTTGACTGAGCATGTGCCCAAGGTGTTGGGGAAACAGCCTTCCCAGCCTGATTGCCAACACATCATTGCAGGGGGAGAAAAGCCTCAGACAAGGCCACCAGACATGAAATGCCAGGAAGATGAAAGCAGCTCCTTCAGACTCAGGAGGAACTCCCCTCATCCAGGAGAAGTTTTCCTCTAGGAAGAAGGTACACCTGGCTCTCCCAAAGGCTCCTTTAGGAAGAAGCAGCACGTGCAGCAAGGGGACCCAGCAGTACAACCCAGCATTGTTTGGAACTCTGAGAAATCCCAAGCTAAGGACTAAGAGAGGTCAGTATCCCCTCCCATCTCCTGCCCCATCCTGTAAAAGGCAGGAGAGTGGGAAATCCGCCCATTCCTGTGCCTTCTTCCTCCGAGGTCCTTGTGCTGGGAGCTGTTGGAGGGAGGCTCCTGGTTTTCTGTCTCCAGCTGCCATGTGCTCTGCAGGGTCTGTCTCTGTCTCAAGGTGGGAAGAGCCCTGGACCCTCTTTCTGAGGCAAATTTGCCACCAGGAACTTCGGGATGCTTCTGCTGGCAATCACTTCAAATCAGTTTTCCTATATGTTTGTGTATTTTTCATTATTATCCCTTGTGTTACTCACATTTTAGCAAGCCTGTTCTGGTTTTACCTCCAAACCTTCCTTATTCCCCTTTTACTTTCCCCTGGCAGGATGAGAGGGAAGAGCAGAGAGCAGTTCTGGTCTCTGAGAGGTGGTTGGCCCTGACCACTATACAGAAATACCTCTTAAGGTTTACAGACTGGGACTGAGACTCATTGTTTTTATTCCAGAAGAGTAAAACTTCTAAGTATATGGTTTTACATAGGAAGTAATTGCTTCGATTAAACTTTGGGATTAGAATGAGGGCTTGAAGGTATTAAACAAATTTGAATGTATTACTGAAATGCCTGCTTGAATTTGGCTCCATGCATGCATTTGTCTTGAGAGATATTTTCATTCTGTAACTGGCAATAGAAGGTTTGGAATAGCAACAGTAATAGAGAGGCTGCACATGAAAAACAGTCTGAAAGGACTCTGAGCCTTTAGCCAATACGATGGTTCAGAACAGAAAGTCTACCTGCTTAAAATTAAAGATATGGAATTGTGACAGTGCTGGGAAGAACACATTTCCATTCAGCTCAAGGCTTAATATTAGCATGCAAAGAAGCTGAGGGGTGTTTTTCCAGTCCATAGGGATTTATGAGGTAGATGGAAATTACCTACAAAGGGTCAAATCCTGCAAATGTTTCAGCTCAGTAAAATTACAGGGGGAATGAAATTACCCAAGGGTGTATTAGGGGACTGAGCCTGCTGAGTGGGTAGGCAAGGGACAGGCAGGATTACAGTGGTTGTGGAAGTTTACCTGCCCACTGCCCCCCAAATGACTATAATTTTATTTTGATACTGAGAAAGCAAAAAAGAGTGATAGCATTGAGTGGTTAGCAGCAGCAGGAGAGGGATAAGCATTGGGTATTGACCATTTAATTAATCAACATCTTGGAGTTTAGCACCACTTCTCTGTTGTTAACACTTATTTTAATTGCACATATATGGTTGATGTTTTCTTTGTAAAAATGTTTTACAAAGATGTTTTCCTTTCATACAACTGTGAGGTTTTATTTCATTCCTAGTAGATGGCTTTAAAATGAGATTATAATGATGTTATTTTGGTCAGACACAAGGATGCTTACTGGTGGGATTTTTCCCCCTTTTTTCATTTCCTTCCCTCCTATAAGCTGGAAGAACTTAAAATGTTTTGGTCATTAATACCAAACCAAAACAAAAAACAAGGGATTTCTGAGAAGAAATATGGCTGTCATGGAATCATCTACAACTCTAAAACAGGCCTAGTCTCCAGTTCAGTAGTGATTAGGTAATATTATTTTAGTCTGATTTTGTGTGTTTTGTTTACAGCTACTTGTTTAATAAATAGTAGCAGATTGTTTCTTTGTTTTTGTTGGAATTATGGTGGAGGTTACTGAACAGTCTTCTGAGAATAACAATTAAAACCTACAACTCAGCATGGATCTGTTGTTTCCCGTTTGGTTCTGCAGAGTGTTAAACATAATTCACACCTATGAAATTTCAAGCCCAGAAATAAGGGTGCCATTCCCATTGCTCAACCTCAGAGTGCCCTTGCAACAGTGTTACTGTATTAAGATGGACCTTTCAAAACCTCAGGTAAAGGAAATACCATTTTTGTAAATAAAAAAAGGTTAAGCTATATGGGGAAAACAACAACAACAAAACCCAAAAAAACACCGACCAAAAAAACCCCAAAACAAAAAAAACAACCAAAATGGAACTGACCTTTAAACATTCCAAACACCAGTAGTTCTCTGGCATTACAGTTTATTTAACCTTTGAGAGAGTGTTCATTTGAGTCACTCCAGCTTTGTTTTTAACATTAAGAAAGTGAATTATGTCACAGAAAGTGCCTTTACTCTTAGAAATTTCACTATATTTTATATCTTTAGTCACTCATTTACAAGATGTGAATGAGTTATTTGGTGTGCTTGTCTCAGTGTTTTATTTTTGTCATAAATACTATTTTTAAGACTATATTGATAAATGCCCTTTATCTACTCTTACTAGTGCAGGGCTTTGAGAGACCAAGGGGCTCTACTGTTAGCTTAGTTTATTGCTTTAATATAAGGTTAAATATATATATTTCCATTTTAACAGGGCTGCATATCAAAAAGTCAAATCAAAACATAAATGTAATAAACAGTAACTGTCAGAGGAACACAGAAGCTATGAGACACATCTTCTCATGTCTGCCTCATTTTCCTCCTAGAAGAAGGTCTGTCAATCTCCATTCCAAGAGCAGGGTGTTCAGAAGGTTCTATTTCATGCACTGATCTATTTTATTGTGTCTGGGGTAAGTTCCTCCTGAAAAGCTAAGTCTTTTTTATTTGCTAGAAAGAAAGCTTTTAATTTGAGAAGTGGTTTGGGGAAGAGGGTAAAATGGTGGCTCTGTTGCTGTGAAAGTACCATCCTTGCCTTCTGAACAGGAATATCTGGACTTTTCTGGTGAGCAGCACCAACACCCCTCTGGATATTAAGAAATAATACAGTGTTATGCCAGTTTTTGTTCAGGCTTTAAAATGGAAAAAAAAATGCCAAGTGCAGGAATCAGTTCAGGAGGCACAGGATGGTGTTACAGGTATTGTGTCTGTGCACAACAATCTCTTGCAGAGCCCTCTAGAAAAAGGATTTAAAGTGTTATTGGGAACATCTAATTTGTAGAAAGCATGCTTTCTGCATCTTCAGCAAGATGTTGAGTCCAAGACAGACTATTACCTTCCATGTTAAAGGTTTTTGAAAGCCACATAAATTTAGGACAGAGGTGTTTAATAGTAAAAATTAGATATATCATGAAGGATGAGAAAAGTCAAGGTAAATGTTGAAGTACTCTTCTGTCATTTCCTAAGAGTGGTTGGCTCTGAAAGTCATGACATACAGAACTGCTTGATCCTATCTCTCAACTCTGTTTTATCAGTTTGTGGCTGGCCTGTTTTTTGACAAGATCCATTGAAAACACTGAAATATCTGAAGTCAGCTGGGTCAACAGCTTCATCTTCTCTGTAAATAATTTGCTTTCCTGGGCAGAAAAACGTGTGCCTCTAAAACTATCCCTTGTCTTTTTTTTGTGTAGAAAATCCCAATTTCCCTTCATGTCTAGAACTCTAGGAACAGCTTGCCACTTGAAATTCTGTTCATAATATATGTTTTCTACAAGTGTATTGACTAAGTTCAATGTTTTTAATTACAATATTAATGCATATTTAATGAACAGGGTTTATAACACAGTTTTGGATTTTTTAAGTTCATCCAATATATCTGAAATAGCTCTGAAACTTTTGGCTTTTATCAACATTGCACATTCAAGCCATCAGTTATGTACAGAGTTCACCAGAATGTACTGCTCATCAGACAGAATTCTATTAAATGGGAAGCATAATGTGACTTTAACTGGTTAATAACGTGCCTGTGCAATTATATTTTGAGTATGTGTAAGTAATATTTCTGACAAAAGAATATATTTTATTTAGTACTTTCACTATATCTTTCTTTCTATTCCATTTTTTAATTTTTACTTTTGTTAAATTATCTTGGAACCCAACCTACAGTGCAGTTCTGATGTGCTAAGTGAATTTATAATCATGGCACCATTAAAAAATACATTTTTGCATTTTTAGGAAAACTTGGGATGATGTGATAACAAACATTAACTCCTTGTTATGCCTTAATAATGAATTAGATTTCTTGTAAAACCCAAGGAGGACTTATGCTCCTGTTTTACTTGTCCTCTGAGCTCTTCTAAAGTCTACACACCTAGACAGTGTAGACACTTGTGTGTAGCTAAATTTCATGTAAAGACTTCACCTTGGCCATCACAGATCTCACTAGAAAATTGCACAGACAGACATTGTGAGGTTAAAAATACAGATTTTGTGAGAAAGTTAACTTTTACTCTGTTTAGATCGCCAACAAAAACTTACTATTTGAATAAGGTCTTTGGGAAAAGGCTGCAATCTCTTCAGATTTCATAGCTGCATCAGTGTTTTCAGGAGAGCTATCCCAGTTTGCCCAGCACATAGTTCATCTCAGATGTTGAAGGGGAAGGAGATGTTTGCTCCTGTGCAGCAGTGGCACTTTTAAGGAGGCTTCTCAACAACATCGTTTCCAAGTTAAGAACAAGCTGTGCAATATTTTGGGGAGGGAAGAGCTATTTTCTGCAAATGCATAGCTAATAGAAGCAACAAGAGATCTTCACTAACACAATTAAAATCAGGTGGCTAATACAGGGAGGGAGTTCCATCTGGCATCTTATTATTAGAAGAAAAACAACAGTAAACAATTTTACTAGACTGATGTCTTCTTCCCTTCTTTGAATCTCAATACTAAATTTAATTACCATCTCTGAGCCCAGATAACTAATATAAATTCCTGCCTTTGTCTTTGCTTTGTGCGGGCTAATGAAGACACCTCTAAGTAAAATATTATCTTTCTTGTCTGCTAGAGAAGTATTCCAGACTCCAGCTTCGTGTCAGGCATAAATCAGCCCTCCAAGTACTTTATATCCTCTGAATATCTGGAGGAAAGAGAAATTCATCAAGAGTAATACCATTTGTGAATGCCTGGAGGGCAGCCATTTTATTCCTAAAGCAATGAATAAACTTCAGTCAGAGTTTTAATTGATCAGTATTTGCATGGAAAAGGAAAACAAAAAGACTTCTTGTGTTCTTTTTAAGGTCTGAAAAATCTCCTGGCTCTAAGCTTTTATTATTGAGATCTATCACATTATTTGTACCCTGCTGTTTCTGACAAATATTTTTTCCTAATTTTGTGTATTTGTTCATATAATGATCAAATGCTTAGAAAAAATTCTAACAATAAAAAAAAAAAACAAAAAAAACCCACAAACCAAAAAAACCAAGCAAGACAAGCCCTTATGCAAGACATATTTCCCTTATGCAAGACATATTTTGGGTTGTGGTTTTGGGGGGTTTTTTATTATTATTATTGGAAAATGCTTCTATAATCTATAACTAAAATTATTTCAGGAAACTGATGAACAAGATGCAATGATTCATGTATGTGCAATTGTTTGTAATTTCAGCTTCAGCATTAAGAGCTATAGTGCTGGGTGTCAGGGTATGGTTTGCAGCTATAAGTTAAAGATAACTTTTACCTGAGAACCTATCAGCATAAACACACATTTGTGCTCTGATACATCTGTGTGTTATGTGAGTTTTTGCTCATAACAGAGTTTAAAATTTATGTACATTCTATTTTTAGCATCAAAACTTTGCCAGAGCATGCCAAAAATTTGTGTTCAAGTTAGCATTGGCAAGTCTTCCAATTAATTCAGTACTATTTTAATTAATCTATTTAAAGAACCAGGAAAGTAATAAATTGGCTCACATTTAGAATTATTTTTTCAGTAATGTTTTAAAAGGAAATCTAAGGCTGCAGTCAGATTAAATTCTTGTAGTATTGTTATTCCACCTCCTTCAGGATACTTCTCTGTTAGTCAACATTACTTGACAGAAAATGTTACTGATTATTAATTATTATTATCGATAACGAATAACACAATATTATACATTATATTAGTTATATTACATATAATATATAATCAATATATTATTAATGATTATGTTATTGTTATTAATTTCAGTGTGCATGGCAGTGGCAGGCTCCCAACAAGAAACATTTTAAGTACCATGTTGTTATTTCTTTCTCTTTCTGAGACCTTCTGTGCTTTCAGACACACGTCACAGAAGTTCTTCCTCTGATCTCTGGGAATCCAGCAATCATGTTTCAAGGAGGAAAGGGATTTTAATGGATGCTTCTTCCCATCAACTGACATCTAGATACAGTATTCCTTTCTTTAATTTTAGGATGTTCTTACTTTGTAGTTACGCTGGTTTTTGTTCATTGGATGCACTTTGAAACCTGAAAAGCTGCAATATGCAAAATTTCTGGTCATGAAATAATTTGCAGGAGGAAGTTCAAATTCTCACCAGCTTAAAGTGATAATGGTCAAAGCATCTGTAGTTCCTGCTAAGCTCCTGCTCTGTCAAAATTGATTTTATTGTTTTGGTGAATGCAATTTCCTTCGGCAATGAAAAATTATAGTGTGTTGTCAAAGGGGGAGGGTTATAATATTTTGTTCTTTTTTCCATTCACTTAGGGCCATTACTTAAAGCATTAATTTGCATATGGTAATACTGGAAAAATAGTGTGTTGATTTTTTTGTTGCCCTTAATATTACTTGACAAGTTCATTTATACTTTTCAGGCAAAAATACACAGTGAAACCTTTTAAATAAATTGGTTAAAAATCACACTGCATTGATTATTCAAACTTACTTACCTAGGACATGATTTTATGAAATAGGGTAGTCTGTTCTCTGGCTGCAACTTAGCTAATAAATATCTAGCAGGAGTTGCCATGGCAATCAGAGTTGGAAAAGTGCTTTTTCAGACAGGCACTTAGGAAGTACAGGACTCCTGATTTTTCTGGAGCAGAGGTCTGCTTCTAGTGATTTAGAAACATGCCAGGAAAAACAGTGTGATTATTAAAAGCTTCACATTTAACATATTCTGTCCAGAAATACTTCAAAATTTTGCTGTAATAGCTGTTGCCCTGATTTTAAACTCCACTTCCTGGATGTTCCAGTTAGCCTGAGGTGCAATATTTTGCTTGGCATTGAGAAATTAAAAGAAATCATAGGACTAAAATAGTAGATCATGAGGACACCTAAAATTGGGGCACTGCAGTTCTTACTTTCTTGCTTGGAATCAGGAACATTGAATTGAGGAGTCTTAGCTTTTTACTTGGTACAAAATATAGGATCTATAGAAACCTTGATCTGGGTGGTACTTGAGGTACAAATCTTGATCTTCAAAGTTTAGATTGCAGAAAACAAGGAGAGGTGTATTTTTGTCTCAAGTTGGAAGAAGCATACCTCAACTTGTTGGAAATCTAAGTGACAATATAGCACTGGAAGATCCTGTATTCCCTGTTCTTATTAAATCTAACCTATAGTTAATGTGATTATATGTAGCAATATTGCAAAATACTGCCCTTATTGAACTGTATTTCAGCAAGGGAGAGCTCAGAGGATTTGGGGTGGAAAAGTGAATGTGAGGCAAGAAGTTTGGATTTTTCATTTAGAAGAGAAAAATGAAGTTTAGGAAACTTGAAGAAAAACATGATGGCAAGACCAGTGAACTGAAAGCACAGATGTAATTCTGTTTGCATAGGACACCATTTAGTGAGTTCATTAAATGTGAGAAA
The DNA here is from genome assembly GCA_038090715.1 of Florisuga fusca. NCBI lineage: Eukaryota > Metazoa > Chordata > Aves > Apodiformes > Trochilidae > Florisuga > Florisuga fusca. Next base: position 7,044,380 of record JAAWXA010000013.1, read on the forward strand.
AATATGATTTTCAATTAGGGAGAGGCTGTGGTGCTTTGTGAGCAAATATCCTGTGGGAGAGCCCACACTGAGGATTTGTTAGGAATCTAGGACAGGAGTAATTTCTGAAAGAAAAATTAAAAAAAAAAACACAACAAAACAAACAAACAAACAAAAAAAACACCAAACAAACATTCATATAGAAAACTAAGAATAAAAGAGCCAAATGTAACAATTTTAGATTCTATTCTACTATGTTCAGCTACTTTGGGACTCAGGCTCTGGAGAAGGATGCCACAAGAATAGATACAAGTCTCTACCACAGGTGTTTAGGTGACTCACATTCATGCATTATATAATATAATAATTTTTTAAATTCTTTAGTGCAAATGCTTCCAGTGAACACAACAGACAATAAATCAATTTTACATTAGGAAAAGATTAGCAGTAAGGAAATGAATGATCAATGTTAATTGTTTTGTATCATTTTCTAAAAACAAAAAAATAATTGTTTCAGAAATATTTTGATTTAGATATTCAATCTCACAGCACACACAGCCCTAACAAAGAGTGAATAGGAAAGGGAGCACTTCATCAAGAACTCACTGGCTGAAATTTGTTTGCCTACATGATTTAAAAGCAAATAATAATAAAATTCAAAATCTGTTCACATCTGGTCTTGGGCAGAAAGTTGGACCAAATAATCAGATTGTGCAGTGTAGTAATTTTTCCAACTCTTAATTAAAATCCACTGAAGTAGTGATCACAGAGCAACATTGTACTGGAATGAAATGGAAAATGATAATTAAAACATAAATTGTGAGCATCTCTTTTTCCATTTTGCTATGCCAGTGAACTGAATCTTATTTAAAATCAAAATCATTTTTGATTCGTAGGATTTCTTTAACTGAAGAAGTGATAAATGCTTCCCTTATAATTAACATAAAAGAGAGATTAGGAGTGAAGAACTCAGTCTTCCAGGCCATATTCTGTGAACTACATTTAAAAAGTGCATGGGGCGTGCAGTATAATAATGGTTTAAAGGACAAATACCCTACTTGGTTATGTATCACTTGGAAGTGATAAAGTGATACAGTGATCCAGGTTTTGATCCATTAAAAGTATTTACTTTTAGAATGTACAGAAAAGAAGAAGAAGGAAAAAAAAACCAACACCCCTCCCCCCACAAACCCAAAAAAACCCCAAACCAAAACATTTAGAAAGGATTCAGTTTTTCTTTAGCTTAATATAAAGGTCACTTAGGCAAGATGGGTTTTGAGCAGAAAAAAACTGTTTGAGAAGCTACCAGTATCAGGTTTTGTTATAAAGTTTCCCAGTGACTGCTTTAAGCACCTTATTGTGTGCAACATAATCTTCAGAGATACTTTGAGATGCTGAACAGCAACTAAAAGTTTTTTAATATCTTCTCTTCTTACTAAGCCACTAAGTATGAAAGATGTTTAGCAATTTCCATCCCTTCATATAGGATTAAGACAATTAAAAACATTGCTTAAGGTATTTTGCTTCTTTTCCCTAGTGCAAAGCCTTTTTAGAAGTAGAAACTCATCATAGCATCAGTCTTGTAGCTGCATAAGGGGCCCCAACCAGTCAAAAGGAACAAAATATTGTCCATATTAATTGTACACTAAACAAGAAATGTGTAGGGAATGCTCTGGCACTTCCAAGCTGCTTTAACAGTCTGTTTAGGCTTCACAAAAATTCTTGTGAAAGGACAGAAGAGCAGGAAACTTTCAAGTTGTTTTGTTGCTCATGGATGTTTTCTATTTTCCTTAAAAATTTTTCAGACTTTGCTTGATACCTGGCTCCTGGCTTCCTGCACCGTTGAGCTGAGAATCCTGTGACTTGGTGATGGCCAATCCTGTGCTGCTATGAACCTCCTGAGTTACCTTGCTAAAATGGTAAGTCTGCTGGGAATGAAAAATTAGGCAGTCATATTGGATCAATGTTTTAAGGTAAAAGGAAACAGGGAGGTAGGGGAGGAGTTCCAGAGGGTGGAGACCTGAAAAGATACCTGGTGTGATTTTCAGTGTGAGCAATTTGCAACAACTTTATATCAGTTGCTAAATGGTTGTCAGAGCTTAGATTTTGGCTGGGATGTGTGAGATATATCCTTTTTTATGGGATATATCTTTTTCATTCAGGTACCTAAGTGTAAGGCAGCTTTGTTAACTTAGTCTAAGTGCATTTAGAGGTACAGTGTTCCATAAAATAGGGTTATATAACAAAGCACAGAAGAAGGAGTTAAAATAGTAAATTAGGGAAGTTTTCCTGTATTTATTTTCAGCCTTGTCCACCCTCCTACCTAAATGTTTCTAAAAATATCTAGTATTTCAAGTCAGAAAAAAATACTTGTCAAATGTGGAACGCTTCGCTTTACTTCTATTTCCTTGTATTACCTCTGCTTACAGGCTGTATAACCCCCTCACAACCAAATATCTTGGTTTTAAAGTATGTCCTAAATCTAAAGCCTTCTGATGCACCTGTTTTTCCATCGGTTATGCATTATAAACTGTCTCTCTTACTCTAGCATTTATTTTATTTTATTTTGGAAACTTACACGCTACTCAAAAGTTGTTTCTAGAAAGTTAGAGCAATGAAAGAAGTATTGACTAAGGCTCTACTACAATTGTAAACATTCTAAGTGAATATTTCATCTAAAATCAAATTTACAGTTCTTATTGCATTCAGTTTCTGCACAGATTGCAAGACTCATGTTCTTTCCCAGTACAACATCAATAAGCTATTTTCTCAAGCAGCTGCTCACAAGTTTCATTTGTTGTGACTATTAACCATAGAAAAGCAACTTCACTATTGGAGCTCAATGATGAAAAGGCACAAAGCATCTTGTTTTGTTGCAGGTATTTTCGGGCATTTTCTGGTGAGAGAGATTTATATTAACACCAAGCTCCTTGCCAAGCTACGTCTGTAATTCAAACAAGCCTTGAAATATTTTATATTGATTTTTTCATAATCAGCTCTGTAATTTCTGTCATGATTCTGCTTAGCTGTGGAGTTTTTATAAAAAGATTGATGAAGGAAATATTTTTCCCACAGTTTCATAAATATAGATTCATAAATATATGTATATTCATCTGTGTGTAAATCAACATACATATAGACCTACGTGTATATGCACACACATAGTTATGTAGGTGTTTTCTGTTCAATATCTACTTGAAAGGTCAATGTTGTCTGAACTTGTGTAAAAATGACAGGAGTAGGAAATTCCCAAACAGCAAAATATCATTGATAGAGTAGTATCAACTGTAAGTGTGTCCAGCTTAAGCTGTTACCCTTGGCTTGCTAAAATTTAGTTTTAACCTCTTCTACAGGAGAAATACTGTGGTAATCAAGCTATTCATTGTTTCTGAGTTGCTCTGGAGTTTTGATTGAGATTTCTATGAAGGGTCAATCATGGACACAACAGAAGTAGCACTGGAAGTTGTTGAAGCTTTTGGGAGTGTTGGGATTGTGGCTGTAAAACACTGAGAAACACCAGAGTGGGTTTGATTTGATTGCTTTGAATGTGGTGTGGCCCAAACATTCTTTATGTGTAAGAAACTTCAGCTATACCCCAGTATTAATGTTGAGGGTGAGTAATAGATATTGGCTCTTCAGTGGCACACCTTCCATGCTGTTTGCTTCAACCATCTTCTTGTTAGAAGCTTTGCTTGAACATATGGGTTGTTTTTTTTCCTCTAGAAGTATTCTAATCAGTCCAAAGGCTGAAATACTGTTTTCTCAGGCAGAAAAATATTTTAATCAGCTAGAGGTTTCATTTCTAAAAGCACACTCCTTATGCAAACTAATTCCAAATCTTAATAGTTCCCATGTCTGGGTAATAAAGTATTTCTTTATCCCAGCTTTAAAAACATAAACTTCACTTCTGAGTGTAATGGGACCAGGATAATAGTCACAGACAGCAAAAAGAAAAAATGCCCCCACTGACAGGTAAATTTCCTTCTGTATTCTTATGGGTCTTTTTGTTTTCTTCAGGCATTTCCTGGGAAGCACATAGCTAGGCAAATGTACTAGGTAGAACTGGTTACACACTGAAGTTAAGTTTTGGATGCTATTTTTAAAGAAATTCACTTTGTCTATGGGTTTGTTGAAAACTTTCTAACATTTGGAAACTGAATCTACTGAAAGACAAAGATATTTCCATTTGTGAATGTCTGAGAAAAGTCTAGACTACCAGTTTATGTAAACCCTGAATGAGGAGTTGCTCCAATTATCAAAATCCATTTTAGAATATTTTCAGCTAATAGGATAAAATAATAGGATTACTTTGTGTATAAACTGATAAAATTATCTAAGCATGCATCTTTATGATCACAACTCACATATACAAAACAATTTTCTGACTTAAAAAAATGCTTTTTTTCTTCCATACTACAAATGCAGTTTTTTAGATCAGAACAGATGGTGGTTTAAACTGGAGACATACTATGAAGTTATAGTTACGGGGATACTGTGTGGTGACAGATGTTAGTAAGAGCTTATGAGTTGGGTTTTTTTAAAACTTTCTTTATTCTAGCTTTGTTTTCATACAGTGTGAATCAACATAATCCTATTTTCCTTCAGAAGGTTCCAAAAATTTTGTTGAATTTTTCCTTCAAAGAACTTCTTAAATGTTCCTAAGTTTCCAACTCACTTTCTAACAAGCTTTAAAGTACAGAAATAAAAACTAGTAATGCATCTCTATTTTCAATCCTACAGAGTAGAAAGCACATATATAAATGCAACAGTCAGAATGGTTCAAAAAATAAGAGTGTGAAATCAATGGACTTGAGTACCATGCTCAACAGACTTGGAGTCTGACAGAGCAGACAGGAAAGTTAATCCTTAACTGAGAAATCTTTACAGAGCACAAACCTGTTAACCAGAGAGATTTAAATCCAGGTGGTGGTGACTGGAGTGCTCCAACTGACCTCAGCATTTTCCCAATAGTAAAGGGAAGCTTTTAAGAGGTTTCCACAAGAGAGTTGAACTGATTTCCTAAAAGCATAGGAAAATTATGCTTTTGTTGCAGGATATTTTTTCCTGATTCTAATTATGCCTAGTCAACAGTTACCTGTTGCCTCAAAATAGACTTAACCAGGGAACTCTGTGGAGAAAAGTTTCAAAAAATGCAAGCAAGCTAGCTGTAAGAATGGATTATATTGATGATTTTGAGGTACTTTTGTTGTTTTTTTTTCTGCAATGCGTTTTTGGGTTTTTTTGCCCTGATCTAGGATCACTAAATCACTCTGATCTAGATGGCCAAATGGCATTGTCAATCAAGACCCTCCTGAGAGAATTTCTCAGGCAGAAAAGATCTCCCAGCAAAGTGGCCTAAGTCTCAAGCACTGTATTCTCTGCAGTTTTCAGTTCAGTTCAGCTCTGGTAATTGCAGATGGCAACTGAAAGGGCACCACTTTTAAGAGAAAAGTATGAATATATGAAGTGGGAAAGGATCCTGTGTGTCCTGTACAAGGTGATCCTGCTCTGGGTCTACCTGGGCATGGTGGGATTTGATGGATTGAAGAAGAAGTTCAGGTGGTTCCACAGGACTGAAAATAGCAAACACTCAAATGTATGACAATGAGGAAAGAAAGTAATCTTTTATAATACAAAGAAAAGTTTTAAAAAGAACAAAAAAACCTGATAACATTCACAAAAATATGTAGATGGTGTGGAGGGATGAGAGGTGATATTAGGCACAATGAGGGATAATTTTTAAAGGCCTTTTAAGTGGGAGAACTGAGAACAGGCTGCCTTAAAACATTTTAAGTCAAGGTAAGAACTGTCTTCTTTGTAGACAGTTCTTAAGTATTTTTCATACTCCATCATAGTCATCTCTATAAAGCTGTCATTTTACATTATAACTGTCTGTAAAAGGAAAACTTGGCTGAAAACTCAGTTCTAGGATTAAACGCCAGACTAGTAAAATTGTATTTTGCTCCTCTGTTGGTTGTAAGCTGACTCTGCCTAGCCTGGTGGTATTATTGATATTGCTATTTGTAGCACTCACAAGCTTAGGAAAAAAAATGTGTATCAACCTTTTGATTTTTGCAATCAATGAAGGACTGCACTAGTAATCATGAAGTGAAGATTTAGGCAAAAACTTGAGCAGTTGGTGAGTAGCAAGCAGTATTTTCTTTCAAAATTACTACACAACCTACAGACCAGAAACTATGTCTACAGCACAGATTGGCAATTGCATTCTTCATTAGCCTTTAGCAAAAGTATATCTTTGGTGGCATGCTTAGTGGACAGCTCATGATTCTAACCATGTTCTTGCTAAAAACTCATTAAGTGCCAGTAAATATGAGGGGAATGAGAAAAAAGCAGGAAGATGAAAGAGGCAATGATGAGCCAATAGGGGGAAGTTGTGTTTTCTTCCACTGTGTAAACAGAACTGCAGTTGCTCTTTCAGCACTTACATATGTATGGCAAATAACTTGTCTGCAAGGAGAGCATTTTATGTGGGTCTACAGTAACTTTGTGGGCACAGAGGCAGTGGTAACATGCAGCAAGTATTAAATGGATAAAAGTGCATAAAGATTTTATTTGCCTGGGCAAGCTACGGAAACCTGGCAGAGGGGATCTTGGTGGCACAACACAGCAAGCTCTGTGTGTCTTGTTGGATTAAAGACTAGATTTGTGTCTTAGCCAATATAATGTCATGTTGAATTATGTAAATCCCATCACAGAAATGCAAACACAATGCAGCAGCAGAAGCACTCTTTGGCATGGGCTCTTCAGCTATTTTCCTGAAACCAATTTGATGTCTTGCTACAGATTGTTTTTCCCTTGAGGCCCAGCCACACTGTTAGTTGAATCTAGTTCTTTTTTTTCTGAATTATTAGGTTGTAAACCTCATAGGTTAGTAACAGCAATGTTTATTTTTCATAAGTAAACTTCCTTAGGACAACTAGAAAGTGGGAGTAATAGTAAATAATGAAAGTGGTTTGAATCTGTGTGTGACATTCATCTAACAAATATTTAATGTTTAAGGTGAAAATATTCACTGATAGTAGGATCTACACATTCATACAGCCAGACAGATTTTCTATTTGACTTTCAGAAACTGAAAATACTGAAGACTAGCATTAACCAGTCACTGAGCTCTGTAATACCATTCCTCAGACAGTGAAAGATCATCCTATTTATAAGCTCAGACTGGTTCAGAGTGCATGGAGAAAGAAAAGCAGTGCATGGGCTTAATTCACATCTTTCCCTACGTGGGTAGCGAGAGGACAGAGCCAGACAGATGATAGAAAAAGACATTTCAGCCTTTGTCTCTGTGCAGAGCAACAAATTAGGAAATGTTTCAGCAGGAGAAAAGGGGTAAGGAGCAGAATAAGACAGCAGTTCGGAATAACTGTGATCAAGTGGAAACCTGTTCTCTGATGAGGTATGCCATGACTGTCAATTTCTCCTTTGCTTAAGGCATCCTAATTATGGTTCTAATCTAGCTGTAAGTGCTAGAGCTGTAATACAGCTCCCACTCTAACCCAGCCCCACTATCCTGGCATTTTATAACAAGCTGTAAAACCATTTCAGGGATGAAAGTTCAGACTCTTAACTACAGCTTTTGGACACAAGCTTAAATCATGCCCTCAGACTAAAATGCCTTCCTTTCACTTTTTAATGTGTTAATATTAAGTCTTAATATGGCTAAAATAGTGGTGAATTTTCGTTTAGGACAGCTTTTTACAGCCCACGCCGTATATTATAGGTATTCTGGGTATCATGGAAAAGGATTTTTTGCAAATGTCAGATTCAAGCTCTGCAGTACATCCAAAAAAGATTAGGAGATGATAAAGATGATAGCATACCTTAAATTACATATACCAGAGTTTGTTTTTCTTTCTAATGTCTTTTCCAATAAATATGAAATAATTTATCAGTGTCCAAATGTGAGCTTAGCAGCATTTAGTTTACTACTATTCTTTCATTTTATAGATCTACTTACATTAACCTCCGTGTTCAGGAATATTGAGTAGCTATGTGGCATTTATAACTTCTCCTTCCAAAGCCACTCTCCATTTAGAGTAAAATAAAAATGAAAATGTTACATTGGCAAAGTCAGTATTTAAAAAAAAAAAAAGGGGGGGATAAGTATTTCAAAACAGAATAAGTATTTTCAGTGGCACGATAATACTCATGCCTTAAATCTTCCTTTTCAGAATATTTTGGTTTAGTAGGTTGGTTTGACACTAATTGTATGTAACAGTTGTCTGCAAATGTGCAGCAAGACTGTCTGTTGAGATCTGTAAAAGCACTAATAGCTTCTGGAACTGTTTGCTGCAGGACCAGTAGGTTGATTGCAGCTGTTGGCAATGATGAAAATGGGCATCAAGCTGAGACAGTCAGAGCTTGTCCTGACGTTAAAGGATTATCCACCAAAAGAGCTAATTGGAATACTGGATCAATGATTGAGCTTTGAAGTCACTGGTTCTGGGCACAGGTGAGATGCTTTGTCTTGCCTGTAGATAATATATGACATGAACCCTACATAATTTAATGAACCACTACAAAATAATAATTCAGTCACAATTTATTCCTGCCTTGAGAACTCTCATTATTAGTTTATCAAAGCAATTCAAAGGTGTATTGACATAATTTAGGAATGGAGATGTATAAAAGCACATTTGCACTCCCCTACTGTAGCAAACACTAGGTGTTTCTGGATAATTTATGATTTAAAGACAGTGTGCAGTGTAGCATTTTCTCTTGTGCTTCCTTAGCCTTGCTGTAAGGTGAATGCATTCAAATGAAGACCTACTGCTTGGATCTGAGAGTAGATTTTGCTCTTGGCTGCAACAGTTGCAAAATATGTGATATTGCCTTGCTTAAGGCCACGTTTCTTTTAAAATCTCCACCATCATTACTAATGTTAAACATGTAAATGACAACCAAACTGAATTTCATTACTTTTATATATTTTTGACGCTTCTATTAAGCTTATAAACACCCTGTGTGTAAAATATTGCAATAAAGCTTGAAAATATAATGGTGGATGCATTAATTTTCAAGGAAACTATGTCCTAAACCAAGGAAACAAAACCCAGAAAAAACTCAAAATCAGTGTGTTTCAGGTCTATGTATGGTAGTCTTCAAACATGTATCTATCAGTCAGAAGGAAAAATCAAATCTAGAAAGATATCAGGCATTGTCCAGCAGGCCTAGAGAGTAAGGAGTGAAGTACCTAAGTCACACACCTATAGGAAAAAGTGTCACAGCCTCCAGGTGGGATCCAGAACTGCTCAGGGAAGAGATGAATACAGGCTCTTGGCATGGCTATTCCTGGCAAGAGCCACCCAGCAAGTGTCACTGAGGTCACTGAAGTACTTCATTGGAGAGCTTTAGGTGCAGGGATCCACATAACCTGGGAAGTAGGCAGCCTTTCTCCTGGGGACAGAGCTGTCCCTTACCTTCAGAAATGATCCACACGCTGTTGTGTTGAGATTTCCCGTTGCTGAAAGGACTTCCCACCTTCTTGGAAAGGAAGGTGAAGTTGTGGGTGTGTTTCTATCCTCCTGCATGGCCAGCCTGTAGCTCTGAGGGTTTCCAAAGCGTTTTGCCCTTCTCTGTCTGAAGCTGAATTTAATTAATTAAATTTTTGAGGAATCAGCTCTAGCAGTTGTGGTCTAAAAATCACAACTCTAAGCCCCAGGAGAGACATAACAGAGAAATCCTTACTTAACTGGGAAAAACACAACAGACATAGAAGTTGAGCTGATGCTGGGGAAAGAAACAAAAAGACTGAATAGTTGAAGGCATTCAGTAGACCTACATGAGTTTTTAGATACTATGAAGTGTACCACCTGTGTTAGGTAGAACCTATGGGATTGCCAGGATTAAAATTCAGATTTAGATGACTGAAGTCCTGCTTTCAAAATTTGAATCTTTTGTTTGATTTCAGTGGAATACTGTCTTGTTTTTCTGGATCTGTAAGACAGTAAGAGAGAGAAAAACAGTAACAGAAATTGAGAGCAGGATTATGAATTACAACATGTAAAAGGATGAGTTCATATAAGTTACCACAGAAACAACTTGATTTTTTTTTCCTTGTTGTTTTAATTTATTTAGTTTGATAATGATAATTATGAAAGCTAGGAGAAAAACAGGGGGGAAAAAAGGAATCCCTTTGGCAATTTTGTTAGAAATTGAGTATATTAGGATTTTTTAATGGAAATACATCAAATTTTAATTGGATTCTCAACAAGAAATACGTCAAAAATCTAAATAATGGAAAATAATTACATGTTGTAAAAATAAATAAAGATTTGTTTTCATAATATCAGTTTAACTTTTAAATAATATAAGTTCAAATAGCTGTAACAAATGCAGAAAAAAATAATAGCATTCAAGGATAGAAAAAGTAAAGGTTGTCAATGTCATGAGCTTCACACTTTCATGAAATATCACTGTTGGTTTTGGGTCATAAGAATGATAGCTTCACTTGGAAAAGAGCAATGAATCATGTAGAAGGCTTGGGAAAAAATGAGCTTTCATCTACACATTGCTTTATTATTAACCTGAAAAGTTATTGCCTTATCTTGGAAACCTACATGCCATCTGGAAGCTACTCCATGGTTGAGGGATCTATAAAGATGTGCTTCAGTGGAAGGAATACATTTATGTGAAAGCATCACACCTGATGTATGATGCACTAAGCTTTGATTTCATGGTCTCATGCAGACTGCACAAATATCACTCACTACAACTTTTACTAGGAAATGATAGTCAGGAATGGATGAATAGGAGCTAGAGATCCTGTAATTTCAAAAGCTTACTGGCTGTATTTTAGTTCAGTTAGTTGTTTCTAAGTTATACGTTTGATAGCATTGAAACCTTACTCTAAATAACAATAGAATGATACACTTGAATGTTTACCTCAGAGTTGCAGACTAAGTTTAATTTCTTTGAAAACTCAGGCAGTAGTTTGATTCTCTAGAAAAAAATCCAAATATTGAAATCTGTGCACGAATGAAGAGAGCAACACTTGGGAGTTAACAGCTGAATGAGATTTTAAAATAACAAAACAAGTCTCAGGCATCTATCATAATGATAGACATGGGATGTTAATGCAAAACAAATTGAAGTCTGTCATAGTTATATCAGGTAAAGTTTTCACCTGGCCCCACCATAAGCATCTATTGTTTAGTTTGGGGAAGAGGAGGCTCAGGGGAGACCTCGTCACTCTCTACAACTCCCTGGAAGGAGGTTGGAGCCAGGGGGGGGTTGGGCTCTTTTCCCAGGCAGCTCTCAGTAAAACAAGAGGGCATGGGCTTAAGCTCTGCCAGGGGAGGTTTAGGTTGGATATTAGGAAAAAATTCTTTCCAGAGAGGGTGATCAGGCATTGGAATGGGCTGCCCAGGGAGGTGGATTCTCTGTCCCTGGAGGTTTTTAAGATGAGACTGGATGTGGCACTCAGTGCCATGGGCTGGGAACCACCCTGGTAGTGGACTAAGGGTTGGACTTGATGATCTCAGAGGTCCTTTCCAACCCGGATGATTCTGGGATTCTGTGATTATAACCTTTACCGTTTTGTCAAATTTTGGGTGGCTTCTCACAGGATGGACTCGAGCTCCTCTTTATCAACTAACCCCCTGACAAACTTCAAAACCCTTTGAAAAAGAACAGATGCAATAGAACTGCTTAGACAAAGGACTGGCAAAACACTTCTTGTGAAGCCTCATAGTATATTAACTCCCCTGTCTTGTTCACTAGAAACAAAGGAAACATCAGAAGATGCAGTGAATTAGAATGAGTTAAAGAGTTAAAAGGTTGGAAAGAGTTAAAGGTTGGAAAAGTTGGAAAGGTTGGAAAAGTTGCATGCAACCAAAAACTTATGTTAAAAATGGGAAGTGTTGGAGTACAGTGCTTTGCCTCACTTATCTATCTACACAAATTTAGCAGAACAAATTTGTACAGATGCACTTCAGGACTAAAATGAACACTTTGGGCCTGATGTATTTTCAGATGAGAACATACAGATCCATACTCTATACCTCTCTTGTTCAAACTGATGAATTAGGTTGTTAATTGTCTAGGTGGAACAATTACTAAAGCAGATAAAGTGCACATCTTTTGCCTGGCAAACATACTTACTCCTTAAACAGCTACTGAAGTTATTCCTATACTCTCTTTATGGAAATAAAAGCAAGAAAGCTTCCGGAAATACATCATACCCAAGATAATACATTGCTATAACATTGGTATTGAAAAATGCTGTAAAAAATCAATTAAGTCTTGGTGACATTTCTGGCTTGGGGCCAATATTCACAGGGCTTCTGACATACATTTTTATAAGCTGTGTGTGGATTTTTTTCAACTCAGAGGAGTGCTGCCTGGGTTACCTATAATAATATAATGTGATTTCTGTTAGCAGCCTGGAAAAGAGCTGAAATTTGAATGTGGTCTTTATGTTGTTTTTCAGACCAGCATTTATTATTATACTTGAAAAGGATGAAGCTTACAATTCTGCCTTACCTGGAGATGAGGTTTCATGTGGAGCCTTGAGTAAGTTCAATAGAGATGCAGTATACAAACATACTAAAACACGTTGTGTAAGGTTGAGGCCATTCTCCTAATTCTTTTGCTCAGAAAAATAGTAAAATTTCAACACATAGCATTTACTGTTAGAAAATAAATTTTTCATAGAGTAAACCAGTTAATTGTGACTGTACTCATTTTCACTTTTCCTGACTATCAAGTGTTGGAATGTGTTTTTCCAGTCATTTCATGGCTTCTCTTCGGGCTTTACCTTAAGAGAAACACAATCATTAATGCAGTTCTGTTTGAAAAATGTCATCCTCATGACTGAAGAGTCACATATGGATGGAAGATGGTTTTATCATAAGATTGTACCTGCTTTGGTGATACTAAGACTAATATCTAAGTCTGACCTGGCTGAGTTTAGTTAAAGATGATTGTAGTTAAGTACGTACACTTGTGATAAATTCCTTTCTGTTTCTTTCTGTAACATATGGATTTATCTAACAATGTGTTGACTGTCACTTGGAATCAACATCTTTATAGGTTGTGCCAGCCATATGACTTCTGAAAACCAGGGTTTCAGCTTTTATTAACATCACATAAAAAGCACTGAAAAAGTGTTTAGGGAAAATTAATGATACAAAAACTGTTCAATCTCACAAGGAGTGTTACCAAGAAAAAGAAAAAAGAAATACAAATCTGAAAAATAAAGAACAAAAAACCAAACTCTATGTCCTAAAGTGATATTGACTTCATATAAATGTAGCAATTTATTCTTTTAAAGCAAGACTATACTTTTATATGTCTGATTAACAGAGCAAAGAAGCAAATGTGTGTTCCACATATGCTTAAACTAATTAATTTTAAAAATACAAACTTCTTGATACTAAAGGCATTAATTTATATGATGCTTGCAGGGGAAAGAGTGTTTTATATCACCTTTGTTTTCCTTGTTCTGTCATAATGCCATGCCTTTTATTTTGATTTCCTAGTGAGTACAGAGAATGGCACAAGGCACAGAGATGAATTAAGCCTGATAGAAAATTTCCAGTTATGTTTCAATAGTAGAAAATAGAAATAATTTCCAGGCTATATCACAATTATCATAATATCATTACTTTCTGTAAATGTTTTTGCTAATATTTCATGCTGTGCTGGTATAATATGATAGGCTGTCAGTGGAATGAAGTACTTTGTGGAGCAACTACGTAGTTATGATAAGATTTAGAGCCAGCTGTACCTGGTTTTAATACCTGAAATAATTTCTCACCTTTTTTTGGTATTACACACTGTGTAAGCTCATTGATACATTTATTCATAGCTCTAAAGAGGACTGTCTAGGAAATTTAACAGTATATTATTATTATTATTACCTTTACAATACAAATCTGTCAAATCTGAGACTTTTAAAGGTTTTTAAATATGATAGATTCACGAGGCATTCATCCAGATCTCACTGAAATCTCAAGGCAATGTCAGAAATATTCAGCATACTGATGGAATTCAGTGCTCTGCATCCTGTAAGATTGCTGTGGGCCTTTTTTATTGGTGTCTGTCCCTTCTTTCTCATTTTAGTAATGTTTTCCATGCAGTCATGCAACTGGGAAGTGGAAGACCAGCCTGAATATACTTTGAAGTTGAAGTAACCTCCAATTCTCAAAGGTAATGTTTGGTCTTTTAATCTCTCTATCCCTCTTCATTTTATTTCAATCTGAATTTCAGATAAACTATCTTACAGGTGCTAAAATAGTTAGAAAGAAAACAAACACAGACCCCTTCTTCCTTCTCAGTCTGGAAATAACACAAGGTCTGTCCCCAGAGATGTTTTAAAGGGCATAAGATCTCAATCATTCAGCCTTAGTGTTTAACAGATGTGGAGGCTCATTAGTCCCTGAAGAAAAGGAACCAAGCAGTAGCAGAACCAATGTGCATAGCCATTTTCTGACTACTTAACAGTTTTGATGGATAAATAAACTTCTTATATGCAATAATCCAAAAGTCAAGCACCAATTGTATTGGATGTGCTACTGTAAGGTGCTAAGCACCCTTTGTTTCCTGTTATGCTGAGCATTCTCTGCTTTTAAGACATTATTTTCAGCCTGTTATCTGCAAGCAAATTTGAAGGCAGTGCCATATGAGAAACCCTTTGTACTAAAATAATTAAAAAGGCTTACTGGAAAGAATCTCTTTTCTGTAAAAGGTGAATCAAATTTTAATAGACACTGTTTTACTAGTATAATGAATTACTCAAAGTCCAGTTTGCCCTTTCTGTAAAGTATATCTTGCAAAAAGGATGCTCCTGATTGTAAGTCTATAAGTCTCTTTTACATGACAATTGCTTAGCATTTCATGGAATTTTTTACTCTTTCATTGCCACCAGGAAAATACAAAATGCTGCTTCATCAGTAGAAAGTCTAGCAGTTACCAGTTTCAGTCTGAGGAAAAAAAAAAATGTGTAGAAAACTGTATGAAATTTCCATTTCAACATAGATGACCATCAAAGCCTTTATGCAGACTTCAGGTCAGGTAAGTAACTGGATCAGCTAATAACAGTGCTAGTAACTCCTCTTCCAGTGCCTCTTGAAGAACTTCAGGAATTATTTAATGCAACGCAAAGCATTTAATTAGATCAACAGCAAAAAGAAGAGAACACTGTCTCTCACAAGGAACTGGTGTGTTTACTTAGCTATTAAACATTTTTATAGACCAGAACATATGGTAGATAGTTTTTTCCTTCATAAATTTATTGTCATATATCAAGAAGCAATAGTACATTATAATAACAAGGTTTTGTATGATGAGACCTGCTTTTCAGCACTAGCTGGCTGCATTGAGCACAGTGCTTACAGACCTTTTTTATACATTTTTTTAAATTTTATTTTTTAATTTTCTTTTTAAGTTTTCCTGCATTGTAGCTAGATCAAGTAAATATTACTATCCTTCATCTCATAAGGAAAGCTTCTGAGCAAGCAGTGTAAAAGTAGTAGATACAGGACACTGTTCTTCACTGAAGATAAAAAAGACACATTCCTCCTGTATTGGAAAATAACTTCATTATAAAATTATTTAATGGAAGTCATAGTCCCTTGCATTTAGAATATTTTTTTCCAATATTTCACATTTCTTTTAATTATATGTTTTATGAAATAAAGCAAAGAAGAATGGGGGAGAATGACGCCAGAATGGTTTAATAATCTAAAAATGTGTGAAATGCAATAAATTACAAGCATTAAACATCATATTTACACACGCAAGCCACCCATTTTTTTATTTTAAATAATATAAGTTACTGTGGCAAAAGTCTTCAAACATGTAACAGCTGAGAAAAAAATTCTTAAAGAAAAGAAAGTAGCATGTTACTTTAAAAAGGGGAGTTAAAAGCTAAGAACAAAAAATCAGTTCCTCATTTATCACTGTATACATAAGTGGCAAAATTAATTGTAATTAATTTAATTTGTATTGAGTTGTTATTATTAATAATAGTGATAGAAGTTGTTTGAGTCAAATTAACATAATGCTCATGTCAATAAACTCAAGAAGGCAAGAAAGAAAATACCAAGGGAGCTGTAAAGTTTCATTGTTTTGTTTCCAAAACTAGACCAGAAATTTCAGGCACTGGTACTTTGAAATGTTTTATCTGTTTCCTTTTGTTTTGCATGATTTTTGACAGTAAATGTCAGTCCCATGCTTTCTGGCATTTTGAATGCAAAATATTGCTTTATAAATTCCATTTTCAGGCCTCTTACAACTGCAGTAAACACTTACTTGTAGATGTCTTATAGACACAGAATACATGGAGTTTGGAAGAGTATTTTCTAATGAGGTTGCTGATAAAATCAGAGGTGTTCCTCATTTTACCTTGTGCTATTTTTAAGCCTTGACTTAATGTGAAGTTTTGCTCAGTATGTGAATTGCTAGCTAGAATGGTGTGAAAGCAGAGTAACACTAGAAACATTTTCCTGAGGTATGTTTTTATAGTGAGCCACTGCTTATGGCACTTCTTTCTGTAGGCTTTCTACCCATTCTTGGAGCAGTTACTGTGTCACTTGGAGCAGTTTATTGTGTTGACATTTATACAAGAGTAGCAGCACTGAAATAATCAGTAGTTGTGGACAGGACCACGAAGATTGTTAAGAGTTTGTTCCAATCTTTGTAAGATTGCAAGTTACTTGCCTCACTCAAATGATGCGTCGTAGTTTCTGGAATAATTGAGTTTGGTCTCAGATAAATGTTATCATTTGTATCATAGATAGGGTTCAGCAAATAACATGCATGTGTTTTGAATGCAAACGCTTAGAGGAGAAAGCCTTGAGTTACTTTAGGCCAGTTGCCATTACTTTGCTCTGTGAAAAAATGAGCAGTGTCATTTCCCTGGGAGCTTCTGAAGGGCTCTTGGCTCTCATCATAGGTAGGAGCTGCTATATTTAGTAAAACAAGGATTTTAAACTATTAGCTTAGTAAAAAATAATGTAGAATACATTTCAGTAAAAATCAAGGTAGACACTGTGAAACACTCTCCAAAGTACTTTTAACAGAATAGATGCTAGATCAATCCATGACAAATATTCTGTTTCATTCTTTCATCTTCCACTGAACCCAGGACAAACCATTGGTCAGTGTTAGGATTATGAGGGTGAGTAAACTAGAGAGTATGGAGTCATGCTGAACCTATTGTTAAGTGTTCTATACTTAATTTTGTACTCTGACTTGATTTTAGGACAGTATACAGTAGGAAAATAATTATGGCTCCTTAGCATGCCAAGCTACCTCAGATTGCCTTCAGATTTTTTTAAGTATAAGGGATAAGGTTCTGTAAAGGAGCATATGTGAACTGTACTTGAGTGCCACTTTGGAAAGGATCAGTAATTCTTTTAGGCCAGTTCCCACCAGGTAGCTGTGTGAAAAAATGAGCAAAAGATTTTCAGATAGGTAGAGAACTTACTGAAGTGCCAGTGGGAGGAAAATAGCTACTAGGTTGTGTTCTGTGAGAATATAATGAGTGTGCCACTGTGGTGCCTTCAAACATCATCTGAGTCAAAAAATACACAGTTTGGGCTTCCAAACAAGTTACAGTGGAGTAAAGAATAATCACTGATTTTCAAAGCATGAATAAAAAGTCTGGGACTTTTAAAATTCTTTGAAACCTGCAAGTCTTACCTTAGTCTCAGCAGGTCTTACAGAGTTCTAGTAAGAATGGAAAGGGTGATATAGGTTGAAGATAATCATTAGCATACTCTGAAAGGAAGGCAGGAACTCTATTATTTTTAATTTTTTTTTTTTTTTAGGTGCAGCTGACTAAGGGCTGTGTCAGTTGCAGTCAGTTTATATTGTAGCAGAGGAATATATTTAACAGGAATTCCTGGTTAATAAATGCATTTGATTTTTTCCTTTTGCAGCCAATGCTTTTTCTCAGTTCATCATCATTCAGGAGGGTTCTCCTTATCACAGAGGAGCACTTTAAACTTTGAGATAGCCAAAAGGTTCCACCTCCATAAAAGAGAACACACAAACCTTTTGTGTGTGTGAGTATAGGAGAAACACTACACTGTGTTATGTTGGAAAATGTGGACAGGCCAATTTTTGGCAAGGTGTTTATGCTGGAGCATCTCTGCTTTGGTTACTGGATATTATTTAACAGGCAAATTGCAAATACCACTTGAGGGGGAGCATCCTTCATCTTTTTTTCTGCATTAGGATTTACTAAAATGGTAACAAGCAATTGATAGTATATACCCCAAGCTACTGTAGAACAGTAATCAATAGTTTTTGTGGGGAAGAACTAGACGTACAGCTTCTCAGTCCAGGTAGATCTTGGGTCTACTTGAAATATCTAGAGTTTTTTGAGGGTTCCCCACCATATCTGTACTTCTGGGAATGCTCAGAACTGATGGGGGCTGTATATCCCATATTTAGAAGCTCTCTGAATGGGACAGACTGCCTGTGTACTGGACACAGTCTTGCCCTATTATCTGAAGACCAAAACAGGAGGGCACATGTCAGGGTCATATCTAGCACTTCTTTTTTTGCCACTTGGACTGCAGAACACTTAGTCACAGGGTTTCTATACTGTTGTCTCTGAGGCCCAGGCACCACCCACCAAATGAAGTGCACCCAGTCTGTCAGATGGTTTCAGCTTTTTCCCCAAGGCACTTATCACTCACTGTGAAAAAGGGCCCAGCACAATGGCATAGAACTTAAGAGGATTTCTCTGAGCTTCAAACTGCAATGAAGGGCTCTTCTCCTTTAATGAGGCTTTGAACCTGCAACTTCAGGCTTGCAAAGCCTGCACTAGCACCACCACCTCCTCCCGAGGCTGTGGATGTGCTTCAGGCAGAGCTAATCCACGTTCTCATTTCATGAATTTAAAACTAAGGGGGCTTGCAGAAAGCATTAAACTTTACCTTAGGTGTTCAGTAGTAAAAGAGCATCCATATGTCACTCTGGTTTCAAAAGTAGATAAGGCACTCGGCTGCATTCTTTAATGCAAATCCCTCTAAAACCTTATATGCTATTAGTAGTCTGGTAGTTATTTGATGAAAGAGAAAATTAACTTTTCAAAGAGCAGGGCAAAAAATAGAACTGAGTCTATTACACCAACCAATCCAATATTCTGCACAATGAGATAGTGTTTCTTTCTACTCATTAAGCCTAGCAAAAGCAATCAACAGAAGCCTGAAATGATAATTGTACAGAAATGAGATCTGATTAAAAGCAGAGATGGGCAGGTATTGGAAATAACCCACCTATCTGAAAGAAAGTGCATAGTCTGTACAGTGTGAGTGTTGGATTATTTAACTCGGCCTTGCAGGCCTGGATTTCTTTCTAGCCAAACCTGCTGTAGATTAAAACAACTGAGGTAATAATGGACACATGTCTGGTTAAAACTGAAGTATAAATAACATGAGAATTAAAACCATAATGGTAATTCATCTCAAAGACTAAAATGTTACATTAATTTTGTGATCTCTTTGTCACTTATTCTACCCCAAAGCATTCAGGAAGCTACAGTAAATCAGAAGCTGGGTTACACCATTTAATTAGAGAAGATTAAAATGGTGTTAGGTTTGCCTGTAAATTCAGTAGCAACAGTTATTAACTGGTGTTTATCTAAAATTACAGGATGAAAAAAGCCCTGTGTTGTTCAGGATCCTATACTGCACTAAGTGTGGGGGGGAAGCTCACATTTCTCATATTGTTTGGGAATTGCTGGTGAGCAGCAAACTGCCAGGGGAATTGCTCCTTGAAGAATAATTTGGGGTAAATGGGAACAGCTAATGTGAGACTCTTGTGTGTGCTTTTTCACATAGCCACAAGCAGGCTGGAGACTCTAAATGTTTAAGATTAATCTGATAAATAGCAGCCCCTTTTCCAGCCCATGCCACGCTGAATCTGCTGAATATGGGGAGAGATGGAGGAAAATTCATCAAAGGGAAATGACAAGAGGGTAGATCTAAAGTTTACCCAACTCTTATCTGTCATAATGCAAGATGATTTATGTACACTCCATCTAAACTGTATGCAGTGCCTCCTCTCTCTTCCGGCACGATAACTGCATTTCAGAATTATTTTTGTGTTTGCATCCATTTTTATTTCTCCTTCAGTCTGCCTTTCCCTCTTCCTCTCTGCTTTGTACAAAGCAAATATTTTCCTTCTTGGGTTCCTACTACTGTATCTCCACCTTGCACAGGGAGGAAATTTCAGTTTACTTCCTGGGGAGAAGGGAAGACCTGAGGTAGTCAGGGTCTTAATTAAGAAATCCTGGGAGATATGGGAAGAAAAAGGGTGAATCCTCTCTCCTTAGACACAGGCAAATCGGGCACCTTCTTGGCCCTGACAGCCTGCTGGCAAAGACTGCTGAGCACTACCCTGCTTTGGGGTCCTGTTTTGGGACTGACCCATCCCCTAGGTGGATCTAAGAGAAAAGTGGTATTGCAGGAAGGCTCCAAGTCACAGCCAAACTCTTTGCTGTGTCAGGGTTACCGTGGAGACCTGATTTAATATTGACAGTAAAGAAGAGGTGCTTGTTTGAAAACATTTTTTTCTGAGGGACTGCATTAGCTGTGCTGTACAGGATGCCTGAGCTGTGATAGAGCAGCAACAACTGTGGCCACGAGTGCATGATTGCTTTTTGCAGGCAAAAAGGTGTATAATGTGAAATATTCAGCTGAATCATGACTTCAGGAAAACAAAAGCTCAAAAGAGAAGATGCTTCTGCTAAAGATAGAAGGAAAACAGGAGGTGCTTCTTACAGGAGTGAAGAGACTGAACTGCTTAGTTTACAAAACAGGCAATTTTTATTTTTTATCCTACGTTTTGGGGAAAGTGCTATAAAAAGTAAAAATACTGGGAAACTTCTCATCACATAGAGTGTTACTTGTACCATATGAGACAAGACCTGTGTATAGGCTTCCACTGCCTCTAAGTTACTCGTAATTTTCTTGAAGCCATGATTCTGAACAATGTATAGGTAAAGAGATGAGTCACAGGAAAGCTGTATAAGTAACTGTAGTGACGTTCAACAGTAGAAAAAGGTAGCAACCCTGTCAGGTAACCAGCTGGAAGAACAAGCCTAAAATCCAGATAAAGACAACAAGATGGATGATGGTGCTACAGGTGACAGCAAAATAGACAAAGGTCTAATTTTCAGAAAGCCTTGAGGCAAGCAGAGATTTACCTGTGCAGCCACAGGTAGTGTACCTACCTAAGGCTCCCAGACTATTGGAAGTGCTGTTCCTGATGTACAGCTTTCTCCCATCCCAAATTAACTTCTCTCTATGCAAAATGAGCAAAACAGCACACTGAGATGGTAACCACATGAGAGGTGTCCTACAGAGTCAGGCCAACTCCGTGCCAATGGTCTAGCTTGATTTTCTGTCTTTGACAGTGATAGTAATGACAAGGATGCTGATAAGGGAGCATACAGGTCAGACCACTACCTACTCTGTAGACAAACACCTCTTTTGGTTCGTTTTGAATGATCTCCTGCAACATTTATTGAGTGCCAGTAGGTCTTCTAATTTAGGATTTGGCACCTTATAAAGCCCTTTGTAAGACCTGGTCACTGGACATATGGAAAGGCAATCAGCAGATGAGAAACTGGCCAAGTGGCAGCTCCAGGCTTGCTCTGCATGCACAGCAGATCTGCTTTGCCATGTGCAGGAGATGATACAGTCTCAGAAATTCCAGAGAAGCTCAGTTTGTTTTGACTCTGCCTTATCATTATAGCCACAATGGTGCCCATCTCAATAGTTTCTTGCTATTCTTCTTTCAGCTTTTGTCCCACGTAGGTTATGATCAAGACAATTACTAATAAAAGTGATTGATTAATGTTTACCTGCATTTGAAATTTTTGAGTAGGCACATTAGGAGAATTAATTGGTAACACTTGCATTTACTGCTGTCCACTGAAATTTGATGCTTTAATTTTGTCTTTAGAGCAGCTGCTTAAAGCTGATGATTCATACAAAATACTGGAATTAGGCCTGTGAGAGATAAGATAACAGGGTGTAAAGGGGATGTCAGTGATACCAAATAAATGCTGTTCCTTACAAAACTTCAGAAACTAAGGAGTGTCTCCCATAAATATTTATTGAGGACCAAAACTGTGCAGTAGTTTTGCCACAAGGGATTTATATTCTAAAAGTAGCACAGAAATGGAAAGCTGTGCATTTTTGTCTTTCTTTCAGACTGTACATATTCACAATGACATCCATTTGCTTCTTTGCATTTAATTTACATATTTGACTGCTTCATCTGCATGAGTCTCAATTATCCATCTTCTCTGTGATGACTTGTCTCATTGCAACTCTTCTGAAGGAACTATAATTTTAAGAAAGAAAGGAGTGGAGGGGAAAAACAAAGTAAATTAGGATCCTAGGGTCCCAAATGGCAGAGTAATTCTGATTTGACATTCAGGACACTCACGTGCACTCTGGCCCTTAGAGGTGAGGATTTAACATTGTTATAAATAAGAAAGAGTCCTGGATTAGCCACAATACATTTCTGTGTTTGGTGCTGAGATATTGTCTATTCTACTGTCATTACTGCGTTATGCCTGTCATCTGAGTTGTACTTGTGTGTTTTTTGGAAAACAGACATGCAAGGAGGTAGGAAAGAGTTATTTTAAACTGGTTTTGAGGTTTCTAAAAAAAAAAAAAAAAAAAAGATAAAGAACCTAAGTGGCTGAATGAAAATGCATATTTATTTGGTGACTTTTCCTTGCAAATACACCTTTTCCTGGGGGGAAAAAAAAAAAAAAATTGAATGTCTTAAGCCAACAGTAATTATTCTGCCCTTTTTTTAAGGGAAAGTAATGGAGGAAACAGGGATTGCTATTCTGGTTTTAGTAGGCTGGTATTCTATAAAAATTTTATTTTTGCATGATGCATGCCAGGATTAAGTGGTAGTAAAACAATATTCTATGGCATTGAAGAACAAATGGACGTTGCTAGAAAAGCTGTGTAAACATTGCAACAAAGATGGTTCCTGCACAGAAACAATGCATGAATTAATATGCTGCACCCTGTTTGCTTGGGCTAAGTTGGTAAAAAGGGTAAAACGAAATACTTCTTATGTTCTGGTTGATACAGATTAATATACACGTTAAGATTTTCAGGCTACTTTAAAACAGCACTGCCTAAGGAATGCTGCAGAAGTGTTCTTTATTTAGGCAGCATCCTTGAGCTTCACTGTGTACAATGAAGTAATATCAGAAAATCTGTCTGTGTTGGCTGTGTGTGTTCTGGCAAATCTTTATTACACTCTCTCTTCACTGACCACTGCACGTTGGAAACAACTTATGCAAAATCTTATTTTTTATACTTGGGGAATATAGTTAAATATGATTAATCATACAGTCTTAACAATTGTCTGTCAAAGTCTTGATGTTTTGAAAGGAAAATTTAAACTTGCAAATGAAAAAATAGGCATGCAAAATAAAGAGGCCTTTCAAAGTAGTTCCTGTGAAATTCAGTAGAAAGTGACAATGACAATAGTGATGGGGTTTTCAACCTTCTTTCTTTGCTGTGATGAGGTCTGTGTCAGTTTAAACCTGCACTGAGTCAGTCTCCAAGAGAAAAGGAGAAAAGGCAGAATTTCATCCTTTAGCCCTTCTGTTTGGATAGATTAAGGGAGCAGGGAGAACAGAGCAGGTGATAGGCAAGATGTGGTCTTAACAATTAATCTGTCATCTTAAACTTCTGTTTGCCACTCAACAGTGTTTGTCCCCCAGAAATCTATGCACATGTGTTCAGCTTCAGATGTTTAGCTCTGAAAGAGGTGATCGTTGCAAATAGCATGCATAAAACCCTTTTGTTTCCATTTCATATCCAGCTCCCTTTTGATGTGGTTTTATTTTTAAATTCTGCAGATCAGTGCAGTCGTGAAATCTGATCCCGATTTCACTGCACTGTTGTAAACTGGAAATAACAACATCAACTAATTTGAGTTTACAGGAAAAACCTGCAGCTGAGATTAGCTGTGGAGATCAGAGCTACAAATGTATGGAGACAGGCTTGTACAGATGCAACAAGATTTAAGTCAGTAAAGCAACATGACACACTTTGGCTGAGGGAGAGTAAAACCAAGGACATTTTTGTGTCCCAGTAAACCCAACCATGGCAGCAGGAAAATCCTGAAAAAGCAAACAGGACCAGACACTATCTTAGTCAAACGGGGAAGCCTGGGGTCACCTTATCCAGGGGCAGTCAGCTACTGTACTACATGATGACAAGCAGTGAGACTGTCAGTCTTCTTGATGTGGTACTGAAAATAGCCACTCATGCAAAAGCTGAGTGTCCAAAGATCAGTCAGTGTGATGAGAATTTGAGAACCTAAAATTATTTGGAAAGATGCCAACGGGTATCAGTGCCACTCTGATGAATACATTTGCTATCTAGTGCTGACAGATCAGGAATACATCGAGGTGGAGGACACAGGGCTCTCTGCATGGCCTGGAAGTGAATAGGATCACAGGCAGAAACACAGGAATTTTTTATAAAATGTGGCATAATGATTGAAAATCCATAATAAGAAATACCTGTGGTCAGGTTCTCTTCATGATACAAACACCCATCATCACTGTCAGTAATGATTAATGCAAGAGAAGAAATGAAGGAAGTGAGGAAGGTGTTTTATGTTTCCTGGCAGGACAGAAGTGTGTCTTGGGAGAAGGGTGTAAGAATGTGAAGGCTTCATCCTAGCTCATGTGTCACTGCCACCTGGGAGAAAGTGCCAAGTCTTCACTGAGATCATGGATGCTATGCTTAGGACTAACCCTTTGTTTATTCCCATGAACAGTTGGTACCATTTAATATAAATATAAAATTCAAATTAAAAAGTAATAATTGTTTCTGGTGACAGAACTGATGTTAACACCAAGGAGAGAGAGAGCCAGACCAGAAAATGTGAAATGCTTTCTTAGTTGTATGGAATTGCTTGTGTCACAGATCTTGGGTTTTTTCTTTCCTTCTATTTCTCCAGGCCTGTTCACATCTCACCCTTTTTGTTTTTCCTTTTGGATGTGCAACAGGTTGGTAGCTACAATGGAGGTAGCTAAAAAGTCTTGGTAGATGCTACTTGGATTTTCAGCACAAGTACATCTCTATATTAATGTTTTAGGGCATTTTTTTATGGTAAGGTGTCTTTGCAATGATTGTGTCTATTGCCTGTGGTTGCCAGGGATGAGTATAAAAAGAAAGTTATTACGTATCAGTGAAGTAGCAGTATTTTGACCTTAATTTGAGGCTGTTCCTTTTGTAACGTATGAACTATAATGAAAATTGGAAATAATGATAGTTTTACAAAGTATTTGATTTGCAAAAGTGGATCTGCAAGGCTGCAACTAATACTTTACAAAGTATGGTGAATTATTAACTCAGCTTCCTATCTCCTCTGGATGTTTCATTGAATTTTCATAAACTTTCACATGCTAATTCTGCTGGTTGTAATTGATTCCTTCACTTTTCAATGATCCAAATGAGCTGCATAGATCTAAAATAGATCTAAAGGAGCTGATCATTGCTTTTATCTTTGCACACTCTCAGATACAATATCTCAATCTATTAAAATGGTAATGTTTTTTATTAAATTAGATGGAATGTTATACTCAGAAGTGAGAGATGATAAAATCTGGAATACATTGATCAACTGTTTAAG
Source organism: Florisuga fusca (assembly GCA_038090715.1). Classification (NCBI taxonomy): domain Eukaryota; kingdom Metazoa; phylum Chordata; class Aves; order Apodiformes; family Trochilidae; genus Florisuga; species Florisuga fusca. The sequence continues at coordinate 7,070,027 of JAAWXA010000013.1, forward strand.
GTAGGACACTGGAATTCTGCCTGGATGACATTCATTCATTTGCAGCTGGATTTGGAGGTTTGCAGTGACAATACTGGTGAACATTTCTTGGGTTACTGAAAATTAAACAGCAGCAAAAGGAGTCCTTGATAGGACTCTGCTCATAAGAATATTGAATTTGTGTTAAAAGAATGAAGGAATCTATATTAGGAAAAGATGATATGAACTAGCTACAAGATGAGCCTTCAAATATGTTTTTTAAATTAGTTCTCAAAGTTGGCATGAAAAATTTTAGCTTAACATTTTAGTTCTTTCACAAGGGATCCATGGGAATATATATATAAAATACTTTAAGAACTTTAAATTTTAAGCACTTTATATCTTTAAAGTGCAAGCCATTGAAATTTTAAAGAGAATTTCCTCTTTTTTGTGTGTGTAATTAACAACAGCAGACAGTATTTTTTTAGTGCCAAATGCAGAATATGTAATTGTAAATTGTCTCTATTGGGAAGTCTGTCATTATATGTCTGTATTTTAGGGATCTGAACAACTGATATGACCAAAATACTGAGCACAGTGTTTTCTCTTCTCAAAACCAGGCAACTTATATATATTACTAAAATGAATTTTGATTCCTTGAGCTGATCACTCTTGATGATAATTTTCAGAGTTTCTTAAAATTGTGAATCACTGAGGTCTCACAATCTCACATTGCCTTGAGCTCTGCTTCCTACCTTGGTGCACAGAGACCACATCAGAAACAAAGGCTGATGATGTTGAAAGAGTTAAAAATTAGAGTGATGTTAGGTTTTAGGATAGATCTGCCTCCAGTAGCCAAGCTGGGTTATAAAATGTGGCTGTACAAGCTGCATTGGGGCTGCATGCCTGAAATTCAAATGATTCAAAATAAACCTTTGCAACTAGTACTGCTGACTAAACCTCCTGAAGGGACTGTTTTCCTCATCCTTGTAATGCTGTAATGTTTCCCTGAGCATTTAGTAAGGGATGTTTTTTGCACCCTTTATGCATTTAAAAATGGAGAATATATCTGCAATTGATAATCTCAAAAAGAGGAGAGTTTTTAAAACTTCATTTTTAATTTAAAAACATATAGATGCCACTACAGCAGGGAAAATATGACCTTTGAAGTATGAATGTCAAGACAGAAATGACAACTAATTAAATCAGCCTAAGCTATTTCTCAGTATATTTAAATAAGTAAATCAATACGTGCATTCCTTTACTGACTCTCAAGATGAAAGAAGGCTGTGGTTCAACTAAAACATCAAAGCCTTGAAAGAGTTTGGAGAAGAAATGGAGTGCTAATTCTTACTGAAAGCAGAAGTATTCCCAAGGGATCCACTTCTTCTAAACCATATGTCTTTGACATAAACTGGCAATAAAGGAGAACACTACTGCTAAGAATGTGAGAAATGCAGCTGAAACACTTGCTCCTTTGCAGAGATGTTAAAATCATTTGACCTCATTGAGTTCCACTGCACATCCTTATTTTGAGGCTCATATAATCTGTTGAATTGAGCTTGGCACTACTCACTGTGTTAGAAGAAATGGAATACATTTGAAAGTAAGCTATAAAAATAAGATTATAGTATTACTAACTGGATTGAAATCATCAGCAGGGTTCACTCGGAGTTTATTTGGCATCTATACTGAATGCAGGCTTCAGGAGCATTGTGGTGAATTCTCAGATCCTGGTCTGTGTGTTTTCACCCACTGCACATGGATGTGGCACTTACAGGCATGGTTTACTGGGGGACTTGACAGTGTTAGGTTCACAGCTGGACTTGATCATAAAATTTTTTTCTAGTCTGAATGATTCTACATACATGGGGCAAGACAATCAAGTACTCTTCTTCAGTCCTGGGCTCATTGTTTGAAAGAAGCAGAAGGCTTAGGTTCTTCTTCAGTTTTGTCATGCAGTTTGAAAGAGATACAAGGCATACTGCACCCAGGACCCTTCTGTCAGTGTTTGGGTTGGGTGTACCCAGACACTGGGATTTTGTCCTCCAGTATACAGTGGAGGTGGTCTCCATTTCCTTTAATTGGTATGATGCAAGAAAAGCTTGGGAAATGGTTGCTGCTGCTCTCTGAGAAACTGCATCAAGAAAATAACATGCAGTTAATGCACTAAACAAAAAGATTTTATGATGAAAAAATTATTTCTGCTAAAAAAAGTGGAGACATTTAGCTTTTGAAGATGCATCTGGCCTTCTAAGTAGCTAAGATCTATCACAACACCTGTTACCAGTAGGTACATTTTCAGAACTGGGTTAGAACCAGAAACTTTGTGTGCATTTGCTGCTGAGACAGGAAATAATAGATCATAGGAGCAGCTTTAGCTGCCTTCCAATTTCTGTGTAAAAACTCCAGAGTAATTCATTTATATTATGTTTGTATTTCAATATGCTGGAAAACCAGGTAAAATCCTGACTGTATTATTTCTGCTGGAAACAAATGTTACAAACAACTGATTAGAGTTTAGGTCTCTGTGAATGCTCATATTTCTACTTATGGAAGACTTCCATGAATTAGTGGGAGAAAAATACTGGTGCATTTTTTTGGTTCATCAGTGCTATTTACTGGTAGAAATATGCAATTGGTTTAGTTGAGGTCTTCTGCTACTTTATTACTGAGGAGATATTTTTTTGTGTTGATTTTCCTTTTGTATGTGTTTTTTTGTATGTACTTTTGGGGTGGTTTTTTGGAAATTCCGTGTAACATTGTGATATCATAATATTGTTTTACAAAGCTGAACTGTAAAGGAACTATTATCTATGAATACTTTTTTTAAGAGAAAGGCTAAAATAGTTTTCTTTGTAGCTTGAAATCTGTGTCCACATTACAGTAACTTTGAGCATATTCATTTAAAAAAACCATAATTCCCTTTGCTCTTCTCAAAGTCTTACACTTTCAACTGTTCCCAACAATAAGTTGAAGCTCAATGAAATCTAATTGCCTGGTGTGTACCTGAGAGACATTTAAAGAGAAATGAGAAACTAATTATCTGCTAACTTTCCTCAATTTATGTTGCATTTGCAAATTTAACTTCCCACACCTTTAATTTTCTGTCTACTGCTTTAATTTTGGCTTTCCATTATTAGTACTGCTAACCTCTTGCATCAATATGCTGTTAAATGAGCATAAATGAGTTGATTTTCCCTCATGTTTATGTTGCAGGTGGAAATCTCAGAAGTTTGTTGCATGTTATTGTAGTGGACTTTCTTAGAAAATTATAAGAATATAAAGGAACATACTCTTTCCTGATGCAGGATTGAATGTAATGGATTTTACCTGTAAAATCTAATTCTCCATCATTTCAGCTGTTGTTACAGTCAATGAGAGTGTTATTTTTTTGTCATCTTACCCACATGGTGCAGAGGGTGTTGACAGCAAAAAGATTTATTCAGTATTTTATAATTTAGCTTGTATTTTATAATTTTATTTTTATAATTTAGCATATTTAGGCCTACCTAATTCTGAATTTCTTTAATTCTTACATTCATTCTAGCAATGTGTTTTAGCCTTGCATTCTTGTAGTCTCCTGTATTACTTGTTCCTAGTTGTTTTTTTCCTTATTTAGAAATATTTGTATTTCCATGAAGTCTGAATGGTTTCATGCTGAAGGGCAGAGCATTATTGAGCCAAATTTCCCTAGTTCTGTTTACAGTTGCACATTTTTTATGCTCATTTACTGATTCTATTAAGTAAGCGTGGTATAATGGAACTGCTCTAAATACTGAGACCTCTGAGCTGTTTCCAGTTGAGCATGTTCTAGAACCACCAAAAAATAAGTGCCTAATGAGGCTGCCCTGCTAAATTCAGATGCAGTGCTTTCTTCTGCAGCTAATCTGCTGTATGCATCAAGCTCCTGCCATGAGATAGAATCTGTCAGTGGATGGGCTTTCATGGCACCTCTACATGGATCTTTGGAATTTAAATCATAGCGTCATAGAATTGGCTGGGTTGGAAGGGACCTCAGAGATCATCAAGTCCAACCCTTGATCCTCTACCGCTGCTGTTACCAGCCCATGGCACTGAGTGCCACATCCAGTCTCTTTTTAAATATCTCCAGGGACGGAGAATCCACCATTTCCCTGGGCAGCCCATTCCAATGTCTGATCACCTTCTCCGTAAAGAAATTCTTTCTAATATCCAACCTAAACCTCCCCTGGCACAACTTGAGACTGTGTCCTCTTGTCTTGCTGAAAGTCGTCTGGGAAAAGAGACCAACCCCCCCCTGGCTCCAACCTCCTTTCAGGGAGTTGTAGAGAGTGATGAGGTCTCCCCTGAGCCTCCTCTTCTCCAGGCTGAACAGCCCCAGCTCCCTCAGCCTCTCCTCATAGGATCTGTGCTCCAGTCCCTTCACCAGCCTGGTTGCCCTCCTTTGGACCTGCTCCAGCACCTCAATCTCCTTCCTGACCTGAGGGGCCCAGAACTGGACACAGGACTCGAGGTGTGGCCTCACCAGGGCTGAGTACAGGGGCAGAATCACCTCCTTGGACCTGCTGGCCACGCTGTTCCTGATCCAGGCCAGGATGCCATTGGCCTTCTTGGCCACCTGGGCACACTGCTGGCTCATGTTCAGCTTCCTGTCAATCCAAACCCCCAGGTCCCTCTCTGTCTGGCTGCTCTCCAGCCACTCTGTGCCCAGCCTGGAGCTCCCCATGGGGTTGTTGTGGCCAAAGTGCAGGACCCGGCACTTGGCCGTGTTGAACCTCATCCCGTTGGAATCAGCCCAACTCTCCAGTCTGTCCAGGTCCCTCTGCAGAGCCCTCCTGCCTTCCAGCTGATCCACACTCCCCCCCAGGTTAGTGTCATCTGCAAATTTGCTGATGATGGACTCAACCCCCTCATCTAAATCATCAATAAAGATATTAAACAGAACTGGGCCCAACACCTGTCTCTTGGGGGACACCACTGGTGAGCGGCCGCCATTTTGATGCAGCCCCGTTCAGCACCACTCTCTGGGCCCGGCCCTCCAGCCAGTTCCTAACCCAGCACAGGGTGCTCCTGTCCAAGCTGTGGGCTGACAGCTTTTTCAGGAGAATGCTGTGGGAGACGGTGTCAAAGGCTTTGCTGAAGTCCAGGCAGACCACATCCACAGCCTTCCCCTCATCCACCAGGCGGCTCACCCGATCATAAAAGGAGATCAGGTTGGTCAGGCAGGACCTGCCCTTCCTAACCCCGTGCTGGGTGGGTCTGATCCCTTGTCCCTCCTGCAGGTATTGTGTGATTACACTGAGGATGATCTGCTCCATAACCCTGCCAGGCACTGAGGTCAGGCTGACGGGCCTGTAGTTTCCCGGGTCCTCCTTCCGGCCCTTTTTGTGGATTGGCGTGACATTCGCCAACTTCCAACCATCTGGGATGTCCCCAGTGAGCCAGGACTGTTGGTAGATGATAGAGAGAGGCTTGGCGAGCTCTTCTGCCAGCTCCCTCATCACCCTTGGGTGGATCCCATCTGGTCCCATAGACTTGTGGGGATCCAAGCAGTTCAGCAGGTCACTGACTGTTTCCTTCAGGATTACAGGGGGGCTGTTCAGATTCTTTTCACCTTCTATAAGCTCCAGAAGCCAGCTGTCCTCAGGACAACTTGTGTTGCTGTTGAAAACTGAGGTAAAGAAGGTGTTAAATACCTCAGCCTTTTCTTCATCTTTGACAACTATATTCCCGCCCATGTCCAGTAAAAAATGGATGTTTTCCTTGCCTCTTCTCTTGCTATTGATGTATCTGTAGGACATTTTGTTATCCTTCACAGAGGTGGCGAGATTCAGTTCAAGTTGTGCCTTTGTCTCTCTAATTTTCTTTCTACATGACCTAACTATATTCCTAAATTCCTCCTGACTAGTTAGCCCTTTTTTCCATAATCAGTAGGCCCTCTTCTTAACCCTTTCTTTCAAAGTCTCCCTGTTCAGCCAGTCTCCCTGTTCAGTCAGAAGTCTCCCTGTTCAGCCAGATTGCCCTAATTACTCATTTGTCATATGCTTACAAAGACTCTGTAGAAAATTATTAAGCGTCCCTTTTGTGTATACAGATCTCTTTATTTGCTTTATTGAAATCTGTTTCTGATGATCCTGAATTGTATGTCTGCATGCATACAAAAGAGCTATATATTTTGTGCTTTCTGTAAGGTATACAGGATACTTGAAATATCTACAAAAGATATTTTTAGGACTTCAAAATCTGGATACCTCGCATGATGTTACTGGAAGCACACTAACAGAAAGTAATGCCTTATTCTAAAAAAAATTATTCTTTATTATTCACAGATATTTACATCTGCAAATTGAAGATATATCTTTCAAAGTTGTTCTGTTTCAAAATTACATTCCTGCTAATCCACATATGAGCTGTGAAAATAAGATTCCAGTTTCCACTTTTCTTTTGTGATTATATAGGTTTTTCAAAAAGAATTGATTACATGACTGTGTGCTAGAAAGCTTTCCTGATTGTTCCCCATTGCATCAGCTGGTTTAATAAAAGATATTGCCTCTGCCAAGAAACCTCATTTCTTCCTCCTGAAACTGCTTTAGAAACTTCTCTGCTTGCTTGAAAAATACTAGAGATGATTACCCAGCAACCAGTTGTCTAAAAATGCTGCATATAATGCTAGAAAACGTATCAAACATGAAATAAGCTGTAAGCTTACACAAATGATGGACTAAATTTGCTTCTTTTAGCATCATAACTGATATAATTTTTCATAGCTTTGTGATAGGGAAGTAAATTTTTAATAAAGAACAATACCTGCTTAAAGGATTAAGAAATGCACAGTGACAACCGAAATTAGAACCAGTTATATAATAAATGAAATGCCTTAGCAAATAAAAATAAACTTCATTTCTTCTTAGGTCTTTATTAGATGCCATTTACCAGCAAATAGTGTACTGATACAAATTTAATTATGTTAATGATTAGAGGTTAATTCTCTATGTGGTACATGATATGAAATATACATTCAAAGGCTTACTTCAGTTTTGCATGTATAATTATTCATCTAACCTATTTCAAATAACAAGTGAATAGGACAAAAGCAACCCACATGCCATAGACTGAGGTCCAGTTCTGGTTTAACTGAAAGTATTTTGATTTACAGTAGATTTACAGATTTTAATATCTTAAATTTTGATTCTGGAGTCCCCGGTAGTAAGAAAATCTCTCCCAGTGAAAATTTTACATCCTTGTGTTAACTTTAGGCCAAATTTGAAAAAACATATAGATTTGCCTAATTTTTAAGTGTACTGTACTACTACCAAAATCTTGGAGGCCTGGAAAATATCACCACATGATGTGCATTTGACAACCCTTCTCTTTTAGCCAGCATCAAGGACCAATTGTCACCTTCAGTCAGAGGGAATCTCAGCTGCAACACCCAGTGCCCAGCACAGGACCCCATGTCCCTGCCTGCCTGCAGCCACCCCACTGCCAGCCAAGCACCCTTCTGGGAAGGCAGCACATGGACACACAGTAAAAGCCAGCTGGGTAAGAGTTGTATTTTTCATTCCATGCCCCAAATTTTAATTTCAGTCTTTCTGGTGTAGATGAAAAATCCCTCCTTTGCCTTCTCCTAAGATTTCTGATATGTCAGTTTCTGATGGTTTGTGTCCCTAAGATAATCATTCCAGGAGTCTGTTGTAATCAGTATCATCTAATTCTAGTTCTAATCAGTATCATCAGTATCATCTAAGGTAATTATTTTCATCTTGAAGTAGATATCTGGAGGAGGCTAAATTAATTGCACCTTTAAAGTGGCTATGTCTTGCCATTTGGCGACAAAGACAACATAAAATTTCTTAGTATCTGTTAGCTGTTTTATAGAACCCTAAAGTTAGATGAATTGTATCATTTTTGATGTGAAGCATTTAAAAAAAGAAATCTGCAGAAGTACATTGAAGAAGTTTTGACGTTTTGTTCCGTGTTGTTATCAAAACCTAATTTCAAAGTTATCTGAAATTTCATATATGGAACTGTCTCTGAACTGATTACAATATTTCAGCTCATGTTGCTGTTGCACCAGTTTTACAGCCCCTCAGTATGAAACTATCAGCTGTACCACAGTAAGAATATCTTCTCTTGGGACCTCCACAGAGAAGTGATGCCTGGAATGAAGCTTAGACAAACTCTGAATTCCAGTTTATAATGTTCTGTGTACTTTACCTTTTATCATCTGACCCTGATGACTATAATCAAATACCATGTCTCTTTTGCTTGCACTGGAGAACTCCAGTGTGTTCTGCCTGTGCCTGCTCTTTAGGAAGACTGTGTAAACATTATCTTAGTGGAAAATGAGCTCATCTGGGATTCTTGCTACTCTTAGTTATACACAGGTTTCAATTTAATCTTTTGTGGTTATTAAGTCAGGTTCTCTTAACAAAAGCCTGTGCTGCTTGATTGTGATGGTTTTTTTCAAGTGAATATCCTCAGGCTTTTTTAGCTGTGAAAGCTCTGTGTTGATAGAAGTGGTAAAGTGTTAAAGTACACAGAGACTCCTCACTTGAGCATTGTATATTTATGTGTACCATAACACAGTTTCAAGGCTATGTTGTTTTTAAGGATTATTCAGTGATTGCTGTCTTTTTCCTTTCATGGGCATCTTGTGGGGAAAAAAAAAAAAAAAGAAATAACTTCCCTGAAAATCAAAAGAAAATACTTTTCTACTTTATTTTTATTTACTCAGTAACTTACCAGGGGCCCATTACTGAGGAAGCAAAATACTTTCCTGTTTCACCATAACCAAGTACTGACACAGCCCATATTAAATTCTCAGTCATGGTACTTAAAATGCAGGGATGTCTTAATCAGCAGGTGTTACAGAAGTTACAAAAATGTGAGTGAATAGGCCAACAAACTCATGAGTTTGTTGTTTCTGATTCATAATTGTCCATGAAAACATAACACCAGGCTTTTGTAAAGATAGAGTGATTTCATGTGTCTGATTTCCTTTTGATTTCATTTTCATGGTCAAATGCTCTCTTTTATGGGTTTGTCAGGGCCTAACAGACTGACTCTGCTTTCCCACATTTACATTGACATCTCCAGTTACTGGTGAACAGTTCTAGAAGAATTCACAGTCTATAATTAGATTAACATAAGGATTTTAAAAACGAGCAGTTCTGAAATTCCTATTAGCCAATATGTTTCTTCAGCCAAGACCTCTGTTGTGTTTTAAAAGATGAACTGTTTGTTATACCATCAAAAAACCTGTTCCTTGGCCTAAAGTTCCTTGCCTAGGAGTCATTCCTAAGGTGCTCCTTTGTTGTGTCTCAGTACTTCACACCTTCTGTCTTATCTGACTCTTGATCTTGGGGATCTCACTCATTCACTTTATTATTTGCCTACTTAAGGCTTCCACTGCCATAAAAAAACTGTGTGGTTTTGACTGGTGTGTCCTGTTTCAGAATATATCCTTTTCTCTTCAAAAGCCTCTTCTTTAGTGAGAGAAATGGCACTTCAAGGTCAGTTATGGATTTAAAAAAAAAAAAAAGAAAGGTAATTACTTCGCATTCTCCATCATGCAGAAGGAAACTTGGAGAAAAAAATTACCTCCTTTAAAAAATAAAAGCATGATTGGACTGATTTCTTCTGGGATAAAAAGAGGTAGAAGATTCAAGAGTCAGCTTGGAAGCCTCTAGGTCAGTACAGTGGCAGCTGTATAGGCTCTGTAGAAAAACTAGTTAGGTTTGTTCTCTTTCTTCTACTGTGTATTCAAGAGAGGAATTACAACTTAAAGTGGAAATGTCAGTATTGTATTTGCTTTACAGCTACAGACACTAACAGATGTTTTATTGACCATAAGTTCATAGAGACAGATTATTTCTGTTTGCTTGCTAGATGCCAACTTCTGTTAGAGATGTGGCACAGGATTGTGTGTTGCCTGTGTGGGTTTTTTCAGAAGGTTCATAGTATGTGTGATTTTTTTCACTTTCGTTGTGCCAGAACATACTACATCTTCAGTCACCTCCTGGACTGTTCAAAAACAGCATTTCTGGAACTCTCAGGCTACTCCTTCACTTCTACTTTGTTCAACCAACAAAAAAAGCATAAAAAAAAAAACCACCTAACAGAAGAGTATATAGTGAGAGACAGATGTAGAAGGGAAGACAGTGAACTGATGTGCAGAAGGGCTTTCAAGTCTTCAGCTAGACACAGGTATGTTGACCTGGAGAATTTTTCAAAAAGCTTTTCTATTTGTCATAGGAACCTCAGGCTTGGATTTTTGTTCTGCTTCTGCACAAGAGTACTGAAAGCAAATGCACATACAAAGTGTCTCCTTTTTAAAATCTTTTTTATTCTAATTAAGCAATAGCCTTTGGCCATCTGGTTGAATACTTCACCTGTCTAAAAAGAATAAGGTACTGCCTTCTACCATTAAGGCTGAGTATAATATATGGCACTACAGGCTGGTAATAAGACTGTTAAAGAGTGAAGCTGCTAAACTGTTTGAAGTTTTCCATGTTCTGAGTGACCTTGGTAAATTCCTTCAATTTCCGTAATTGAGAACATGTGGGTGATACCATATTCTTTCAAACTCAGTTTCTAAATGAAACTGGAGCTTTCTTGAGATCTGAAGAGATTTAGAAAAATTCAGCACTATATTAAATGATCCTAAGAAACTCTGAAAAGACAGATTCAGAAAAAAAAACACAAAAAACCAAAAGGCTGCTTAAGTGTCTCAGCACATATATTAAGCATAGACACTTCTTTCAGCTTGGTATTTTAAATCATCCAGGTTTTTTGATTCAGACCACTACATGTTTTTCATCCCAAACAGCCATCAAAATAACCAGTATTGGCACAGCTAAGGCACTCTCATGAAGCTTTCAACCATAGGATTAAAATAATGTTGAGGGTACTCCATTTCTGCATTTTAGAGTAGCTGAAATTTTGTTGATACAGCTAATTTATAAATCGAATAATGAAAATGAAAAAAAAATTCACAGAAATTTTCACTATAAGCTACAGACTCCTAATGATCCTGTACACAGTGGATGTTCACAGGATAAGCAGTTCCTAAGCATGAGCATTGCTGAACTTCAGAAGACACATCATGTCCTGAGAGAGCATCCTTGGTACCCACTGCTCTAGTCATGATGAAAGGGTCTTGATTAAGACCTGGACACTAATTAATTTTCCTCCTCAACCTTGTCACTCAGTTTTTTCAGTGCACCCATGGTTGTTTTAGAACTTTGGCTAACCAGGGTGCTGCTCCACAGACCCCAGTAGAGAATTCTTGTGGTACAAAAGTGTTCATCATGTAAAGGTGAAATTAATGGGATCTGTAGCTCCAGGTGCTTTTATCCTTTGTATGTGTACATATGTTTGTGTATGCTGGTAAAGTTTTGTCCATGCTCCAAGAGAAATTGCTCTAATGAATTGACAGCTAATTTTCACCCCTTCCCCAGCTTTCCTCTGGTTAATTACCTTTCTTCTTCATATTAGCCATAAATTATGTTTCTCAGGTGACTAAAAAAAGCAGCCCATCTACTTTTGAATACTCTCTTGAGTACTCAGACTTGGATTTTCTACTTGTAAAATGATGTAATGACCTTTCTCTAATTTTCAAGTGTTGTGAGGCTTGTTTATCTGTGTTCTCAAAGGATTAAGATACTACAGTGTTGAGTGCCATGGAAATGCCTATGCATAAATAAACATCAGAGGTAAGGCCTTGAGTGGGATCCAAGGGTCCTTAGATGTCCTAAACATGGTGAGCAGTCCCCAAAGAAAAGCAAGCACAGCCACCAAAAAGGTTATTTACTTCCCTTGCTCAACATCTCAGTGAATTATAATTTTCTGATGAAATACAAACCCAACAAAATGTAGAGGCCCTGCTGTTGATTCCATTTGAATCAATGTCCTACCTGCAGCAAGATCTGTTTGCCAGCCACCTGAACAGGTTTCAAGCAATTTGGAATCTCTCTCTGTTTTTTGAGGTGTAAATGGTTTTGTGACAGCTGGGATGAGTGCTTTTCAAATTTCAAGTGAATATTCTGTAAAATAAAAAAAAATAACTCTAGACTTGTTAGTTAGACATGACCACCAGTGACACAGGCAAAGTTAAATGGAGCCTTTTCTGACACCAAAGTGTCAGATAACCAACAAACACAAATAAATTCCTAGATTTTCTTACAAATATTACAGTAAAATTTCCTGAGTGAGGTATTAAGAAATCATGTCATTTTGTGAAGCCCTTGGAAACATTCCTCTTAGCATTTTGATCCCAGTTCTCTTCCCCTGGCAGTTTTCATGTTTCCCACTGTACTTAATTTATCTCAGATGGGTATAATCTAGAGAAACACAAAACAAGATGCTATCTCTGATGATGTATTTCCACAGTGTCTGATTTGAAGACTGCAGCCTCCTGATGGGCTGCGAGTTATTTCCTGGGAGTCAGCTAAAAAAAAGGAGACATGTTCATCTGCTATTCAGTAATCATCCTTGTGAGATTTGTGAAGGTTCCAACACTACCAAATGAAGGGACACTCCCCCACCACCCCAGAAATCGGAAAATAAACTAAAAAAGTGTGAGTACAGGAAAAAAACAAAAACAACAAAACCCCAAACAAAACAAACAGTAAATACTTTATGAAACATTTCCCAGTCTGTCCAGGAGAATATGAGAATTACAGCTTCCCATAAGCTAAGAAAATGTTAAGAGAAAATGATGGTTGATAGCATATGTCAATTTAGCTGGCTTCCAACTTGACATGTAGCTGACATATTGTCAAGAATGGCCAGAGATTTAAGAGTATCATTCATTTTTTTCATTATGCATTACAGGGATGTGCTTCTCTGCCATCACTTTCATGCTGTTCCACTGTTAATACCCACTCCTAAACATGCAGTGCTGATTGTCAAATTCAAAAGCAGGTAAGACATTTTGAAAACACTCACCATATACTCCTGAATAGCTGTGCTTTTCCAGACCAAGGTGGAGCTTTCTGTAACAGCTGTTACAGGGTTGAGTAGGGAGGGGTCTATGGGTGGCCCTGTGCTGGTTCCTGTCAGGTTCAGCCAACCCCCCATGGGCCACAGCTGAGGCACACAAAAATTAATCTTAAGGAATATTTTTTTACCTATATTAGAAGAAACTAACTTGCAGAAGAGCTCTGTGGTATGTAGTAGTTAATGAAAAAACTTCAGTGTCCTAGGTATTTTTATTTATCATGAGCTGATTACCTTGCTGTGTGTTTAATAAGCAGTCATATATTTGTTATTAAGAATGAAACATCATGGCTGCAAACCAAGTCCATTATTTCAGTCTGGCTGAAATTAATGTATATTTAACTTTCACTAAACAAGCATCAGTAAAATTAAGCTGGAGATGAGAAAAATTCCTTAAACTTATAGAGAAAAAGTAAAAATTTAACTCCATATTTCCATTCAGTAGTACTGCAGAGCCACACTATTTACATAGATACCCCATATTCCTAACTCCTTATGACAGCTACTGAAAGCATCTCCTGTCCATTAAAAGCAAAAAAATATTTATAGGTGGATAACTTACTTCTTGCTTTTATTCTGATAGAGCTAAAACCAAAACCTTGCAAAGCTGCTCTTTGGAAGATAAAAAAGATTCAAATTGCTGTAGCAGACTTGTGAGTGGAAATGTTTTCAGATGTTTAGCAAATCAAATTGCATGGGGAAAGGGCAAGTTTTATTTGCTGTGGATTGTTTGCCTTCAGAAATACTTTTTTCCTTTGCTTACTCTTAATTGATTAGCTCTTTCTCATATGAAGAGGGGTTTTGCTTCTGTAGGATGCATGGAATGAAAGAATAAATAAAAAGCTTCAGAAATTCACCCTGTAGTCACCAGAGGACACATCCACATCCATCCTAAGTGAAAACTTAGCTAAGGTACAATAAGGAATTAGTAGCTTACAGGTGTTCTGATAGAAGTCCTGTTGTTATGTTCCATGATTTAATTTCATTATTTAGGGACTTGAAAAATGTCTGTCACTTCACAGGTGTAAGGTAAACAGCCTTCTTTGAAGTACACTTCCATGTGTGACAAGAGGATGAGTATTTTGTTATTGGCTGTAGAGCTATATATTTAATAGCTAAAATAAACTGCTGTGACATTAGAGAAATGCTTTGTTGAAGGAAAACTGAACCAGTAAATAGAAGCAGAGATAAGAGAATTAAGAAGAAAAAATTGTTTTTATTTGAAGGATTTGTAGAGGATTTTTTTTGACATGGACTCTAAATGTGGTATTTGAAAGATTGAATTTTCCTCAAAATTGCTGCCCTGTTCCAAAATGAATATAAGGGTAAGGTGAGTTCCTCCTCAGATTCTCAAAATCACTTATCTAGATTTCATGGTGTCAGTATGATGGGAACTGTTTCAGGCATTTCTTCTCACTGCTTGATTTACTAGGAGACACGTTATGAAATTCACCTGGTCTGCAGATTTGATCTCAAGAGGTGGAGGAAGACAATGGCATGACTTCTAGCAGTCATTCATTCATTTTGTAGAAATATCTTTCAAAAGATCTGTGCCTGCCTTGGGTGAAATAGATGTCATATTTGCCTAAAGGATCAAGACTACTGCCAACTACTAAGGATCAAAGACTACTGCCAACTCATACTGCACACATCAAAACAGCCTACAGCTGAATTGCCCTTTTCCTACTGAAGCCAAGTTTCTCCTTGTGTGGGTGTTGTATAAAATACATATTTTAATCTGTTTAAAATATATTTCAATTATTTGCACTGACCTCAGAATTTCCTTTATGAAAAGAGAAATGACATAAGCTAATTGGTGGTCTTGGACCAATTCTAGCTGTCTCAGACCAGTGGCAAAGTATGAGGTTTAGTCACTCTGCAGAGAATTTTCTTAACAGGTCAAGGAATTGTTTGCCAATAATTTGTACTTTTCAACTTCTTTCACTCTTGGTTCTTTCTGTTAGGAAGAAAATCCCTGTGTCCAGATTCTGTCTCCTGCACAGTCTGTCCTGTATTCTTACTGCCTTCAATTCTGCTGTGAGTGTTTCAGCCTCCTTGCCTGTGGGAGCAAAGGGAAATCTATTTCCTCACAGGTCTAGAAATCAGATCCCAGCTTTGGCTGTTAGTGTTTCAGGAGATTCATCCCCTTAAAAAAAATCAGCTTTGGGTTTACTAAGGAATCAATGCCTCTGGGGGGACTGACTATTCATACTCTTTGAGTGTTAATAAAATGTAGACTTTTCTTTAACCTCAGACAGTTTACTAGCCAGGAGAGGTCTAAAAGCATGCTAGCTTTATCAAAAATATATGTGCCAGATGCTTTGCAGCTGTATTTCTCAGGTAACTGGGAAAACCTTGTAAAATATCAGCTTCCTAGAGTATACACAATTTTGCCCATGTATCACCCTTATTTGCCAATGGATGAAGAGTTCTGCAAACCTGCCTTGTAATGTGGCATTTGCAGAAAAGTTCAGGTGGTAGTAAACAAAGTTCCTGGATCAGACAGAAGAATCTCAGTTTCTCTTTTCCTTGTGGTGCAAAAATACCCCAAACATACCTACAGTTTTGCCACAAAGAATTTAAGAAGAGTTTTGTGTCTTCCTGTGCCACTTTTCTCATTTTATACTGATTTAAAATAGTCTTCCTGCTGAGAAGCCACCAGACGTGGCTCTTGCCTCTGGATAAAAGCATCCTTGCACCCATTGATGCATTTGCTTCCTTCTCTCCCTTCTCTCTGGAAAGGAGGTAATAAAATACTGACTGTAGTCCTAACTAGGGATCTGTGAGATGTCTTATTTATATTTGAACACTAATGCCCAAAATGCAAAATTTTCCCCCACGTATGCTTCTTCCTGGTTGAACCCAGATGTTCATTTCTCTGTGCTAAAGAGGAACAGTTTTGAAGTTCAAAGCTGTTAAAGGTACAAAACCTCTGATATACAAATGCTTTTATTTGCATGTACACTCTACTACAGGTAATTAATTGTTCAGTGATACTGATAAATTACCTTTTGAAACAGCATGAATTATTTGATAGGATGAAATGCCTTTTTACTACACTGTTTACTGTACAACACTGACCTTTCTCTTCACCCCTCTGCTTCCAGTGGCAAAATCAGGAAAGATAAAACCCAGAGGCTTTGTTCAAAGCTTTGTCATTATTTTGGTTTACCATTCCAAGTGTTGTTTTTCCAAATTTAGACAAAATATTATTTCCAGTTCAGAAGATGTCATTCATTTATGCAAAGCTTCATAAACAGAGAAATATTTAAGAAATAAAATGGAGATTACTTTTATGGATACAGAGATCAGAGCACTCAGGACTGTTTTGAATACTTGTTGAAAGAAACTATTGAATGTGAAGGAAATCTGCCCTAAATTATTTAATTTTCATTTTTTATCAGATTTTTTTTTCATTTAATTTTCACGATTATTTCATTCAGTTGTGCTTATTTAATTAGCTATTGAACATGTCCCTTCATGGCCAACAAGATGAAATTGCAGTTTGTTCACTGCACAAGCATGTAAGGATGCAAGTCTGCTAATTATTTCCTCTGCAGGATTGACCATGAGTCAGATATCTAAGGATTAGATGAACAAAAAGGAAAGCTTTGCATGTAGATTTTCCTGAATTTAATTTTGTGTGGCTTAGGCATGGTTTACTGCCTGACCTTGTGTTTGCAGGATTTCATGTATGAAAACATTACCCTCAGGAAAAGGTTTAATAGAATTTAATAGACTAATCCAGAGGCCCTAACCAAATTACTCGAACAAATCTTAATCTGGAAGAATATTTTTTTCCCATGGATCTTCTTGAACCAAAAGAATATTTTCTAAAAACACTGAAGAAAACTGTGGCTAAGAGCACTGTAGATGTCTGTGCTAATATAGGAGGGCATGCAGATTTGTCTTGGAATAATTAATGGCATTTATCAGGATGTCATGACATAGAGCTTTCAAAGCTCTATACACACTGAAATTACTGTAACATATTTAAATAACTGTAAGTATTACAGTTCATTCTTTTGGGGCATTAAGCTATAGAAAACTAGGTATCTACACCAAGTATTGTAGAAAAAAGTAGTTATGGGAGTTATCTAGGAAAACTAAATGTCTTTGAAGAAATCTTAGAATCATTTTAGAATGGGATTTTGTAACTAGGCAATTCCTTTTTTTTACTATACTGCTTGAAAATTATTTTTGTGTGGTAGCATGGTATGGGAAGTAGAAAGGAGCTAAAGAAAGGGATCTGTCTGGTAGTACTCAGCAGTTTTTAGTACAGCATGCTATCTTATGTTACATACCTATGTATCTTACATATGCTATGCTATCTTTACCTATGCATTTTAGTTTCAGTCCAATGTTTAAAAAGGTATGATAAACTTTTATAAATACTTTTGTTAATTAACACATTTCGGTGATACCAAATATATCTGCAACCTACAAAGTAGATATAAGTTAAATAAATTAACAGTGATGATGAAATATGTGAAAACTGGCATAGAACAATAAAAAAGATGAATTAGTGAATAGGTTAAGACAGCTTTGGTTCATTTTTAATATAAGCAACCATAATTTGACCTCTAGTTTTTAAATAGCAATAATAAGGATTTAGGGTAATTTTAATGGTAGCTCTCCTATATTCCAAGGAATCTTACAATGCATAAAAGCAAAGCTGCTGCTAGGTAACTGACAGCAGGCACATGTTGTCACAGGGCAGCATTTTGGTGATGATACTCGAGGCCTGAATGGTGGGGGGTGATGGATAAATTGAATTTTGCTGTACCAGAGGCAAGGGGTTTTGACTTCATCTGAAGAATATCACGTCTATACTCAGGGATGGGGGAGGAGAAACTTCTGCAGGCAATCTGTCAGAGTGTGAGGGGGATGACACTGAGATCTAGTATGACTAGATACTGTCTCAGACTGCAAGCACCAGATTTCTTCTCCTCTCCTTTGTATGGAGTTTTTGATCCCAAGCATTCTTCTGAGGTTTCTGTGAGAAGAGGCTGGTGAGACAGCTGTCCAGCTGCTTTCTGCTGTGGCCCTAAGCCTGACCCCTCCCACTGCAACCTCTGCCATGGGAACATTTTGCTGGAATGCCTTCCGGAAAAGTCCAGATTTGTGGAATGGCACTAAAAAGATTTGATCTCGTGTTCAGATCCAGAGGTAACTGGAACAAGATTTGTTCCTCCTCCAGGTGGTGCTGGTTTAGTGCAGATCCTGTTGGTGTGAGAGGTGCTTTTTCTTTTTGCCAGCAACACATTAATAGTTGATACTCTTTTGAAGCAGGATATAAGAAATGGGATAATGCAGTGAAAGCCTGAAAACACTCAATATGACACGTGGCTGGTAAAATGGGTGGCAAAGCCATGGTACATAGACATAGAATTTATTGAGGCTTTTATGTTTTTTTAGTGGGGAATCTTCAATGCATCATGTATTAATTGTTTGTGGGTTTTGGGGGGGGTTTCTTTTGTTTTGGTTTTGGTGTAAGTTTTTGGTTTTGGGGTTTGTTTGGTTTTTGTTTGTGGTTTGTTTTTTTTTTTTTTTTTTTGAAAGTTATCTGGTTTAGCTGTTAGCAATACATTATTCACAAAGTGAATTACCCAGCCATGTTTCTGACCAGCTAGGATATGTAGAAGTGGAGCACTTTTCATTCAAATGCTAACCAAAAACCACAACTCTTCTTAAGCTGTCAGTTTTAATGTAGTTTTATTTATTCTTCTCCTTCCATGTATGAAAGATACAAAGACTCCTATATGTAGGTGTTAACTGCTTTAATCAAATATCTTTTTCACTCTGCATTAAGACAGATGGGTCAGTTTTGACCTTTTCACAGTTCTTGTTAGAATCTATTGTTCTGCCAACTTTGGCATAGCCCGTGCCCAGTTTATTATCAGAAGTCAAAAGGGACAGCAGGATGTTTTCTAGCTCTGTTTTGTTTATAAAAATTTTAAGCCTTCGTATTAACACTTTTTCACAGTGTGCTGATTTTTAAAGCTGTTGAGAATGTCTGTGTGTTGTGACTTTTTCCACTTGAATAACAAAGATAAGATGTGGGGTTTATTGTTGTTATTTTGTTTATGTGTGGGTTTGGGGTTTTGTTGTTTGTTTGTTTTTTTTCCAAATATGCAAACCTACTATTATTTCCTAACATGAATAAAATATGTCAATTATTTGCTTAGATAATGGAAGTTATTGGGTAGCCTCCTAGTATTGTTTATATTTCCCTATGGAACATTAACTTCACAATTCAGGATCACTTTATTGTTTTATTATCATCCCACCTGATGCCATTCATGTTTGGGGTGGAGGAGTGTATCACTTCCAGGATCCACATGCTGAGACATAGACTGAGTTATTCTAGGTTGTTTCTGCCACAAGCACAGCTTGATGCTTGATATTTTATTTCTCTGAATTAATATGCACCATTTTTTGTTACAAAGTCCGTATTTAACTCAAAGCTTAATGGATTGGTCAGTAGAAAAACTAATGTAAAGTGAAATAGTGCTTATGTTTGTCCTCTTTCTGTCCAGCAACAGCAGTCCTAACAGCTGGCTCTGTCTGTTTTGGTACAGAGCTGTTTTTCATTCTATTGTGAAAATCTTTCTAAAGACAGTTCAGACACTGAGGTTTTCTTGCTATGTGGAGATATTATTTCATAAAAATTGAGTTTAAGTGTGGTTTGCACATACTGTGTGGTACTTTGTGCTGTGATAATCCTCATGGAACAGCTGGGCTGTGGATCAGCTTCACACAAACAGTGGTCTAAAATATTAATTCTTTCTTAGTAAAGGCTAGTGCAATCCACTGATCACTGTGAAAGAAAACATAAGAAGAGAGCATGGGTCTGAAAAAAGTTTGAATACATGTATTTAGGAAATGTATTGGCTCCTTCAGTGTGAAGGCAGTTAAAATGAATAATGTGAAATGCTGAAAGAAGCTAAGTATTTTTTTGTTAAGCCAACAGGTCGTTCTGCATCTGTGAGACTAAGATTTTTTAATACTACATGGAATGATTTACTAATTCTCAAGGGTCTCATTAATCCTAACAGGACTAGGTATGTGCTAATTCCATGCCTAGAAAACTATCACTGTGTAGCACCTGCCTTGAATTAACTGACTCAAATTGTATTCATATTTCAGAACTGAAGTGCCCAGGTTTTTCAAGGCAGAACTTGCCTTCAGTGGAAGCCTGACCTTGTTCAACTTCTTGGAGCGTGACTTCACATGGGCAAAAGGAAACTCTCTTCTGCCTCAGTGAGAAACTTCTGTGTTTTGCTCCAGATTTTTTCAGGACTTAATTAACTCCTGTGCAAGTGAAGGAAATTCCTGCAAAAATTTAACAAAGTTCAAATCACTAGTTTTACAAGTGATATTACCATTAATATTACCATTCTGCAGGATGCAGAAGAAATGGCAGAAGCATAGTTTAAAGAAGCAGGTAGCTAGTGATCCATTCTCTGAATCCTTTGCACTGAAAATGTGAGATCACCAGTGATCTTTTTGATGCAGTATGATGTGTGTCAGAGACCTGCCACCTGAAGACTCAGTGCTTTTATTTTACATTTCTCCCTCTGTATTTTTATTTGCATTGCTGGACAAACAAATTCTTAGCTCAAGCTAATCTCAAAAGCTACAGTGAAGCATATTTGATGTTTCAAAAGTAGCATATTATTTGAAAGAACTACAGCTGTGAACATTTGTCTTGCCTTGACATTTTTAAAGGACAAACAACTGACCTAGAAACTGAACCACTAGAGGTGATACTAAATAACTTGTATCACATTTTCCTTTCACAGTTTGTGGCACTGCTGAGGAGGACTTTTCTACATGTTACTGTATTTGACCTAACACAGATACTGCCATGTAAGACATAAGACCTCTATGAGCACACTTGTCATCTCTGCTAGTACACTGGAAGAGCACTGTGATGATTTAAAGAGGAATTTACTCAGACATTTTAGCAAGTATGCACATTGATTTAATCAGCAGACCTTATTGTTATCAAGTTATGCAATTCTGTACCTCATTGTGATAATTTAAAACCACAACAAACAAGTGCCCTTCCTCTTGGCTAAATAGTCATAGTTTTTCTTCAATTTGAGGTTGAAGTCAACACCTTCCCTTTTGAGCAGATATTCTTTCTCAGTATGCATAAATGCTGAATGTAGTCAAGTATTGCACTGAATATTTGCTCTGATGACAATGACATGGGGTTTCCTTTTTAATTGTCTCATATGGACATTTGTTTGAAATCTGTCTTGATTGCAAAGAACTAAAATCTGTGATCTAATTAGTGGACCTGAAAATTAACTTGAAATATAAAAATATAATAATATACTCTGAGGGTCTGCAAAAAATATCAGAACTGTACAGTGGTTCTAAAGAACCATATTTTTTCTGCTGCAGCTATATTACATCTCTATGACCAATGACAAAAAAAATTAAAGCTCATTGTACATTTTTAAGTCATTAACAGGTACCACTTGTGAAAGCTATGCTGCTGCTTCATGCCTTCAGGGCAGTAAAGTAATTACTGCTTATCTTATCACAGCCATATGCTAAAATATGGCTTTAGTGAAAAAAGCTTTGGTATTTTTTCTATGTAGCACACTTCACACAGAACTGTGCAATAAAGCAGCCCTTCTATACAACAAATTTTTAATATCAAAATCACTGTTTCCTTATCTGCTAAGTTATTTGACCAGAATTTTCATGGGAAAGAAAGAACTGATTTCAGTAATTCCTTTCTCAGGGCCTACAAGAAAAAATAGTTGATGTACAGCACGTGGCCTCTATGAGTTTTCAATTTATAGTGTTTTCTTATGTAATAGAAATAGTGTGAGTCAAGAGAGAGGATAGATACAAGAGAGTATCAAGAGATACTTTATGGTCCCAGAAATGAAAATAGTCAAAGCAGGAACAATTTCTTCATCAGCTGCTGCTGCCATTTGAGATGTACTGAGTTTTCTTTTGAAATGACTCTTTTAAAATGATAAATTACTCAAAATAGTTACTTACCTCATACTGAACGTACCCAGTGCAACTATTGATTGTTGATAATTTGCATTTGGGATTTTTATCTGAAACTTTTTTTGGTCTCTGTATGTTCTGCCAAACAGACCAATGGCAGTACATAGCTATAGCTTGGTGTATGTGTATAGTCTGGTTATTTATTTTTAATAATGTGCTGTCCTTTATAGAACATAGAGAAGATAGTTTTTCAATCACTTTCTTACCTCTTCACTTTTTCTTAACCTACCTGGGACACAGATCTTCAGCCAAGCTAGATTTTCTAGGACTAAAACTGCAACCCAGGCAATGTGAATAGAGACTTGTGTTTCCTGGAGTCCCATCTTCATGTCTTTGAGCAGTGCTGGGTCCATGGAACAGGGTGTCATTAAACAAACTTATTTTACTTTTGGCAGGTCTGCTTGACTCATGTAGTGTGGGACCCAGCATCTGCAAGAGCTCTGCAATGATAATAATCCAGCAGTGATGAGATAAAGGAAAATCAGTTTTACAAGCTTGGTCAGTCTTCTGCTTCACCAGTCTCAAGCACAACTGTTTTGTTGTATGTAAGTTATCTTTTTTTTAAACTTGCTATATGGCAGTGGTTAGCTGAAGGATGTAAATATCTGGAGACAAGTCAACTTCCTAATGTATTAGAAATCATGTTAAGTTTTAAGTCCTCACTGCCATAATGGAGTGTAATCTCCTTGAAGTGGCACTTGATGCAGAAATTCAAAAGACAATTGAAAGCATTTAGAGCTAATAAAAAATGGATAGCTATGCAATTCTAAATAAGTAATTGTGCTCTGAAAATTTCTGCTTGCTGACTTTGTAACCACATGCATAAAAAACATTTTGCTCTAGATCATCATGACTTTTTCACTTGTAGTGAATACACGTGATTAATGCAGCCATTTATAAATGGGAGTCTGGATTGCTTTTAAGGAATAATTACCTACCTGTGCTTTTACATTTTTCTTTCAGTGTTAAAGAATAATTTGTCACTGGAAATAATGAGACGGTGTTCATTTTCTCCAAGTAAGTTGAATATTTGAAGTTAATGGTAAATTATTTCATGTTAGGCTACATCAGAAGTAGATTTCTCTTCACTAAATGATTTTACCATCTGCAGATTTAAGTGGAACCTAAGCCTGCGTTCCACATTCTTCATGTTTTCCTGATTGTTTATTGAAAGTTACTGGGTCTGTAGCTGAAACTTCACCTCACTGACACTTGATATCACTAACACTTGATATATCCTCAGTTGTGCATGCTGTTTCAGTCTGCTGAAAGCTGCTCTGTGGAGCAGACTCTAAAAGTCACAGCCGTGCTCTCCTCATGGGTTCCTGGAAAAGTGTCTTCTTTTTCATACGCCTGTGAGTGATGGAATGACAGAAGAGCAGGGGTCAGCTAAGAGCTGGTTAAAGCTCAAATGTTCCAGCTTCTATGACTGGCACTGTGGAATGCATTTTAAATCAAGAAGAAAAAAACATAAAATTTCAGGGTAGCAAATCGATACTTTCAGTTAAGTCAGGCATTGCTGCTGGCTGAGAGGCAAGTGTTAGGCCAATACATGAATAATCCTTTTCATGAGTAATTTCTAAGGCACATTGAGTTGGTGACTTTTAAATTCAGTATATAATTACTAGTTGAATGCTACTAGAATTTTTATTTCTGCATAGAACAGGAGGTGACGATGTATTTGTCCAAGAGCATACTTATAATTCTATGAATAATACTCCAATGTAATGCATTCAGTCTACAGGAAGATGAGAATTTATGAAGATTGGTATGTCTGAATACATGTACATATTATATAGGTTTAAGTATAGATTTGACAACACTTCTTTATAGATGGGTTACAGGGAAAGCCAATAAAGAGCATTAAATTGACATGGAAGGCACAAAAACAAGAATGGGAAGAGGACAGAAAGTTGTTTAAGAGGGTTGGTTGGGCACTAGCAAATATGTAAAGCAGGAGAAAAGAATGGAGTTCAGGACAAAAATCAAGTCTAGCAGGCTTCGGAGTGTTTCAGAGAGGATGATGAGCTTCAAAGAGATGGGGGTTGGACAGAGGCCTCCAATAGGGGGGTTGGGAGGACTGCTGGAGGGGATGAGGTGACACGGTGTGAAAAGATGGAGAAATGGATCTTTTAGAGGGGGTTTGCTGCAAGCCAGGACAGTTCATTCCCCTCTGCATCATTTGGGTCCAACTCTGACATTGCTGTGTAGAAATCAAACTGGTGAAATGTGATCTGTAGGAATATTACCAGGCAAGCTAACACCGGTTTTGGGTTTGTGTGTGTTTATTTAATAGAGAGAAAGGTTAGAATTATGGCTTTAAAGTTCTCTGTGTTGTATATAGAGCACTTGAGACGAGTGTCTCTTTTCTTGTTAGATGCTTGTTATTCCTATCTCCCTTATATTGTGATGTTTCAGTGGGCAAATAATACAAATTGTTCAGAGGACACTGGAAAAACTAACAATGATCCAGAGACCTTCCTTGACTTCAGTGCTAATATGGAGTATTTGGAAAAATCAATGGAGCTTGTCCATGGTATCACTGAGTGTCTCATCTCTATGATATCCTCCAGTGCACTTTGAAAAGACAGCATGTGCTTGATGCCTAAAAGTGACAGAAGATTTTCAAATAGAAGAAACAGACTGACTTTGTCTTGGTAAGACTTTTAGCTGCCCGCATAACACATTGCATTTAAATTCTTTTTTTAAAACCACTGTTCTGCTTACTACTATTTATAAAATCCAAAGGAAATAGGAATAGTTGTTCTCTAATTTTATTTTTTTTATTTTTTTTCCCCTTTTTTCTAATGAAAGCTGATGAGGAATACTTTACTGGCCTGTGTTAAAGTTCTATTTTTAAAATCAATTTTACCAATCTAGAAAATGGAACCAGACAGCTTCTGAAAAATAAGTATTAATCTTTGTAGGTCTCAAGTTGCAGTAACCTCCTTGGCTGGCATTTTTATTATGAAACTAAGTGGGACAAACATCCATTTTTGTGGTTTGTTTTTTTTTTTAACCTTATATTGGTTTACTTCCTGCAAAATGAATTGCACACATGAACTTTGACATACACTTCTGTTTCTTTCTCATTTGCCATATGGAACTGCTGGGATTCTTACACCTAATTTTTGTGGATTTTTTCAAGATGTAACTGAGAAATATTTATGCAAAGGGCTAACCTGAGTTTCTATCACTTTGTTCACAAACTGATAGGCTCATGTCTAAGTATCTACTTGAGTTGTTTTCATTTTGATAAAAGATATTCCACTCTTTAAATTCTGTGCCTTTAATCACACACTTAAACAGTGGAATACCAAAGCTTCATTTAATCTAGTTTGTGTGTGAATAGGGAGTGCTGAGTTTATATTGTGTTAGTTATTACTTCAAGACAATATTTTCTATTGAGCCACAAAACAGACAAGAGGCTTAGAAATCTGCAAATGAGTAATGTTCTTCACCTTAGGAAACTTTGCTTACAGGAGCTGCAAAAAGAAAATATTACTAGACTGAGCTCTGTAAAAGAGTTTGAGATTTTATTTTTCATTAGTAATTTAATTTTTGACAAACTAACCTAAATCAGTTAGATTTAGAACTAGAACTAAATCAGTTCTTTGCTCTGCAAGTCTTTTATCTTGTGTTAATGCAAAAATAAACAATTTATTTTATTTTCCCTGAAACAAATTGAGTATGTCATTGACTTTAAAAAAGGTAGGATTGAGTTTAAAAAAATATTAATTCATGGAGCTGATTACCTTGGATAATTTTAAAATACATTTCTTTGAACAACCAATTATTTTGTGTTACTTTACTTTAAGGTGAATGAGAATTGGGTATCATTAAAAATATTAATCAAAGCTGTTTTACTATGAAATGGCTTTCAAAATGCTAAAACCTTTGTAGTAGTGCATATTCTTATCTGAAAAAAACCAAACAAGGATAACAAGGAATTATTGAAGGGTTAACAAAAATCTGTAAGTGAAATTAGTGATCTGACTTTAAACCGTAGAAGGTGAGAAACAGTGTCTAGGCTTTGATTGCTATTTTGACTGAAGTAGATTCTAAAATCTTTCAAATTTTTGATCCCAGAGAAAACAAAAGTTTAAAGTCTCATAGACCTTCAACTTGAATGTAATTATGCCTTTAGGTAAATGCTTCTTTGTAGGGTTTGGGCTTTTTGAGTATTGATAGATATGCTATTGATTTTTAATGAAATAGTGGTTGCTTTAAAAAATCATGGCTTTGTCTTATTATAGAGAACATTGCTCCATATTAAGACTGCATTGCTTCTAAAACTGCATTTCAGTTTTGGGTCAGTGGAAGGAAGCCAATACTAGATTTACTCTATTATTCTTAGTCATTATTAATGCCAATTGTTTCTTTCCTTCTTGAACTCTTTTGCTGAAGTCAACTAAAAGGTTCCTATTTCCTTGAAGTGGAGCTCCAGTTGAAAACATCATTTTTGTACTCTCTTTCTTTCATCCCTTACATGAGTAATTGTGTGAGTGATACCTAAACAAGAAACTGTGTGCCAAGTGAACTCCCACATTTTCTTCAAAGCATCAAACAGAAGACATTTAAAATAGAAGGCTTCTGATCTGGCTCACTTTAATCTTATCCTGAACTGGTAGTTGGGGGGTTTCTGTTGAAGACAACATTTCCAGAGTTTATAAGAAATAAATGACATACAGGTTGTTAGTTTAAAACTTTAGTGTATATTTTGTGAAAGAGATTAGCTACAGAATCCAAACCTTTGCTGCTCTAATGTGCTTCTTTTACTGAGCTATTTACAGTAATACTGCTACTGTCTTCCTTACACTGATGGTAAATGCTTCAGGGCAAATATTTGTGGCTTCTTAGCAACACCAAGGCAATCAGAACAGTTTGAATGAATCTGCTGAAAACATTGTGTTGGTGGTTGCTTCACAAGTGGGTGAAGATTATCAGTGTGTTAGGGCCCATTTAATGTTATTAAGATGCCTAGAGGTGCAATATGGTAACTATATACACATGGGTTTACAGACATTAATGAGAGGTCTTAATCTAGCAGGCTGGATTTGGGAACATTCCCCCCTGTGCCCCTGCTATTTGCAAACAGCTAGGAATTGCAAACAAAGAGTTGTGAGGAGTTTACTGGCCTTTTGAGCATGTGCTAATAGGATGTTTATTCCAGATTTGCCTTCTCTTCACAACACCTGTTCACTTGCACTCTAGGAATAAACTTCTGTTGTACCTGCTATCTGCAACAGCTAGCACATTGCACTTTCCCAGTAGCTATGGTTCAGGTCTCCATATCAGAGAAGCCAAAAGAGCTTAAACTTAAAAATCAGGCTCTCTTTAAACTCTGTAACATTTTTTTTTTGTTCTCTTCATCAGATTTTTCTGGTGCTGCTAAAAAGTTGCTGTTCAGTTTGGCCATATGGTGTGAAATTAAGTTGGGTAGAATGGGGAGGACCTGATGAATACATAGAGTTAGATCTGAAATATTGTTGTAGTTTTATTATCCACATTGATATAATGAAGTAACTTTTAATTTGAAAAGATGAAATAATCTCTTATAGATATGAAGGTGGTAGGATTCCCACTTAAAAAGGGACATAGAGTGTGTGAAAAGAATCTCAATCAATTTACCTACAATGAAATCATAACAAACTGAAGAAATATATTTTAATGCTTCAATGCAGATATAATTAGATTATATTTATAGTAATAAATATTATAATTTATTGTAATAATTTTCCAATATAATTTTATCTGCATCCTCTTATCTTCTTATGCTGTTAAAATACTAACCTTTGCATTTGGGCTCTTATGTTACCTTTCCATTTTAAAAACAGGTTCAGCTCAAACTGACCCAGCTAAAGGCCACAGCACTGTGGTTTTTGCTACGTACCTCAAGCATTGGAAGTGTGTGTGCTGTTTCCATAAAACAAAGAATGGAAAACTTCAGTTTAGATTGAACAGCATTATTTAAGCAAAATTCATAGCCTTTAAAAATAACAAAATAGCTTGGGTTTATTCTTGTGCTATACGTGATCAAAAAAGTTTTTCATTACAGTGTGACAATGCTTTATATTGCCTGTACATAAACCCTTCATGGTTATTATACAAAAAGAAAAGGTAAATGACAGTTGGTGTTAGGACTAAACAGCTTAGGGCAAACTATTTTTTCAATACGTATGTAATTTAATTGAAATGCAATATTTCATGAATATTAGAAAGAGAGGCTTTATTAAAAATGGCAAGGAAAGTGAAAGCCTGACTGTTTAGAGTAACAAGCAGCACAAATTTATTCATTCAATACATCACTGAATTATTTAAAACTCAACTTAAGCACAAGGTCATGGAATAATTTTGGCAAGTACGCACTTTTGCATGATGCATTTCCATAATTCCACTGCATCTATAAAGTTAATCACAGCTTTGGCATGCAAGCCTGCTTCATATGCTAAGCTGAGCCAGAAGAAGGCTCTGAATTAAAAGCTAAGAACAAACCAAACTACTGACACCACAAATGATTTGTGATAGTTTGGAGCAGATGTGAGCTCCATAATACTAGCAACTCTTACAAATATTTCATTTACTAATATCCCATATTACTTGCAATACATATGTACAAGTGAAAATATGTCACTAGTCTGGAGACATATAACAATTTATGTGTTCCCACACACACTCATTTAGATGCCATGAGTCTTCTTAAGGACATACTCTTTCTGTAAGGAGTGAGAGCTGACAAAAGGTGTTCTTTAGGCTGCAGGGAAGAGAGTGGTAGAGCTAATGCTCCATAGAAATTTGGTTTAGATTACAGGATGAGAAATAGTAGTTAGCTGTCCTGAGTCCAGACTGACCACTAACAACTCCTGCAGACTGTGAAACCAGGGAGGGTTAGTGCATGTCATTCTCTAAACTGCATTGTCATTTCAAGGCTCAAAGTTAGACAAAGTGATCTGTGCAAATTGCATAAGGCTTGAGGTTTCTCCCCCAGAGTGTATTTAAAGTTCTAAGAAAACTTCTTTAAAAACTCAGGGAATTTTACAATAGACATCAGGCCTTCTGGTTTTAGAATCACATTTTGGTATGTCTCTATCAGTTAATAAAAACTTGAGTTTGAGTAAGTTTCACTGGACTCTTGTGATCGCCATCATGCAGTAGCAGCTGGAAGAGAATGGGTTCTGTACTGGTATATATGGTATTTATATATTATATAAACTTATAATGTTTGTGTTATTGTTAAAATGATTATTACTGAAGTATAGAAGGTGGTTGTTTTTGCAGTTCTTGTGATATAATTTTTGTAGTTAAGGGCTAGCTGCTCAACAACTTGGTTGGGTATTGATGCCACAAGTGTATCACCTGCAGGTGTGCACTGTCACTTGCAGAGGTAGCACAGGAATTACCACTACTGAAACCTCTAAGAATAGGGTGTGCTGGCTAAAGCAACAGTAGAAGTGTCTTGATAAATGTGGCTCTTGAGTGCTAGGCAGAGGATAACATAATATTATAAGGAATAATCTGGAAAGAGTGATACCCATCTTCTCTTTTCATGTTTAGAAATAACTGTGTGCCATCTAGGAGCTTGCTGGACTTCAAGTTTCCCCTACACTGCCTTCACACACACAGAGGAAGTTATGGATTGACCAGACTTTCAAGCAAGAACATGATTTTCATTTGAAGGTTTGGTGGACTTAATATTCATTTTAGATAATTTGCTCAATTTGTGTACTGGGCAGCTCAGATTTTTTTCCAAATTAGTCTCGAAATAGATGTAATTTATCTCAATATGCTCTCAGACCAGTGCACAAGTGACATGAAAGATTTGGCATCTATGTTTTGAATACATAAATTATGCTAATATTTTTTTTTCAGCGCCTTTATCTTAAGAATTGTTTTGATGTTTTTAAAGAAGAGTTCAATACTTAAAGCACCTCAAAGAGTATCGTGTTATATACAGGTTGTTTACAATTTAGTTGACTTCCAAATAATTTTTGGTTTTATTTTTCAAAATGTAGAGACTTTTAATCTTGGTAACCTGTTCTGCTCTTTAGGTGGGTCTGTATGTAGCAATCAGTGATTTTTCTGCTGAAGTGATACTATAGATAACTTAGCCAATCACTATGCTGCCTTTAAGAGAAATTGCTTTATAAACTGTTTTGGACCTCTCTGTTTAATAACAAAAATCAATGAGCCTTTTATTAGGTTTTTTTTGTAGACACTGAGAACTGTATCACAAGTTGCAAGTGTTTTAATAGTTATAAATTGTTATAAATCAATTCTTGAAAGTATTAACATCTAGAAATTGCTGAAAGTTTCCTCGTATTGTTAAATCCTAGAATAGTTTTCTTACTGAAGAAACAAAGAGGAAAAACAATAGAAGGTTAACATGATTTTTAAGGTGTTTATTGGGAATATTAAGCATTCATTTCTTCCACATTTTTGCATGTACTGATCAATGGCACTCAAGAAAATAGACACATTATAGAATAACTCCAAGCGTTCTATGTGTGAACTTCATTATATAATTTAATACAGCTTTAAATTTTTAATCTATTCAAAACTGAGACAAATTGCTTGAATACAGTTTAAAAAAATGTCAGTTTTGGTGAATTTGTCTACAGAGAACCTATTCATATTCACCAGGGTCTAATTGCAGTTCTACACAGGAAAACATACTTGTGTTAGCAGAGAAGATACATCCCAGCTATTTCAAAGACTTTCTTTAATATTTTAAGTATGATGTGTTATCAGTTTGACCATGAATTACTTATTCAGTGCCATGGACCTCTGTTCACAAGCTAGTAGGACTGGCTATGTCAGAGCTTGCTGCAGAATGAGTTCCTGAAAGAAGAATGTGTCTTGGATGTCACTAGTGTGAGAGGTAAAATCAGTTAACTGTTGCTTCTGGAGAAAATGATGCATGAAGAACATAGTTTATTGCTGGATTTGGTGGTATTATTATAGACATCTTAGTCCACTGGTATTGGATTGATGCAGGAGAGCACTTCTGAGGAAAAACTGCCTTTCACCCCCGTTATTGTACTTTGGCCACAATGTCCTAAATTGGATTCCTTTGGGATGAAGGTAGTCTAGAAGGTAATGCTTGTGATCACATCAATGTATGAACAGGTGGGGTTTTCTGGTGGAAAAAACATTTCCATTTTTAATTTCTTGTTTTAACATGGAGAACACTGAGATAAACAGACTGTACAACTGAAACCAGGTATTGTCAGTCCCAAAAGTATCATCTGAGCTCTGAAACTGCATGATTTTCACCAGGAATAATTAATAATTATTGTAGCACATAAACGCAGCAAATAAAATGTGGAACATAAAACATAAAATGAAGATTATAAAACATAAAATGAGGATCTATCTTGAACTGCATTACATTATGTGCCTTATTTGTTGGCATTTAAAAATACACATTTGGAATTTTATGATTGGACAGCAAACATCTTATGTTTGCCTTCAGCCTAACACTTTGTTGTTCACTGTCTGTACTCGTTTAGCTGTAAGTACAAAGAAGCTGTCACTCTCATGTGACATTTTGACACCAGATATTAGAAAAACAGCCTACCAAACGTGCAGAGTCTTTTGCTCTCACAAGCTATGCATTGTCTTAAGACAAACTCTTTTAGCAGTATTGGTTCCAGTGGGAAATCTTACTGCAAAGACAGCTGTAGAAGAATCTAATAAATAAATCACAGATTATCTGGTTTTATGGCTCTTTTTTACTCATGAGTCTTCCAAGCCAGACAGTTCATAGGAAAGGGACCAAGAAAAGATCTTCAAATACTACATTGTGTTTTTTCTAACTCTTTGGCTCTACTTACGGGAATATGTCCTGTCCTTAAGCAACTGCCTTGATGGCATTCCCTGAAGATTCTGATAAAGTGGCTCTTGTGTGACATGACAGATAATAGTGTTGGGGTTTTGAGATGCCTGTTCTCCTCACCCATAATTTGAGTAGTCTTAGGAGGAGCACCAGCTATGCTATTTTAGGATTTAGTGTAAGCCTCTCTTTAAAGGTGAGACATAAACAGCCCAGCTCCTCTATCTCAGATCATCTTCCCAGGGATTTCTGTGTGTATCTTCCTAGCTGTAAGTCCCACTGAAGTGACTAACCAAATAACCACCCTCCAGAATCAAAGCTGTGTTCTATTGACTCTCTCTTCTTTTCCAGGCTCTTCAGATCCCTGGAGAAGTGCAGGAGACAAAGAGAGAGAATAAGGCAAGTCTCAGAGAAGAAATAATTTTCCTTCAGAACCCAAATTCCCCCTTTTCTGCTCGTCTCTCTACAGAGCTGTTCCTCCTGTGTTCAGGTACAGGTGATCAGACCTCATAGCACAGTTCTGAAAAAAAATGTCACTGCTTTAAAGAAAACACAATGGTGGGGCTGGAGCCACTGTAGGCAACTTTGTTCTCAGGCTCCTGGAAAATCCATTGCTTTGGGAATGGAACTTGCTACATCCTTGGGCACAGGAGTGAAGTGTTTCCACAGAAGGGTCATGTTTCTTGAGATTCCTTCATGCACTTTTATAAAGAGAGAAAAGCTGAGCCTTGCCCACAGAACTGCCATTCCTGCAGGTAGTAACCAAGTAGTATTTATGGAAGTGTAATTGTAGAATAGTCTTACCTGCTGGAGGGGACACCAATGCCCTCAGCAGCACTGTTGATGAATGATGGACAGGACCATGGGCTTTACTGCCTTGTCTGAAGAGTGATCCTCTAAAATGTTTCAGGTAGCTTGTTCAGCTTCAGGATGGACCAAAGATGTGATTTCAGTGTATTGAATGCAATGTGATTCTCAGCCTGACCACATTTCAAATATGACATCTAGAGTGTGAAAGCTGCTATATTTAGGTCTGAAAAAAAAGTCCTGCACATTAGTGAAAACAAACAATGGATTTCATGGTCATGTGCCAACACAGAGTTGTTTCTCTGTCTGTAGGTTTGTTGTACTTTGTGAAATGAAGAAAAACTGCATCTCCAGATATTCTGAAGCTACAAATATTTGTTTCAAATGAAATACAACAGAAACATAACAGGGATAAAGGGTGGTCACTTGTTAAAATGTTATGGAAGATTAAGCTGTGAAAATACTTTCTGTGACCATGCTTTATGAATAAAACACTGCTTGTTCCACTGGTGGGTGAAATTAAAAAATGCAGAAGGGAAATTACAGCTATTGGTTCCTTATGAAATTATATCCCCATTGCAAGCTCTGTGGGACAAATTGTGACCCCTGGTATCCAAATGAAGACCATTTCAATTCTAATGAGCAATATGAATATGTGAATATTCTAAATAAAAATCTACCCACTGCAGTGAAGTGCATATTTATTTAGAAGAGTAGCAGACATCCCATTTTTTAAAACTCCTTTTTATCATTTTTGCCTCGGAGGCATTACACCACAGTTCTTTTGCTTACCATTTGTTTTAGAAATAGACTCTTTTCTCCACTAGCATGTCAGTGACACTGCTCAGTCAGCAAGATTTCAGCTTCTCATTAGTGATCTGTTTCCTTCCCTAGAGATATATGGCCTTCTTGGCACTGCTTGTCTCTGCTCGTGGCTCTCCATTAGGCACTGCACTGTGCTGCTACTGGACCACAATTCTAGTTGGCAAATGCTCTTTTTCCTCTCCATCATAAGGATTTTATGTCATTATAATGTACTAGTGCTCTTAATATCTTTACCTTTCTAAATAGCTAAGCTGGTGGATTGTTCTGTGGATTTGTTTACAACTTACTTCCTTGGTGGGATTTGGGTGCTCTCAAGAGCCAAATGAAAAGAAAATGTGTTTAAATGTCATGGGCATCCCAGTGGCTGCTGCAATACAGTGAAGATAGGTAAGGAAACAAAGTCAGCATTTGCTTCATTTTGCATGCATTTTACATGTCTAACTTAATCTGTGGCAAATGCAGATGACTGTGTATCTGTATTTTAAGTGAAAGTGTTGAATAGGAGTATTATAGGCTCATATGATATCCTAATAACCCTGATGGGCAACTGTTTTTAAAGTGACAATTACTTTTTAATAGCTGTGGTGTTACACACAACATTAAGACAAGCCACGGAGGAATAAGCTTTATTTAGGAAGTACTAACTAACATTATGTGAACAATCACCACAAACCAAGAAACACCAAACTTTCACAAAGCACCCAAATGTTCTGCTTTCTCTGCTCCCTACAAGAAAACCCCACAAAACTGGATCAGAAAGAAGAAAGGATATTTCTCCTCAAACAATGTAAATGAAATAATATTTTATCAGAGATCACACTCATTAGCATTACCTAAAATCTCAGTTAAAAATTTCTAAGGGATTCTGTGTCACCCAAGTATTGTACAGTGTTAATAAACTTAATAGAACTCCAAGCCCAACATTTTTATTGCAGCTAAGGTGAAGCTCTCCTGCAGAATCTGGGAGTTGAAGCTAATTGAACTTTTGATTAGAATTGTTTTTCAGCTCTTTCCTTTGTTAGAAAGGAAGATGGTTGCAAATAGCTGGAAGATTCATCTGTAAACTGGGTGAGATTTTATTATGTAATTGGTTCTGGGCATTATAAATTCATGCTCCCTCATGTACTGTAGATCACTCAGCAAGATATTTGGGTATATTGTCTGTATCAATAATGATGCCATCCTATGTAGCATCTAAAAGATGTCTGGTATGCTTCTGGTAGAAATTCAAGAAAAAGGCCTATATGCAGTCACTGAAGGGAAAATATGATGCCTTTTTGTTTTAGAAAATATTGTTTCAAGGTATCCTAACAGTGTGAAAGTAGACTCATTTTTTAAAATTTTGTTTTGTTATAAATTTAGATAATCTGTGGGATGATGCCTGCAAAATTGCAGTATTGAATTGGTAAAAAAATGTTTTTCTTCAACAGCTTCCAACATGGTGTGTTCCAGAAGTGTGACTGTAACTGGAGACCCTATAAGGAAGTGTCAAGTGATTTTGACAGTGGGACCGAATCCTGAGGTGTTTCAGGCCAGGACTTACACAGCATGGCAGGGACTCAACAATTCTTAAAGCAGATCCATCTCAGAGTGAGTCTCTCAAAGTCCTTTTGCCCCAGTATGTCCTCAAATACAAAACTGCAGAGTAAAGAATTTGAACTACAGAGAAGTCACCTTTAGTAAAAAAATATTTTTTTTAATCCTTCCTTCCTTTCCCTTCCTGCACCTGAAGGTGTGCAGTAAGCCCAACATGGTGTTTTGTCTTTCCAAGATTTTAACAGGGTAGTAGATACTCCTACAGATGGCAGAAAATTCCTTGGAAGTGCTGAGCATGGCTAGAATACATCCCTTCATTATTTTTCATTTGAGCTTTTCATCAGACTTTGTACTTTCATCTAGAAATTATGTTTCCAGGTAATTACAGTTGCAACACTTGCAGAAAAAACTAACAGTTATCTCCATTGTTATTTTAGACACCCCTTTTTTTTTTTTTTTTTCCAGCAGTCCCACCTTAGTGGCCTGAAGATAGAGGCAATATGTTATTGGTTATGATGTAAGCTGTCAAAAGACTTTCAAGAGAGAATTTCTTGAAGTGCACCTGCAGACTGAAAAGTAAACTTTGCTTCTCACTGAATTTTCTGAAAGCATTTTGCATATGGAATAATAATTCATTTGGACTATGTTGATGACATGATTTTTTTAGTGTTTTAATATTTTGTAGCATGCAGTGAAAATCTCAGAGGGAAACAAAAAGCCCTGCTAAGGTAAGATCGTGCTTGATCTTGAGAGTGTGCTGGAGGCATCCATCAATTTCAGTCTTGCAGTCAGCTGGAGAGGTCAACTGTAAGCTGTTTCCTTGAATAAATCCACGGGATTGGCTGAATTCATGGAACACTGAGTCAGAAGGAGCTGTTTTTTCTTGCCTCAAAAATGAAAATAGAGCAGCTTGGTGTAAGGTATTTTCCACTGAATACAATAACAGTAAAATAACCTCACTGTGCCTGAATACTGAGATGATAGTATGAGACTCTTAAGAACACAGTTGTGTGAACTGGCTAACACTTACTATGG
Organism: Florisuga fusca; assembly: GCA_038090715.1. Taxonomy (NCBI): domain Eukaryota; kingdom Metazoa; phylum Chordata; class Aves; order Apodiformes; family Trochilidae; genus Florisuga; species Florisuga fusca. Next base: position 7,106,043 of record JAAWXA010000013.1, read on the forward strand.
ACACCAATTCTTTCTCCCTTCTGAGCCACTTAGTAGGACAATTCTCTGTATGTTCACAAACTTTGCATGGTAAGAATAGTGTGTTAATTATTCTATTTTTATTTATTTTATCATGAGCCAAGTGAAAGTTTCTGGGTGCCTTTGTTTATTTTCATGAGATGAGAATGTACAAGGCATCCTTGTACCCTGAGAAGCCTCAAAGAGAGAAGTAGGTAAGGCCTTTGTTTAATACACAGCTTTAGAAAATTGAATTCTTGTGTTTGGTAAGTATTCTCATGGCTGTTACTCATGAAAAATTATAATCTTGCAGGAAAAATTACTTTGGTTAGGAGATTTCAATGATACATTTGTAAATATGGATATTTTACAGGGTCACTTAAATTCTTATGAATTATCCACAAGGCTTCATGCTCTGTTGTGGAGTTACCTGAAGTCAGAAGTTATGAAAATTTTTTTGCTTAAAAAGGTAAGAAAGTTTTGAATTGTTTTCTTCTCTGTTTATATTTGAATATTTTATAATTTTCTGCCATATGCACAATACACTAGTTCCTAAATGATCATCAGCTTTCTAACAGAAGTGTTTCTGAGGTTAGAGCAATCAAGTTATAAACTCTCCTAGCAGCAATTAAAACTACCTCTTTGTTCCAGGATGTATAAAATGCCCTAAAATATAGCTGTGTTAAATGGGAATATTAGAAAGAAGCTAGACATGTCTGAGAAGAGTAACAGATTTCTGTTCTGATGTTTGACCAGGTAGAACTGTCTTGTTCAAGAAATTGCACTCTGCAGTAAATGAGCAGACAATATCAGTAAATAATTGAAGCTGGGGAGGGCAACTGGGGGCTCTATTGAGAGCATTTCTTGAGCTAGAGGAAGAGAAGGCAACACTAGGTAGAAAAGGCTGAGTTAAATGTTGATGAAAGATGGTGTCAAGTGGTTTTGTGCCTCAGCATACAGGGGGCTTTGGGAGGGGGGCAAAAAAAGTTTTTTGTTTCTTTATTACAGAAGCAGTCAACAACTCTTGATTGTTATTTCAGCTCTGCTGCAAGTGAGAACTGCAAATATGAGGCAATTGCCATTCTTGGTGGAACAGGAATCAAGTGGGAATTGAAGTGTTGGTGCACTGATTCTTCCTGCATTTGCTCCCCACCTACCACTGCAGTACCAGGTGAGTGCCATAAAAACTTGCTTTCATAACATCTCTTTTTGGAGGGAAACTTGGAGGCAGGAAAAAAAAAAAAAAATCAAGATGCTTTGCTGCTTCCTGCCCTCAACAGGATTGTACCCCTGTGGAAGAAGACAAATTGGGGTGCTAAATTCTGTCTTGTGCAAGTTTCAAAGGGCAGAGTCTGTATCATGCCAACTTGGGAGAGTATTATAGCCTGTTATCATTATATATCAACCAGAGACACCACAGGAAAGGCATCAAAGGACTTCATTGGAAGGCAAAGAGAAATTTATTTACCTCAATGGCCAGTACTCAAAATAATGAATCCAAAAGAGAAAAACAGAAAAAAAAAAAAAAAACTAGGGAGGCATCAAAATCAGAAGAAAACAAGAAAACTGGAAATAACCTGAGACTGCCTAAGGTGACAATTAAAAATAATCAGACAGAAAATATTAATGGAAAGGTGAAGTATAACTCCAATTCACTGAGACAAATACTTAAATTAGTCTAATTGCGGAGGTAAGCATCAGAACACCATCTATATTTTGAATATCCTTTGAGATTTTACTTTTAAATAAACAAACTTCTGAACAAAGAAGGGAGTAAAAGTCATGGGATACACACCATATCACTGTTTAGAACACAACTGTAAAATTAAGTAAGATTGCAAGATGCAAATCAGTACAGAAAAAACAAGGAAACAAAATGGAGGGCAACAGAAAGTTACTTGTAGTTCATAAATACATATATCTTTAAGCTTTTCTGTAATTTGAAGACCTGAACTACCCAGCTGTAGGTAACATGAATTATTGTCCTGTAATCTGTTATGAGTTTAAAGCTTAAACTTTTAGAACTGTTTAACTGAGGTGCAACAAGTAAAAGTGAACATCTGACTTTTTAAAAAATGAGAAAAATAGGGATCTCTTCTTTGCAAAACAAATTGGCAAATTCCTTTTAAATGCCACACTCCAGTGAAAGCATAATTTCATCCTCACTTTAATTAGGCTAATCAAGATAATGGGTAATTAATTGCTTAGAACTGGATGGTAAATTTGAGAAATTTCAAATAACTGTTTAGTATTCAAACAGTAGGATTGTTAGATCTTTTTTTAGGTCTCTAGAAAAACAACCATCCCCAACTAGTCCCACCCTATACAAGGCAGTCTTTGATCTGACAATTTTGTTTTAAAGGGGAAAATTTAATTGCAGTTAGTAATTCTACACACATAGGTACATGTCCCTATATCTTTAAACTGGGTTTTTCCAGTTCCAGGGACCTATGTATTTAAATAGAGATTTGATGATACTCCTACTAGATTTATTATTCCCCCTCCTTTTTTTTGGAAGGAGTTTTAGGAAAAAAATATGGTTTGAAATGCATCTAGTGAAATAAAGTAGTAACATTTTGAACTCCAAACTTTACCTTACAGGAAATGCCATAAAATTAATACATTTAGAACAATGGATTAAAGCTAAATACTTCATGTAAAATAAAATAATTTATAAATTGCTTTCTTCTGAATATGATGCAGGGCAAAGAGATGCTCACTGAAAGGAAAGCAGTTTTCTTTCCCTTTTCCCAGAGAATATTTGACATATCTGCTCCCTTCCTAATACCTGCCAAGCCATAGGTCTGTATGTCATGATGTGGGATTGCAGACTTTGTCAAATAAATACAGATGCTGCATCTCAAAGCTCATTGGAAAGCTCAGCCTCTGTGCAAACATCCAGCTACAAAGGGACTTTGTATGAATATAATTGTGTGATTAAGTCTTAAAATGTTTTTCCCCTTCATGGTTACTTAAAATGCCCCTGAAAAGAATGCAGATAGAGGGGAAAAAAAAAGAAAAAAACAACTTTGTGTGGTCTTGCAGAATAATGAGAGAGAACAGCTGAAACAGGATGAGAGGCTTCTCATACTGCACAGATGTTTGTTTTCCTTTGAAACCCTTTTGTGGATTTCAGTCATAAACAGATTGAAAGTCCAGCTCTGACTTTCTTCAGGGATATGTAAAATGGTATTGTTAGCCAGCTGAGAAAATGGGTTGTGTTATTATTTTTTTTTTAATTATTTTTTATATACACATTCAAATGTTTGTTTTATATCATGTTGCTTGAAAACCTGAAGCATTAAGAGAGAACCTTTGCTCACATATTGTTTCTTGTCTGATATAACTGCTCTTGGAGTAGCTGGATGAGAAAATCTAATGGTAAACTAAGGCCAAAACCAGGATCAGTCTCTCAATACATCAGCAGGATTGATTTAGAGCTGCCCAACTGCATCTTGTTAGCCTGAGTACCACAGTGTTAGGTGGAATTAGGATATGTTGAAAGCAGCACAGGTGCAAAAATATAGTTACCCACCTCTAGTTTTTTACCCCCTTGCTCCCCCTTCCTCCTTCTTTCCCTTTCCTTTCCTGCCCTTGCTCTTCTTTTCCTTCATGTCCTGTCCCCCTTTCTCTCCCCTTTTTCTCTATTCTTTTCTATTTCTATTCATTACTAAACACAGTAACAAAGGATGATTAAAAAAATTGCAACCTGTGGCACAAGCCCCATTTTGTGGCAGGTTAGTATCAGTGTCTCTGCATTGTTTAATACCTATTAGTGTGAGATTTTGTCCATAGTATGAAACTTTTAAACTGAAACAGTGTAGGCTCTGGAGTGGCACCTGGGCGTTTCGTGACAGAAAGTCTTCAGATAGTTTAAGGTCACATAGATTTGCTTGGGGTTTTTTCAACCCTGGTCTATTAACATCTTTGTTCAGCCCTGGGTGAGCTGGCACGATGTTTTGTGTGTCTGATCATGGAGATGCTCTGATTTAAAAACTGATCAGAGAAAATGGGTGGTTTTGGTCCAGGTGGTTCACCAATCCCCTTCGTGTTGCCAGTGTGTCAGTGCAACAGAGATGTGGTGCATCAGCAAAGGGCTGGGAACCTCCCCAAAACCTGTGCATAGAATTAGGGCCTTGAGGCTGTGAAGAAAGGCTGGAGAGGCAGGTTTCTCTGTCATCACAGGGACCCTGGACATTGGCAGGAGTGGTTGGTTTCCTTCAGGAGAATCAGGCTGAATGACAGGGCCAAGAGGACAAGAAGTCCATACTCTCTCACCCTACCCCCCAGGATGCTTTGTGTGTTTCCCTGGGAGCTGTGAAATGCTTCCCTTTCCTGCCATTTTCCCATACCCTGTAGACCATAGTCATAGAGGAAATCGGTGTTAGGAATTGGAATGGATTGTAGGCTTTTCAGGTGAGTAGTTTGTAACTGGCTGAGAAATTCTTTGGCAGAAGGGAGTGTGTAGGGCCTGCAGAGGCAATATAACCAGCTTTACATCATTGCCCAAGCCCCTAGCTATGCTCTGAAAGCCCTGGCTGCCTGACTAATTCCACTCAGAGCAATCAGAATACTCTAAATTGCTTTTTTTAGAGCAGACTGACTCTTGCTAGTCTGAGATTCAGTTTAATCTCTTTGTGAGTTTTGTTATACTTAAAGGTCCCCAGATAGTCAACCTATTTCTTCTCCCTCACAGGCTTATTCTTTATTCCTAATAAATTTATTTTTTATAATTTCCTTTGTGTGTTTTTTGTTTGTTTGTTTTTTTGCTGTATGTGTTTATTCATATTCTTTTTCAGGGAGTGATTATTGCTCATTATATGCATTGCTACACATAAAAATCCTTAACATTTAGTATCAATAAAATGTAAGCAGCAGGTATAATTTTGGCTAAATTTTACCTTACTAAAAAAAAAATATGCATGTGCTTGTTTACTTTTACAAGTGATTTTGGGGGTGATATTTTTGAGTGATTTACTGAAGTTCCTTTTTCATATGTGTTCCTAGTTGTGACAGTCTCTTGCAGTTAAATCTTCAAATGCAGTCCAACCCATGTAAAAATTTTTTTGCAGTCATTCACTTCTAAGCCATTATGTATATTTGTGTGGATATATATAAAATAAGCAGCCAGTCTTAGAAAGCAGACTTAAGGAAAGAATACTAATGTGTCTTCTTCAAGATTATGCCATATGAGATCATAAATTGCTCTGAAAGGGCTGCTGGCAGCCTACTGTTAACTGTATTAGGTCTGTCTCCATTAGATTGAAATGCAGGAGGTTGGATCTGTGTCTGAATGTCAGATTCCCATTCAGGAGCACAGAGACACAAAGTCTGCATGAGTAAACATGCCCATCAAAAATGAGATTATTAAACTAACAATAACAGCAAGAAAAGCACTAGCTTTAAAATCCCCTCCTAATTGCATTTAATGTCAAATCATCATGGTATTAATGGTGCTGATTATCTCAGTGACATCCTGCCCTATGTTACAATGCTTTTGTGTATCTCACAGAGTAATGCTTAAATACCATCATAGATCATAGCCCTCAAAAACACTCATTTATTATAACTAGGAGAAAGTACACTTTTTACTCTTTTCAAGGTTCCACATCAGCTCCAGAATGTAGATTATCTTCTGCTGCAGTTTGCCCTCCCCATTTATCTTCTTTCCAGCTAGCAGAAATTTTATTTTTGCCTACCATAAACCAGAATAATTTCCAAAAAATGAAATCTCTTTTGTTTAATTTCCCCTACGTATAAATCTTGGAAATCAGTCCAAAACATTTTACACAGAGTAAGATGTAATCCTGGTAGTAAGGCAGACGGGATGAACCAGGAGTTTAGAGAATAGTTGGGAAAGGCACTGCAGAAAGGGAAAGAAGGGATGGGATTCTGATTGCAGAACAGTGAAGCAGAATAAAAAAAGGAACTTCTGTATTCTGAGTTCCATTCACCCTCTTAATCGTGGGTGGTTGTTTTGGACACAGGTTTTGTACAGTAGAGTAGTGGAGGATGATTTCCCTGATGGCAACAGCTGGTAGTTGTTCCTAGATGATGGGATGTGCTGCAGTTTCTGCTACACTAACAACTGTATTGCATCCACTGCTTCTGCTTTTTTTAATTGCCATTTATGATGCTAGGCATAATTAACAACATTTTCAATCTCACTTGCCTAACTTATTAAACCTTTCCTTTCCTCTTCAGTGCTGGGGTTTGTTTTGCTTGGGGTTTTTTGTTGGTGGTGTTTTTTTGAACTTAAGTTCTCCTTTAGCATCTTTATGTCTGCCTTCCATGATGCACTTGGAGCATATGCTTCCATTCTGTTTTCTTTCCTACAGCTACTTTCTTTGTGTGAGTCTTACTTCTACTGATAGAGAGTAATTTTAACACAATCTCAAGCTTGCCTCAATTTGTGCATGCAGTTTTTTTCATTTATAAACCTGTATCTATGCAAATGAAGTATTTAGGTGCTCTGGACTAAGTTCATACAAAGGACAAGGACAATGAAAGCCTCTGCACTACAAAATTTAATTTTAGGTGCCCAGCTGGTTTCTAAAATTTATGTTTGGTGCCTGCACCCCCTTATCCACTACACAGAAAACATAAATACACTTCACAGAAGTCAAGCAGCTCTCTGGAGATTCTTTGAAGATGGTGGTGAGAAAGGGAGAGCAAAACACTCTCAAACTACAAAATTCATTCTAGATCATGCACAGGTGCTCATTGCACTTTGGAAACCACCACTGTGAAATTCTTTTGGCCTAATACATGGAATTTTTTGTTCTTGGCAATCGATCAACCAACTAATACAAAATCTCTCTGCTACTAGGCTTGAGAATTCCCTTGAGGCTGATTTTGAATGAACACTTGAATTCTGGCTCTCCAGAGGAGAGAGGAGCACGTAGGAGGAGACTGGGATTGATGACATAAGAGGTACTCTCTGCATGTTTAATGGCTTGTGTTTAGTTGAAGGTAACTTGGTTTTCAGACCTTGTTGAGATGTAGCAATGAGGCACATATTAAGCTGCTCAGCAGTGTCATCAGTATAAAGCTCTACTATCCATATGACAGGTTTGTCTTGGTGAAACTTGGGCAGTTAGTAAATTTTTGGGGTACCTAATTAAGTATCAGTGGGTTCAGTGGCTGGCAGTTGGACTAGATGATCACTGTAGGTCTCTAACAATCTACTCTGAAGTAGCAGTGCTACACCAGTCCATTCAGTGATAGCTTATCCTGTAAAGCAGATGGAGTGGCCACTCTGGAGTCTGACCTCTGTTTAACCATTTCTCTCAATGTAACTTCTAAATAGGCTTTTGGGGTTTTGATTTTTCAGTTGTTTTTTGTTTGTCTGTTTTTTCTGGGATTTTTTGGTTTTGTTTTGTTTTTTTTCTTGGTTTCTTTTCCCCTCAAGCCAAAGTCCAGGGCTACTTTTCATTTGTCTGTGAGTTATATAATGATGAAAGCCAAACTTTTAATGAAATGCATTATATAGAACCCATTCTGCTCTCAGACAGCTCTGGTTGAAGTCTGGTGACAATTATCAGGGGTTGCTGTACTATGGATGTAAGAGCTTTCATCCTTACAGTTTTTTTGTTTCTGGCCATTCTTCTTTTTCTAGAAGTAGACTTTCTTCCAGAAAAGGACAGCAAAGCAAACCAGAAGGGTGTTGCAGTAATCTCATTTCATGATTCTTAGCAATTGTCTGAAGTTAAATGTGGTTTGTTCTTTTTTTTTTTTTTCCTTTTCCACTAGAGGTCTTTCAGGATATAGAGCTTGATTTAAGACACAAGAGGTACATTCCCTGCCCTGTTCTCAATTTGTAGAATAAGTGATTTTGTAAATTGAATCGTGAAATAATGAGTTGCTTTGTGCCAGTCACAAGAATGAGTCTCAGAAACCCCATAGTCTAGCACTGGAGTTAGGCTAACATGTTACATGGTCAGAGGCCTTCAGAATAGTCCATTTTTCTTCTTGCAAGGTGTAATGCCCAGTAAGTAAAACAAAAAAGAAAAGGATTTTGTGGCCTCAATTTTGATTTTCTTCACCTGACTATTGTAATAATAAGCATCCTTATAAGAAAGCAACTACTTTTTTCTACACCAAGTAGTCCAGAACAATTATGTATGGTAATCTACCCAGTTCTGTTAAATTGCTGTTCCTGCCATAGTTACAGCCTGGTCCAGTAGCCAATTTCACAAATCATGATCATGCATGAGGTTAGGGCTTATCATGGCCCAAGGAACATTTGAAGTAAGTGGTTTAGAAACAACTGTCTTGTTTCAGAGGGTAAGGGAATTTTAGGTGATGGATACAGCTAATTTACTTCTTTCTGGACCCACCCCATTTGCAGTTATTCCCTCTAGTACCACCTAAATGCAAGCAGACCATAAAAAAAGAATGAAACTCTTCTTGATACTTGAATTTCCTCTGTTATGAGCATGCATAGACAAAATCAGGGAAAAGGCCAAAGCACAGAATGAAATATAACTAGCAGAGCACACACAGATAGTAAATAATACTATGAGTGCATTAGCAATAAAAGGCAAACTAAAAGTGTTGATCTGCTTCTAAGCAGTGCAGGAAAGCTCCTTGAAAGATAATGCCCACAAAACTGATAAATATTTTCTCGTTCAGTCTTCACTGATTTATGCAACTGGAAATTCTCAATATGAGTATCACAATTACTATCAGCAATAAATATTTTGTATTAGAGTAAAAGAAAATGGATTTGGATACTTGAACAAACTATATTTTGAATGGCCTGAATCAGATAAATTTGATCTAAAGGTTTCCAAAATCTGACTGAAAGTCTCAAAGGCTGATTGTTTATCACTCAAAGACAGCAGGAAATATTCCAGAAAACTGGAAAAAGAATCTTTTTGCCTTAAGGGAAGCTTTAAAAAGGAACAGCAAGAAAATTATAGTGCTGTCACTCATTTATGAGAATAAATAAAACTCCATGCCAGCACCTAGGGAAAAAAACAGGGCTATGAGCAAGAGGTAACAAGGAATATCAAGAAGAAATTAAGTTAAGCATTATATTCTAAGAGAAGGTAAAAGGTTATGTAGCTAGTTAGAAGTAGTAGATGATTCATAAGTGTTTTTTTTAAAAATTACTTGATGGAAGGACTCTCAAGAAAGGTTATGCTATGAATTTCCAGATAAAGCATTGGAATGAACCTATGTGGCCCCTTTTTAGAGCCATCACACACTGCGTCCTCTAGCAGACATATCCTTTCTCTTTTTTGTGTGTAGGTTATGTTGTTGTGTTTTTGGTAACAGTAGATGATCCATACACAGTGTTGTTGAGACCAGATAAAAATTAATTCCTGATTCACCCAAGATGAACAGCAAGGTTTCAGTTACCAGGCTAAGTTATTGTTGAGGAGGAAGTACTCTTGTAAATGTAAATTGTGGTGGATCTACATGGTATATACATGGTATATCTACCATGTATACCAAGTTCAGAAATCACTAAAGATAATTTTCCAGAAGTTCTTACTAATTTTCTCATGAAAACGAAGCTAAAAGGTGATTCATAGTGCTGATAGTCATTCAAAAGAGTCCTCTTGTTAAAACAATAGTTAAATGAAAAAAAAAGTCAAAAGAATGTAACACAATTTCTCCTAAAAAGCCTTAGGACAAAATTGGGAGTTAATCTCTATTTAGTCCTTAATCCTATGAATCACCGCTGCCTTTTCTCTCCCTAGACTACCAGACTGCTGGTTTTTTAGTTAATGTAATCTCTAAGGACTGTTATTAACCAGCCACCTTGGATATGGAAACCTTAAATCCTTTTAAATGCTGATGGTCTGGGTAATGGACATCTTGTTATAGTTAATGAGATGAAATACTCCTCTTGTGTACTGAGAATCTCCCATTTCAGCCTTGAAGCCTACGTGTTGCATTTTAATCCTGTTTGTGATACCAAGGTGTATCTAGTTTTGAATTACTGGGTCTGGAAAAGGTAGAATTGATCATGTTTAAGAACTAGAACAGGAGAATTATTAAGCTTTCTTTCAGACTTTACTGAGAGTTAAGCTCAGCAGATGAGTTGTCACAATTCTTTAAATTGGCTACTGGAGTACTTCAGAAGAAGAGGTCTTAGCTTTTCTTTACTGTCTTCTTTTTCAGCTGCTCAAAAGTAATAAACAAGCCTTGTGTCTTTGAAAGACTCTCTTGATAGATGAAAAGATAGTAATTCAATTTAAATGTATAGAGAATAATATATTAAATTTCAAATACATATTATAATTATTTGAGGAAATATTCCTGTAATTAACATTTTTATTGTATTGTGTCAGGTCAGATGAAAACAATTTTCCTACAGTGCTATTAAATCTAGTACCATCCAGGCATTAAATTTACATTTTAAAAATTAAGTAAACAGTATTATTTCACTGCTGAGTTGATGTGCTCTGCCATTTACATCTGCTTTTTATGGAAAAAATAAAATTTCAATCTCAGCATAAATATAGCAGGCTTCTTATTACTGAGTGCTATTTTCAAATTTTCTGTTGTGGACAAAGATACTGTCAAGTATGGCAAATAAATATCTATTAATTGGTAACTTTAATTTCTGAAAGACACATTTTAAGAAGCCAGCATGTCCAGTCCATTATTCAGGTGCAGTCCATCGTGTGTCTGTACCCTGATATTTCTGGTGGTTACTGTGAGATAGCACTGTAACTGTAAAAACTATAAAAATATGCAAATATTTTGTATATGGAGGACAAAACTGAAGACTGTTTTTTTCTAGTCCAGCTGTTTCCATGATAAAATGCATAGTTCTTCAGGTGTAACCATAGATGAGTGCTGTGCTAGGAGTATTTTGTTCCTGATTACTCTTTCCTGACAAATTATCTATCTTGAGATAAGAAATGGGATGAAACAGTATGTGATGAGATCATTTTATGACAGTAAGTAATATGAAACAGTGACTGGAGGATTTTATTTATGTTACTGGAAAAGCAATGACTAAGGAAGCAGAAAAGGAAAAGGCCTTTGCTCAAAAAAAAAATCCAAGGGAGAAAAAATGTTTTGAAACAAACCTATGGTTCTGTTATTTAATGTATAAGGATCTTGGAGAAATCTGATGGAGAGTGTGGAATGAAAGTTTTGTGATGATGACATTAATTATTCCCTGCTTCTCTGATGTTTGTTGTATTAAGGTTCAGCATACCAAATGAGGTGAGATTCTTTTAAGATACTTGATCAAAATACTTAAGATAATTGATCAAAATAACCCAATTGTTCCAAATGTTAACATTTGGAAAAGTATATATTACCAAAGTTCTCTTAAGGTGTTGAAAAAACCAACCAACAGCATGTAGCTTGTTGCCTTGACAATATAGGAATTTTTCAGCAACCTTTATAAAATATTATTTCAGATGTTTTTCAAACGTGTTTCTCTAATATTTTGAAAAGTTAGTTGAGAAGCAGTGGGTTTTGCTGCTGTTAAGCACAGATGAAACAAATGCTTTAATTGATTACCTGCTATGCTGCAGAGAAAACAACATTCTTTTAGCCAAGTCCAAAACTGGATAAGAGCAAACAGAAAATATGTAATTTGATTGTTGGTCAGCTAGGCTTGTTCTGAAAAATAAATTATCTTTAAAAGGTATTCAGAAGGAAAACCAAAATTAAAGCATGGAATGGAGTGGATAGACCAACGTGACACACTGTATTATGCTGTTATGAGTCTCACACTTAACTGGATTCACATTGTACCTGATCCTTTGTGGTTTAATTATGTATTTATAATTTATAATGTGTGAATAAGCCACAAGAAATTAGAAAGAAAAGTATTGCATGCTAGTATAACTGAAGTCCTTTCCCCAGCTTTCTTGACAAGCTGTCCTGTGCTCTCCAGCCACAGGAAAGGAACTGGGGAGCAAATAGTGCTTTTAGGTAAGATTTCTTAGGATTAAAAGTGGGCAGGAAAAAATAAAATAAAATTATATTCTTCTGGAGAAACTCAGAGTCCTTTTCTATAAACCAGTGCCCCAGCCCCTACTAGCGACCTCACATAGGAGAGGTTTCTGGCCTTTGTGAGGTAGTTTGTACCAGTCACACCACCCTTATTAACCTGGGTATTCCCAGGTGATGAAAAAGACACAATGAGACCTGTGCCCTGACCAGCTTCATGTGGGCTAGCGAGCCCCAAGTATATAATCTTAATTTATTATGTACACAAGACCTTAGAAAATACCCGTGCCATTATCTAATTAGTTTTGCTCATTTGCATTTCTAATTTGAATCCTATTGTTAGTTGCAGAGATTACTTTTAATGTACTTTGTGACCCTGTATAATTTTATTCATTTTTTAGCAAAACAGATATCCAAGTAGCTTGCTATAGATCAATTGAGTCATATATGCATTTTTAAAGAATTTCGTAACTTTAGTTTTTAGAAGATGAAAAATGAGCTATTTTACTTCTGATAAGGTGGTACATATTTTGCTTGCTAGAATGAGTTGTGGCTAGTAAGTGCAGAATTAAATTCTCATGTTGTTATAATGCAGAAGTAATCTTTGTTGATGAAACATAAGTAGAACTGAGTGTTTTGTGTAACAAGAAGAGTTGGGTGTGTATCATCCTTGGAAAAGATCATAATCAAAGGTATAAAAGGAATAACTAAGGTGATTTAGCCAGCCTGATCTAGAGAACTATTATAAACAAGATATAATTCCAGAACCACAGTGGAAACCACCTAAGAGGTTTTTTGTGGTGTGGGTTTTCTTTTGGTTTTTGGGGGGTTTTGTTTGTTTTTTATTAATGTGGTTTTGTCTGCTGGCTTCTGCTAATGTAAATCAAGGATTCCTCATGAATATGTCAGAGTGATAAATGAGAGAAAAATCAAGTGGAAGCAACTAGTGTCATTTGGATCCAATCTCATTTGAATCATATTTGACATTTAATAAATTACTGTTTCTAGAAAATTCCTTCCTAGAATTGAAGAATGTTCCACAGCTCTACTGTCTTGAAAGAAATTCTCATTTTGCTTTCTGCCCAGGTTTCCAATTCGACTAGGTCTCTTCTGTGCAATTTTTCCATCTTCAGTAATGATCATGTAGCTTTGCTGCTCAGCATAAATTATAAATGTCACTGATATGCTATTCACTCCTTGTTGAAGGACCTTGAATGGTGATTAAAACAAAATCTGATATCAAACTTCATATAAATTTGTAAGATTTTTTTCCAACTTTGCCAGGTTGTAGTTGTATTTCTGTTTACATCCTTTTATCTAGTCTTCAATCTACTGGATAATATTCCTAATGAAGACAATTTGAATTAATTACCAGTCATTGCACTTACCATTATCAAGAAATCTTCCTCAGAAAGAGCAGACTGCAAGTAATAAATGTGCAGATTTAAAATTTGTATTTGAAGGTTGTGAGTAACACTTCACATTGCCATGTCAGTAGTTACCCTGAGATTTCAAAAGTGTCTGCAGTATAATCTGTGCTTTTCTGAATCTTTGGGCAGTGGTAAGCAGGGAGGGTGCACAGGGCAGGGCAAGAGAAGAGGAAGGGCTGGTTTGGGGATATTCTGTACAATAAAAGGGAGTACAGAAGTACAAACTTCTCCACGTGTAATGTGTAGCACCACTGCCTTAGCCTTGGCACAGTTGTTCACAGTTTGTGCTGACTGCTTAGTGGGTTTTGTTTTCTATGCAGTATGATCTACCCAGTTTGTTTGGAACCAGCAGTGGTGTACCAGGAATTAGCATTTGACTTGATCCTTAATACATGCTGTACAGTTCTGAAACAAGTGGAAAAAAAAAACCCAATATAGCATTGGCATTTGAAGGTTCTAGAAATATAGGAAACGTGAATTCCAGACACGTTTGAGAAATAGCTCTGAGCCTCCTCTGCTAAATACCTGGTTCTTTTCCAAGCCTCATCTGAACTTTAAGCAACACAGGGTAGCATAACTGTTTTTTGTTTACTCTCCCATAAAATAATAGTTCATTACCGTAAGAAAAAATGTAAGACACTTAAAAAATAAATTGGTTTGTCTTTATGTTTCTGGAAAAATAGCAGCCACTAAAAGTGGGCTGTTTATTCTCTCCACCTCCCTTGTTTGCAGCGAGAACACATTTTTGTGATGAGAGAGAAAATCTACAATATATTAGAAAGTAAGATTTTATACTAATCCTGAGTTCATAAAAACTCCTCAGTAAGATACAGTCATCATTAACACTGTTGAGAAGTGCTCCAAGCCACAAGCAAAAGCTTTGTCTGCATCCCATTATTTTTATGACGTAACAAAAACTGGTGAACTATAAATGTTCCTTCCTTAGAAAGAGCCTTATTGGAAAATACCTGGTTTATAAAAAACTGTGGGCTGTCAGATGACAACAATTGTAGTTTCATGCAGAGCTTCAGATGTTTGTCTGATTCTGATATGCTTGGGAAAAAAAAAGTAGTAAATATTTCATATATCATAGCACTTAAAAATCAGATGACTGGGAAGCTTTTTGTGTTGTAGTTGTTCCTTTGCTCCTCTTTTCAGGGCAATAGCACTGCCTCCCCAGTGGCTCTGGAATGTCTGCCAGCTTCAAGGCTCTTGTCTCTGTTGTCTTGGGCCCATTGCTTTTCAGGGCACATCTGAAAATCTTGTGTCACTCTTTAATTTCTCTCTTCCTACTCAAGTAATTATTATTATGGCCTGAAAATTATATTAAAAAAAAAAAAAAGTCAAAAGTCAAGCACTCAAATTAGAAAACATTAAAATTCAAGTTGCCCATGCAACCTGCATTTGGGTCCCTTGGGCATATGCTTTATAATGATCTTTAATTACATCATCACAGAGGTTTTTTTCCTTTTTACATGAGAACCCTCACTCCTTCAGTCAGGGATGGTACTTCCATAATTAGGAGTATTCAGTATTTTGTTCTCCTGTCCTTGTTCAGTGTGTGGACATGCCTTATTGACTTCCAACCATGCAGACTGCTCTCTTTAAGCAGAAATTATTGATTTTTCTATGCTATTTTTTAAATGGAGCTCAATAATATAATGTCAGGCCTTACTTTGTATTTGCAAAATCTGCGTAAGGTTAAGGGATTTTATTATCTCCTTTTTACAGGGGGGTAAGAGCCATGCAGAGCAGTTGAACTTAAATGTGCTCACTAGTTTTGGATGCCCAGTTTAGATTGTCTGTAACATTATAATTCTTCAGCGTGATTGGCATGGTTTAATTCTGTACACACTCAAGATATGGGCCTTAGTGAGTTACCTGTTTCTTCTAAATACTTGGGAATTTGGCTCGGGGTAAAACTGACAAAACAAAGATTTAAGAACTAGCAAAGGAAAGCTCTTTAAAAGTCATTATAAAGTGTGGAATAAATTTTTTTCTCATATGTCTGCTAGGGAAAAGTTTAGCACCTAATGCACATCTGCGGTGCAGACCCAGCTGCCTTATTTTTGTTTCTGAAGCTCCTTTTTCTATTCACTACACATTAAAAAAGAAGGTAAATAGGATGTTATAAAGAGCATAAATGTCTGTGCAATGTTTGTACATTGTCTGGAAAGGTCTTGTTAGTAAGAGTGATTTTCTGAGGCAAAGAAGGGACTATAAATTGAAAACTGCAAGTAGTTCAGTAACAGATCTGTATATTGAGATTCAATTGTGGATATTATACTTATTTTTCTGTTGCTTTAAATTCTATTTTATGTAGATTTTTTTAGCATGCATGGTTGGGACAGAAGGGTTTATTACATTTATTTATTACATTAGTATAAGAGTCAGGGTAATACATACATTTTGGGCATATATTAAAACAAGGAACAGAAAAGCATTCCATCATGCATCCCAACCACCTCTTCAACAGCACTGGAGTCTTTAAATCCCAAGCACAGACCTCTGGCCCTTGAGTTAAGAGAGCAAATGTAGTGCCAGGGGCCTTCATCCTCTGAGTCTTTCGATTCTTTGGCAGTCATGAGCTTGCTAAAAGGATTCACACATATTCACTGCTCAGAGAATGAGATTTCACCTGGGGGGGGGGATCTGGAGGGATTCTCACTGTAGTCAAAAGTTTACAGGTACTACATACTGACTTCATCATTCCCCTGCCTTCTCCTTAGTCTCAGTATCAGCTTTCTTCCCCTGCAGCCTGTCTCAGTTTTCACTCACCAACTCCCTCCTCACTGCCTTTGTCACACACAGGATTTCTTCCCATAGATCCCATTTATCTTCATGTTCTTTTCCATGGTAAAATTTTTTACTCTCTGTGTTTGAACTGAGCAGCGTTTCCCTCCATGCTGCTTGGATGCCAGAGGACAGTGACTGTGAGAACATGGCAGGCTTTTTATTCCCTTGCTACATGTGGGATGTGGAAATGTTTATTTCTGTAAGATTATCTGATTAAGGACCTTGTCAAATGGCATAATAAGGAAAAATGGGTAAGAAATGAAAGAAATGACACAAACATGGACAGGCAAATATAACAGAGACAAAATGAAGAAACAAACCTTGTCTGTCGTGTTAATTGCTGGGGTATCAAGTGACTGCATGAAAAACAGGGTGTTGCAGCCAGTAAGGATGGAATCCTGCAAATTCCAAATGTTGGGGTTGGGAAGCTCAGCAGGGAATGGGGGAGGAACAAAGAGAAAAAAAGGAAGGGGGATAAAAAGGGCTGGTCACGTGTAAAATGGGGCCAGTCACTAAGCTTGTTTGACTAAGTCCTGTGCCTGATCCCAAGTTTGTCCTGTCTTCTTGTTAAATCCTTTCTTAGCTCTCTCTGCACACCCTCACTCTCTCCCCCATGCCTGAGTGCTGCAAGGGCAGCCTGGGCTGCCACGTCCTTCAGACAGCCCTGGGCCTGGGGTGCACTGGACTGGGCTCTAGCATATAATTTTCAAGCATTATAATAATAATCCAGCTTGATGCAACTATAATGAAAATTTTCTCTGTCATACGCAGGGCTAATGATCCAATTTTTTTAAAATAAAATCTTTTTGTACTATTTATTTTCTAAGCTAGAATACCTATACGTGGTAATCTTCAAAGAGATTGTATGATTATGAACAAGATTACAAGAAATTGAGACAAAATGAATATGTGGTATTCTTCGTCTTATTTAAATAAGACTTTGTTCAAATTCCTATTTAAGATCACAATATGATTGAGAAAATTTCCGTTACACTTACTCAAGCATGAATAGAATTCAAATTTATCAATATCAGTTGTTTCAAGGTTGTGAAGAGTTGTGCATAATGTTCTTTACTGTATATCACTTGAGTAGAAAAAAATAGCAGAATCACTTTCTCATGACTATTGAAAACAATGGGTAAAATCTCTATCCTGCCTGCTCTCAGATGCAGAGTTTTCCCCATTGTAACAGTTGAACAAAATATTACGGTTTTAAAAGGATTTTTTGTTTGTATTTTTTTTCAATAAGCAGTGGAAATGATCTCTGCACTAACTGGTAGCTCGAGCACTGAGGTTATTTGAGAAAATTGAATTGTACTGAGAGGCAGCTGTGGTTATGAATTGTGTAGTGCATGCAAACAAACAGAACAAGATGTATATTCCCTCAGCAAAAGCTACTTCCTGAGAGCAGAGAATCGCAGAATTTTCAGGGTTGAATGAGACCTTTAAGATCACCTGGTTCCAGACAATAAGTGGGCATGTAAGGTGGCTCCAGCAAACAGTGCAGGCAGAGGAGGAAAGCCAGATGTTGTCATGCTGTGACACTGCCCAGAAAAGCAATGTGTGACATTAAAATAAGCAGTTTTTCTGCTACTGCTGCCCAGGCACAGCCCTCTGTACTGCTGGAATATATAATGCTAGAGCATCTGCTTCTCTGGAAGGCTTTCATTTTCTTTTTCAGACCTCTGTAATCTCAGATCTTTTGTTTGGGAAGTCAGATTTGACAGAAGGAAAAAAAGGCTGCAGTGTTGTCATGATGTCTAAGTACATTCCTTTGGTAATGAAAGAGATCCCAGAAATTATGTGTAGTATACTGCAGTGAAGACATTGAACCATTTGCTTTCATGCCTACTGCACCCCAGTCATGGATTTTGGGTGGGGTTTTTTTGACACAGATAGAGAATAGAAGACAAGGAGTAGTCAGAAAGGTTAAAAAAAGGCATTTCTTTTACTTGTTAAAGTCCAAAAAAAAGTGGACATTTTTTAGAGCTGGAGTTTCTTGCAATTTAATTGGTCTGTACAGATTTTGTTTTGTCACAGAAGCCTTGGGGTTTTTTTTTCAACATTATTTTTCCTGGCCAATATTTAAAAGAAGTTTTAAGCATACTTATACACAGGTACATTCTTCTGCTGTATACATATATACATGTACTGGAAAACTATGTTGTGATTTGTAATGTATTGACAGATAGAGAAAATAAAAATTAAGAATGGACTTTTAATGCAATTTTCATGCCTGAAGGTTTGACCCCAGTGAATAAACAAGGAAGTTTGTTTAGTTTTCTGTGGTTTCCAACATCCTTCCAGGCTATGGTAGCTTAGTCTTTTTAATAATGTTACTTTGCCTTTGGATAAAAGCCTACTGGATATAGTTATGCCACAAATGAATGTACAAATATGAGAAGGGAAAAGGGATTTATACCTGAATATTGAATTGATCTAATTACATTATAGAATCAAATAAAACATCTTCCCAGGAAAGTGGAATGTGAATGTTCATGCATAATTGTATATCCATTTTGCAAAAGTAAACCAGCTGTGTTGCTGCCATATTCACCTGGAGTTTGATTGAAGGTCCCAGCCTTTTGATCAACACAAGTGCCCTAATGAAAGGTACAGGTTTTTTACTTCATAAAACCTGTTTGTTTTTACATGACAGTGATTTCTCCCTTTGCATTTATTCTTCTTTACATCCCCTCCATGCAATCTTTCCATCACCTCCTCTTGCAGGGAATCCTTGAAGCCCTTCCCACCCATCTCCTTTGCTGATTATTTCCTCGCTCCCTCCAGAGTCCCAGGTATCCTCCTTGCTCCATGTATAGCTGTCCCATCTCCACTCAGTTTTTGAGGGGTTCTGGCTACTTTCTGCAGCTTGGAAGTAACACATAAGAGTCTGCTCATCCCATAAGGCTTCAAGCTACCTCTGTGGCTGACCGATACTTTTCTCATAATGATTTATTCTTTCTTCTTGTTTATTCCACCCAGAGGAAGACCAAGCTTAAAAAAACACTGCAGTGTGGTGCCTGAATTTGCACAACATTACTTTTGTGTTGTTGTGCTGGAGGATATCGGGATGAACTCCAAGGTCAAAAGCTCTGTGATGCAAGTATAGTGAAAGAAGATACACATTCCTTCCTTTGTAGAAAAGTCTGAGGCTTTCCTGTGAAGCAGTTAGAGAAAAATACCACACAAAATCAAAACGGCAAGTAGCCCAAAGTTAATTTTATTTCTCTTATCTTGCTAGTCAGTGTTTTCCAAAGAGGGTAATACTTGCTGTCAACAACAACAATAACTTTTAATGCCTACATCAGCTATGTGATCTTTGGTTCTTTTGCCAGAACAGTATTCTATTACATTTTTATTGTCTTAAACAATATGTATACTTCCATCCTCCAGCTATCCTTTCTCATTTTGTCAGGTAGGATATGAAAACGGAAACCCTGCTGAAAAAAAAAAAATAAAAAAAACTGAAAAACACTCACAAAGAAGTTATTAACTCAGGCTAAGATAAGTTATTTTCTCACATTTCCTGCAGAAACATGTTATAAACCAAAGGAGAATCAATCCTGAACTGCAAAGCTATTGTTCTACCTTCTACAATTTGTACAGATTTGCTTCTTATTCCTTCTCAGAAATACATTTGGTTGTTTTTGCTGAGACAGTGCTATTAAAGCTGAAATTAGACTTGAAAATATTACGCTATGTGCCAAGTAGAAATAAACTGATAGAAATCAACTCAGAAGAGGAGAGGTTCCAAATTTATGGCTTGTGTTCATACCAGTAAGTCTATGTGGTTAAGCAAATAACTACAGCTGTGTCAAAGATAGGAGTAAGTACTCAGAAATGTGAGGGAACCCAGAAAAAAAAAGAAAAATCACGGAGAGAAACAAAATGGTGGAAGAGAAAAGGGAAGTGCAAGTGGGGTTGAAGACGTGGAGGAGAAAGTGGTATTTGAAAATCTGAATGACTAATAATAAAGACACTTGAAAACTGCCTTAAGAAACAGATGTTATTATTCTAAGAGTTCAGTGCTGTACTAAATTTAACAGATGAACTTCAGGGAAAAGGCTAAGCCCTCAGGAATCAAGGGGAAGTTATATATAAGGTAGTTTCACAACCTTTTCAACACAGGCTGAATAGGAAGGATTATCTTTGTTACAATAAGTGTATTCTTAAGTCCTGTGTCTTAAAAGATTTATATGGAAATCAGAATAAAAAGAGTGTAATTTTTATCATTAAATCAAAAACCCTGAGAAACATATTAGTGTCTGAAGCCTCTGAACATTTATCTTAGTAGGGATGATAATTAATTGGTTACAAAAAATTATCGTTTGTGATCATTCTGATCTTGGTCTCTGTCTGTACCTGAAATATAGTATTAGCATAATATTGATACTGTATTAATGTAACTATTAAATTTCATTAAATACTAGGAAGATGCCATAAAAATATTTCAAGGCTTTTAGAGCCATTGAGTTTTTCTGGGTTAGTTGGTGGATCTGTTCAGCTTAGGTGTTTTCTTACTGTTTTCTATAACCCCTTCCTCCTTGAAACATTTTTCATCTAAAGAACTCCCAACTGAAAGTCAGCAGGGCCTTGGGGCCTGGCTTGCTCCCAGGCAGACATCCATATCTGGAAAGAGATGATCCTTGTCATTGGTACATGTCCCCTACTGCCTTCTCTGAAGAAACTACAAAGCCATCAAGGTCAGACTCCTATGTGGTAATGGCAGACCCAGGGCTTTCATGGTTTCAGTCTAATTAACCAATCATTGATTTTCAAAGTAGAGTAAGAATCTTCTGATGAGCAATAATTGGGAAGGACTGTGGCTCTGAATCTGGAACAGAAATTTACATAACTCCTAGACCAAGGTTAGGCAGCTTAGGTCCTTGCTCTAGATAGAGTAGCTTAATGTTATACATCTAAAAGGGAGTTAGTTTTTTTGTTTAAAAATACTGGAGGATACCAATGGTGCTGAGGACATGGAAAAGTTCTAGTCTGTCCTACATCTCCTCCCCACTGCCAGTCTAAGGCAGTGAATGTGTTACAAATACCTGCACATATGTGCACCAGATGAAGGGGTTTTGTATCACACAGCCCATCAGCAAAAAGTGGTGGACTTTATTTGGTAAACTCCTTCAAGGTCCAGAATAATTTCTGTAGGTACCACCTTTAAGTCTTCTGCTGTCTGTGGTTCCTCATGCAGTTTTATTCTTCAGCTACACAGGATACACAAAGTGGTCTGATTTCAGGAAATTCTCTTCAGGTTGGCAATGATCTGAGGGTGCACATAGCAAGAAAGACTGATAACTAGAGATGAGGAATGGTTGAGTGATTCTTTCAAATAAGATATGATTTGCCTTCCACTCTTCAAAGTCTCCTTTCTGGGAGACTGGAAAAGGATGATAAAGGAGATTTCCACCACAGACAGTGGACTTTGTCATATTTGATTGTAAAAATGTAGGGAGACATGCATTATTACTTCACTATCCCTGAAAATTAGTTCTTTTACTAGACTGTGTAAAGTCATTTTGGTAGAAGATGAGGCTGCTGCTTCAGTGCTCAAGATGTGGTCTGTAAGAAGAGAAAGATGTTCAGTGAAGTTATGCAGATGCAAAGCAGTACTCGACATTCATTATTTTCCTATTTATATCTGAAGTATATGCTGGTACATAACAAATTATTGCCTTTTAAGATGTGATTTATAATACTGTCAGTGATTCTAACTTTAACCTGTGCCTATCATTATTTGGGGCTCTTTGGGGCAGTAATCATATTTTGCCTGACTGTCTGCTATAAAATAAACCATGCTTTGGAGTCAAAGAAATGTTGACTAACACTCTAAAGAGCTAAAATTAACTGTGGCCCCTGAAAGAGCTGGAACTAGGGGCTTCATCCTGTATTTTAGGTGTTTCACTGCCTTAATATTTTCTATGTGAAGAATGGTGTATTGGGAGAACTCATTTTGGTCAAAATAAATATAAAAGTTATTTCATGTATTCCACCATTTTTCTAACTAGACAACCAACAGCATAAAATCTCCTAGTCTGAATCAAGTTGGCTATTGCTTAGTCCCATGTCTCTATCATCATTAATATCAATATCTGGCCTTATACTCTTTAAATATATGAGAAAAGCTCCTCTGGTTTAGATCTAATATATTTGCGAAGTGCCAAATATATTTTTCTGTCCCTCTGCTTTTTTGTTGGGTTGGTTTGTTTTTTTTTCCTTCACTGACAACACCAGATTGTATTTACTCAGCTGAATTTCTTATGCCAGGAAACAGCAGGCATGCTGACACCTCACCACAGGTCACTAGGGATCTAGTTTTTCAATGTCTTTGAATATTCTGTTGGCTGATCAAATACTGATGTTGTCAGAAGTGGAATATGGATGTGCACATTCTGCAGCTCTTACTTATCATGGGATATTTCACATGAAATGAGAGGCAAAGCAGAGTTAGTCATGTGAGAATCCTGCTTTTTCTCCATGCTTCACTGCTTCTTGTCTCCATCTGTGAAAGCTATACATAGCCCTTGAACATCTAGAGTGAAGTGCAGACAATAAGAAACCCCCTAAATGAATACTTGAAAACAACCAGCAAGTATGAAACCTTTTCATAAATCATAGGTTTTAATGGAATATGCTGGATTTTTCAAAAAATATAATAGACAAATACTCTGACCACTTTTTATTCATGATTTCTTTTAAAATGGAAATGGCATAAAAGGTATTAGAATGCTGCAAGGTACAGTATAAAAAATAAATTCTAAAAATAAATAATTTCTTTGCCATGTCAAACTTTTGTTTGGCAGCTCAGCATGCTGGAGAACAGTAGATGAGGGATTACCTGGGCTAGATGTTACAGCAAAAATAAGTGACATGAAAAGCTAAGAAATATTTTTGGTGGGAGGTGTAAAGTCTTTTAGGAGGAGAAGGGGAAGATAGTTCAGCTGAAAAAAGGAAAAAGGGGGTATATTGAAGGGTTGTATTTGATGAATAATTTAAAAGAATTTGGTTTGTTTGCATGTTGTGTTGTTACTCCTAAGTCAGGGTCTGAGAGAAGGATGCTTTGAGATGAAGAGCTAAGTTTCACTTTAAAAACATTGAAACAGAATACTCAATCTATTTGAAAATCTAAAATAGATTCACCAGTTTTATAGACAAACAGCTTAAGCGTTACACATAAAGTTGAAGAGTTTCCATGCATCAGTTTTAGATAGAAATAAATGAATTTTTTTTCCTGTACTTAATGAGTTGCATACAAAAAAAACCCAGTTATGAATTTTCTGAAATCAGTAGGCCTAGACATACTGGCTTTTACACAGAGACACATTATGGAAAGCAAAGAATTTTCATATTGTGAATGAGATTCAACCTGTTACAATATATATCTTTGATTAACTAGTCATCATCATAAATTTATGTTTTTATACTAAATATCAGGACTAAATAAGTGGGTAAGACTATGTTGAATTACTTTATAAAGTTGTGTGTTGTTTCAATATTGTACCTTTCACAGGTTTTCATGTTTTCTTTATTTTCAATTTATTGGCCTGTTTAACTTCCCTTAGTAGTTAGCAGAATATATTCAAAGTTCTAGAGCATAAGCTGAACATCATGGTCTTCCCTTGAGGGCATCACTCTTGTAGCAAATATTATATTTCACACTTCTATTGCTACACATGCAATGTGTGTTAATAAAGTCAGAAGCCTAACCAGCTATTTCCTTCCTGTGAGGACATTTGTTAAAAACAGAAGTTGTAGCCTGTATGTTAATCAGTAGAAAACTCTGTGGTAAATATTGCTAAGCAATAGGAAATAAAGTTTAAATAAGGGAGAGGAGGAAGATCTCCAGAGAGATCTCTTTCCTTCTGTGGTTTCAGTGTGACAGGAGGGAAATTCCTGATAGAAAAGAAAATATTAAAAAAACATATGCATGTTATGTGTGAGGTAGATATTCTTTGTTTATTTTACATATGTAATTTTGTGTTGTCGGTGTCCAGAAGTGAGCCTCTAGCATATCCAGGTTCTCCAAAAAAATTATAGGAGGAAATGTAGTCTAAGCCTGATCTGGAAAACAAATCTAGAAAAGCACAGAGAAAAGTTATTGGCCAAACTAAAAGTTGGTGTCCCTGCACTTTTAATTATTAGCAATTCACATCATACATTCATGAAATGTGTGTGATTCAACCACATCTTTCTGTTTGTTATTCACTTTTTTTTTAATCTAATAACTATGTAATATAGCATTCCCTATGAGGAAGCTTATAAAAGCAGTCTGTGATCATGGCTTCTGCAGAAGTTTCACAAAATGAATAACTGAATAGTCCTCTTGCATTGAAATAAATCATTTTAAATTAATTATAACTTTCTGGGTATATTTGTAATTTAAATATTAATTTAAAAATTAAAGTAAAACTTTTATTGTTCAGTATGTAGGTCATTTAGAAATGAAATAGCATACTTTGAGCATGTTTTCTTTGAATTCTTAAGTCATCACTCTTAAAAACAATCCATTCAATTTGTAGGAACATGTACAACCTTTGTTTCATCCCGTTCCCTTCAGCCCCTCTCTTCCCCCACCAGCTACCTATAATTGTATAAAAGGAAAAAAAATCAGGACAGAATATGTACTCCTTACATAAATGTCTTTAGAACAATTTTAAAAGAATCTTTTTTTCTGCTATTTTAATTTGGAAGTTAGCCTTTCTCCTTCTTAATTTGATTCCATAATCTTTCCATTGCACTAAAGGTTTCCTTAATGGGTTTTTAAATACCATTCTCAGGATGCCCTGTGGCAATCTGGTTGTGATTTTTAGTGGCATCCATCTGGGCAGTGATGGTGACATCACGATATCCGCCAGAATCAAAGAATCTTTTTAGCTCAGAAGTAAATATCACATACTAATTTTTGAGTGACTCTCATCTGCATTCCATTTTCCTTTTTGCAGGTTGTTGAAGGCTGTCTCCAGAAAAGCCTTAGTCAAAGTAGGCGTGCTGACTCGGATCTTGAGGACCTCCAAAGAGGTATTTATCCTGGCAAAAATGTCAGGAGGAGAAGAAAGTCTGAAGTTCTCATTCAATTGTAATTTCTATAAGAAGAAAGAAAGCTCCAACCTTGGTTTATTCCATGTAAGTTGTCAAGAGCAAAGGAAAACAGTATTTTGAAGCACCTCTTAACTTCTGATTCTACTTCTGTTTGCCTGCTCTTAATGACACCCTTGTTTCTCCTTATGACAGGTTCAGGTTCCAGCTTTACCATTCTGTATCATAGCTTTTTATGATAGAAGCATAAAAAGATTGGGAAGAGGCTGTGTGAGCTCACACGTGGTTATGTCAACTTTTCAAAAAGCCCAGTGTGGCCAGAGAACAAAACAAGCATATAGTTATGCTCCCTTAGAGGATATTCAGCTACAAAATCATCCCTACCTACGGTAAGATTACAAACCCTCCACTTTTTAATTGCGGAGAGATGAGGAGTTTATTGGCTCATTAACTCAAATTACTATTTTATCCCAGAATTTTCCAGATTTCTACATTGAAATTGGTTAAATGGGGAATATGGACGTGTTCCTATATTCAGAACAGAGGGAAAGGAATTAGTGAGCATACTGAATATTTTGTGAGGAGGTTTAAACACCCATACTGGACCAGAGAATTGGTGATCGTTTATAAAATGTGATTAACAATATGAGAATCAGGCTGCTGTAACATCAGGCTAGTCCTGATTTTCCATTTTAATAGTATTTGGTAATCAATTATTGATGTTTTGCTTTTTTGGTGGTAGAGATGAGACTGATTAGCTCGGAGAAAATCACAATAAATGTCACTGCTGTGTGTGCAGTAAAACTTTCTATATTGTTAAAGGTGCAGATTTAATTTTTATCAAATGAACAGCTGCAAGTAATATCCTCATCATGTGATGGGTGATAAAACAATTGTTAAAAGCAAAGATGTGACAAATATCAGGAATCTCTCCAGTTATACAAATGGAATGTCAAATTCCAACTTAACATGGAACAATAGTGACATACCTGAAAAAATACTCATGAACATATTGTAAATGTATACACTGTTCTTTTTTTATTGAAATAACACTCATAGACAGTAAGTGTATGTGACTTTGAAGTTAGTAATTCTTTTAGCAAATGATTCTTGAAAATGCATCTGAAAGTGCTAGAAGACATCCTTTAGTAGTGCAAACTGGATTTTCTGTCACTTAATACAGGTTGAGTTCCTGAAATAAAAGACTTTCAGGTACAAAAGATTGTCTGCTCAGCTATGGATAGCTTTAAGTACACTAAAATTTAAGGTTTTTAGCAATTTCATCTACAGTATTGTTATTTGTTCATTGCTGAACTCACTGTTTCTCTGCTTCTAGTTTTTCACATGCTGAAAATCCTTTGGGCTGAGATTTTAAGACACTTGCAGAATTAAACATCTGTTCTATGAAACAGAAAAAAGCACTAATCGCCACCTTGCTCCTTTAAAACTCTTGCCTAATGACTTAAGAAAGAAAGATTTTGAAGGCTTTTCCTTTCCCCTAGTTATCAGACATCTTTATTTCTCATCTTTTTTTTTTTTCAGATGTGTTAAAACCTTTCCTTTTCATTGTTATTCCTAGGTTTCATTCTTATTTTCATTTAAATTTAAATGTCACTCTTGATTTCCATGAACCCAGAAGTACTTTGATCAACAGTTACTGTGTCATCTTAAAAGAATTTTTTTTCTGCTGTTTTTTCAGTAAAATTATTTTCTCTTTTTCCATTCAGGTTCTTTTTTTCTTTGAGTTCAGCAGCTACACTGAATAACCTGCTTTAAATTTCAATTGCCATGCAGTCTTTTTCTTTCCTTGTGTATTCATTAGCTTGGGAGAGCTTTGAGATCAGTACATTCTGCTAAGGACCAAAGGCAAATTTGAGCATACAGCAGCATTCCTGAAGTGTGCAGATAATTCATTAACCTGCTGCTTCTCCCAATGATCACTTGTATTTCTCATTTATTTCTATTGTATGCACTTGTTAAGAAGCATCAGTTTCTAAATGTGCCAATATCTGAAACAATTTATATTATTGCATCACGAGTACCAACATTTAGATCATTGTCCAGTACTGAAGCCTACAGTCCATATTTCTCCGTGTTTTGCACAAACTAAAACATGTACAGCCTAAAAGTGGAGAAAGCTATTGAGCAGTTATCATTAACTGTGATGTTTATTCAGTGACTCATTGAACCTCAAGCAAAGAGATGCAGCTTGAGCAACCAGTAAGCTCCCTCATAAAAATGGGCACCACCTTGGGTTGAAGGTTTTTTTAAAATAATCATCAGGTTTTTTCTTTCTTCATGAAAATCCTGAATCTTCTTAATTCAGCACAGGATAGTTTATTGGGTTTTTTTAGCAAGGATATTTATTTGAGAACAGGTTTTTTATGGTAAAATATTTTTCAATGAGCAAAAATGTATGTTAATAATAGACCTCTGATCAAACACAGACTGATACAGGAGACAAAAGACTTTGAAGAAGAACAATAAAAATCTCACATTCAGTAAAAACATTTTCAACTAGAAGAGTGAACAAATCAAATCTATGGTAAACAGCTTATTAAGTAAAGAGAAAAAATTACTTTTCTGAAAATATATTTTGAATTTAAAGTAGTGACACAAGTAATAACTCACTGTATTTTCCATTGCTGGAAAATTTTAAAAAATCTACCATTGCATTAAGTGGCATCCATTTCTCTTTTAGGTTGCATATGTATTAAATGCTGGGGAAATTAATGTTTGTTATTTTATTTGCTACATTCTGTATGATTTTGTCCTTGTCAGGAAAACTGCCAGTAAAGAAAGGATAAAACCCACAATGGTTCTATGTATAACTAGCATGGTACTCCAGCTGATAATGGCAAATAACTTACAGATAAACACACAGGTTCTGAGCATATTTATTGAAATTGATACCTTACAATTAAATTTCATGGGCACTCCATTTGCAGTGCTTAAAGTAGAGAGTGACGCTACAGAGAGTAAAATTAAATACATCAGAAATTTACACTTCCTATAAATTATGTTCCCAAGACTGCATTTCAGAAGAGGCATAGTGGAAAATAAAGATGAAGAGATCTTAGTCATGATGAATTATTCATAAAGTAGCAACAGGACAATATTTATTCTCAGTAATGTGCTTGTACCTCTGGAGAGCTGAAATGCATCAAAGCTTGTTTATTGTTGATTTATGATCACAAAATATAAGAAATATTCTATCATCATAATTTTGGAAATGATCTAAATTTCCTCCTAGAAGATGAAGGGTATGTTTCCAGTGTGGAATTCCACTGAAAAAATAACACTGATGGCAAAATAAAATGCTACTCATGGCTGGAGCTATTAAAATTAAGTTTCTCTTTTCTGAATACAAGTATATAGTGTGTTCTACTTCTCTGCAAAGGGAGGAAACTCAACCTTTGGCTGCTGCAACCAGCAGGTAGCTCCTCCTAAGGCCATTCCACCAACAGTCCCGTCAGCAGCTGAGGGAGGCAGACACAGAGCAGTGACCCTGGAAGTCATTAGAACAGCTCAGAGAAACACAGTGATTTCTTCCTCACAGTCACAGCTCTTAATCCAACATCTACTGTTGGTTACAGGTGTGAAATAGCTTTGAAAATCAACTCACCTATGCAATATTCCTAAGAAGTTCTATTTTCCCGTTGGTGATAAGGAGCCTTAGTGACTAGACCTGTGCTGAATTTAGCAGGCCTGATCTGATTGGGTTTTTTCTTTTTTTTTTTTTTTTTTTTTTTTTTTTTTTTTTTTTTTTTTTTTT